>CM042137.1:107055514-107079816 GCA_023376005.1 Doryteuthis pealeii | reverse complement strand
AAGAGAGAAGATCAACAGAAAAGATTTCTTAAGATATCATACATACTAATCAATCGTATATGAATATCCACAATTCTTCAACCCCAGATACATCCTGATGAAGTTTAAAAGAAACCGAAATGTTTAACATCGATATAATTTCATCCTATTTTCGGAACACTTGTTTTTTTCAAATTTCTTAAATATAATATTATATATATCGGAAGAAAAAATCCGACAGTACGTAGAAAATATAAAAAGAATAAATTCATCTTGGAACACTTTCTTTTTTTGTATTTTCTACAAACTAGCAAATATATGCACCCTCCGGTGCGTGTATTTAAGTTCTTGTTAGGGATTTCTTTAAAGATTTATCCCCGAGATTTTGCTCATACTTATTTAAAATAAAAACCACACAATTAGAAATCAATAATACCAAGCATATATTTATTAAACTCAAATTTTTAATATCAATATGCAAATTAACCTTCCTGTTCACACTGTACACTGATATTGTATTGTATATATAAATACAATTGCATGTTATTAGTATGTAGATATAGTCAACAGTATTAATAATGTAAAGCAATTTTACTGATAACTCAGGTTTAAATGAAAATAAGATAAAGGAGAATGTGACGTAAATAAATAAGGGAATTGTGACTTGAGTAGTTTCAATTACAGACAGACAAACACACAATCTCCATTATAATAATGAGATGTATATATACATATATAACCACACACACACACACACACACATATATATATATATATATATATATATATATACACGAAGCAGTTTATATTAAAGATTCCGAGCAGTTTTTATTAAAGTACGTCGTTTTTTTAGCCATTTTTTTTTAAATTTTCTTTTGTCTTCTCATAAGACTACGAATGTTTCAGCAAAAATTGTTGAGGTTTCTGTTCTCAGGTGCTTTTCGAGGATAACATTAAAGGGTCTTTTTTTTCGAAATCACCAAAAACTTTGGCAGGCTGGTCGGTTGGCTGGTTGGTTGGTTAGATTTTACGGCAACACAATCTATAGAAAAGATGATTTTGTTTTATTCTATATTGTTGGTTATTCAAAATGTTAACTCCTTTTTTATCTCTCAGGTACTACTACACCGGATCAGAGTAGACCTGAGAGCCATGCCAATGGAGGGGTACCCCACAGAGCTGGAATCTCACCACTAGATGCGGTTTAACATCAACCCAGGACACAAAGGCCCTCAACCACGGCCTTCTATCATCTATATCGTAAAAAGGTTAGGGTTTACCATAAGAGCAATACTGTCAGGACAATCATATACGTGCTAAGGCTCGGCATGACCAGCATATTGATTGGAATGGGGGAGGGCTTTCTTACCACCCGTCTAGCCCAAGTAAGGGACAAATTGGAGTGGTACATATCATGGACTGCTCAACCACCAAGATTCTGTTCTTAATCATCATTGGTCGCCTCCCATGGCCAACAGGGTGTCCCATTGGCCATGGGAGGCGACTCCTCTGTAGAGGTGCAGTCGGAGTATTTTATAGCTACAGCTGACAGCTTTATATTTATTTTCTTTTTTCTGAAAGCGCAGTGTAATGGTTAAAGTCATGGGAAATGGACTCGTCGCCCCGAGTTCAAATCCTGGACGTGTTAATTGCATTTCACTTAGCTCTAATACCCTTGGGGAAGGTGTGAATCCTACTCTCCCTCCAGCCATGGATAAATATCAGAGAAGACTGGGCTCTTTAACCATGGCTAGGTAACCAGTCTAGGAGAAGGAAAACTCTGAATTTAAATCTGTTAAACTCCGCTTAGGAAATTGACCTTGTGTCACATCCTACTCATGCGGAGGGGTTCGTAAATATATATATATTCATTTTCTTAGCTTTGGTTTACTCACTGATATTTTCATGACGACATAAATCACTTTAAATTCTTAATTTATACTAATCTTAATAATCGAATGAGAAAACAAGTAATTTATTAGAAACATTATGTAGTACGAGTCTATATTAACGGGTTATTGTAACAGTGCACGTGTAAAATCTAAAATATATAATTTTGGTCTCGCACATCTTGCGTCTGATGATTGTGGTAAGACATGAACTCGAAGTAATGCAATGATTAACACAAGATAATATATATATATATATATATATATATATATATATATATATATATATATGCCAGCCAAATTTCTCCCAGGGGTATACGAAATTTTCTTTGTATTTTTAACTGTATAATAGTATATTTCAAATTTCACTGTCTATTCACTTCAGAACTCATTCTATTCAAATAAAGTCATATTATTGTTGTAATCTAAGCCCTTCTGATCAATCATAATGAACTAACCATCTTGTTTTGTACTCTGCCTGGCCATTGGTGGGAGAGCCGTTGTGAGCGGTTTAAAGTAGACAAATTTTTATATATATATATATATATATATATGATGAGGCTAATTTTCAGTGTATATATTATGTCTATATATATATATATATATATGTCTCTCTCTCTCTCTCTCTCTCTCTCTCTCTCTCTCTCTCTCTCTCTCTCTCTCTCTCTCTCTCCTCTCTCTCTCTCTCTCTAAGTGAACTTACAAATTTGATAAAAAAAGATGTGTTTTAGAACTTTTGGAAAAAGGGTAGAACTAAGCATTATCATCATCGTCATCATCGTGCTACAGTACGGGTCTCTGTTACCCTTCCTGGCCACCTATCTCTATGGATCACCACTCCTCGAAGGTCCTCTGCTCAGTATAGAGTATCCGCGCAGAACTGACTGGTGTAGTCTTTTGTTGGCCGACCCACACTTGTGTGCCCATGTGTAGGAACCCATAAGAGAACGTCACCTATGAGCGCGTCATTTTATTCATCTATTAGTTTTAAACACTAACAATATTAACTAATTAATATGAAAATAAATGTTCTATATTCAATATTTTGATATTGATACATTTGTAACTCGTGTATCAGAGTAAACAGAGAAATAAGAGGAAGAAGCGCAACGAGTATTAAAGATAGGGAGAATTGTTTACCAAGCAAAGATACAATGTAAACAGTGTATTTAGCAAATTTTAGGTTAAATTAACAAGTCCCGTGAGATTTCTTAGTTTCTCACTTTCGAGGTTTCGTCAGACATTGTGTATAGCAAAAAAAAAAACAGAGGATTCCATTCTCATTATTTACGTTCTTTATATCGTTTAGGTTCTATAAATTGAGGGGCGTGGTCTAATGGTTAGAGTCATAGGAAATGGACTCGTCGACCCGTGTTCAATTATTGGACGAAGCTGTTTGCATTTCACATAGCGCTAATATCCTTGAAAAAGGTATGAATCCAATTCTGTCTCCAGTGATGGGTAAATAGCAGCGCAGACTGGGGTTTAAATAAAGTATGAGGTAAGGTAGAAGGAAAAGTGGACAACCATACCATAAAACTAATGGCCTAACTTAGTAACCAGTCTAGGAGATGGAAAAATTTGAATTCAAAACTGTTAAACTCCGCTTAAGAAATAGACCTTGTGTCACATCCTGCTCGTGCGGAGGGGTTGGTAAATATACAAGGTGACCCCCATCCCCTCAAAAAATAATCTGAGTTCTGGTAGTCTGCATCAGTAATAATATCTATAATATACTATAGTAATAGTATATATACTATTACTGATGCACAAAAAAAAACAATACAAATTCTGTTTTTTTTTGTTTTTTGTCACCCTATATATATATATATATATATATATATATATATATATATATATATATATATATATATATGCGCGTTTGTTTACGAAAAGCAAATGACGTGATCAATGCATGTGCAAAAATGGAAGGCGAAGAACATATAATGGCGCATGCTTTAACGTGAATAAGCAGAGAACGAAAAGTTAATAAAGATATGTCGTATATCATATGGAATATTAATGTTAGAAAAATGAGAACATTAAAATTAAAAACATTAAAAATTAAACAAACGCGCATATGAAAATTAACGGTTAACAGCATCAGATTCACACAACCACTATACACTTAACATCTTTCATTTTGTTCCTCACCTAACAGTGTCCTGAAGATGGTATAAAATACCGAAATACTTAAGTATTGACACTAAAAATTGTTTCCTGATCGTAACATTCTGTGTTTGTTATTTTTAAAATATTTTCTTTTCATATATATATATATATATATATATATATATATATATATATATATATATATTAAGAAAGCTGCAGATGTCGGTATATGTAGAGGGGTTAATGTATTTCTCTGAAGTTAAAATCTCACTGAACTGATTGGTAAGGTTTCTATGCCAACAACTGTACTCCTATATTGTTGGCTGTGAAAGAACGTCAAATGACAGCAGATTGTCGGTCCGATATTTTGATTGACTCAAAAGGATTTTATTCTTCGCTTGGATAGAAGTATCATCCGGATTGCCTCGTGGCTCAAAATGAAGAAGTTGTCACATTTGGCCAGTTGGTTTTTTTTGTTTTGTTTTTGTTGTTTTTTTGTTTTTTGTTTGCTTGTTTTTCGTCGTGTTTGTTTTGCTTGTTTTGTTTTGTTTTTTTTTTTGTTTTTGTTTTTGTTTCCTCTTTTTTTTCTTTTTTTTTTTGGGTTTTTTTTTTTTTATTGACCAGCTTCCAGTTATTGATTAAAGCGACCAGCTGCATTAGACGACAGTGAACACCTTTTCCCCATTATAACAGGTTTGATCTTAATTCACTAGGAAAAAAATAACACGCGACAGCTCATTGAGATAATTGGATTTTTTAAAAAAGACAAAAAAAAATCAAATGATTATGGTAAAAATGCTCATATTAAAACTATACGTTTTACCGAGCAAATTAAAAACTGGGACAAGCAATTTAAAAAAATGATGACTGGAGGAATTTTGTTGTTGTTGTTTTTTATTGGATTTTTTTATGTTGCAAGTAAATTTTGAAATAGGTTGGTTGGTTGGTTGGTTGGTTTTTCAGTTCAAAACAATATGCAAGTAGTTAAGGACACACAGCCTCCTGTTTTCCAACCTGTTTCTTTGCTCAAATTCCTATAGTATTTCCTTGAATAAAGGTATGAATCAATCTCTTCTCCCACTGAAGAATAATTAAAGTTCCAATTACCGTCGAACTGGGAAGACAAGGCAACAAACGGTTGTAACTTAAACCCGAATGTCACAAAGTCTACTGCAGAATGACAGGATATATATAAGACTCCACAATGTCATTCAAATCAAGCAGTCAAGCAGCCAATCAGAACTCAAGGAATGGAATGACCCAAATCACCGAAATTCATGAATGGGTCATTCTTGATTTCTATATATACCAACTGTCTTGGACATTGCTTATGTGGTACTTAGTTAGCTGCTGTTATTCAAACCAACAGTAGACTTACTGACTTCAATACCCACCAGTTAAAATAGTAAATAGTAAGGCAGGCTGTGTTCTTTAGCCTTGGTTAGGCAACAATCTAGGAGAAAGGAAACTCTTAAGCTATACAATAAATATACAATATAAATAGTTGGACAGACTGTTTCCTTGCTTCAATTCCCGTACATGAAAATGATTAAGGACAAACAGCATCCAGTTTTCCAACCAGTTCCTTAGCTCAAATTTCCATAATATTTAAAAAAAAGTCTTTCTGGACTTGAAAGTGACCAAAGAATACACAAATATTCTTTTTACCGAACCACCATCAAACGGTTTTGATCGAGTTCAAATCCTAGACGAGGTTGATTGTTTCACATTGTGCCAATGCCCTTAAGTTAAAGGTATGAATCAATCTCTTCTCTCACCAGTTATGGGTAAATAGTAAGGCAGTCTGGGTTCTTTAGAATTAAACAGGTGAATTTGCGGGAAATGCTAGATCATCCACGTAGTATGCATTCGTATTACATCTTTTGTTTCTTGGCTTTTTAATGTGAAAATATTTTCTTTCATTAGAGCTATTGACGATCGTAGTACAAATGTAGAAGAATGAAAGAAATCAGTGTAACCATCGGGTGAGTGAACCGGTTCTCAGAATCATTGTAGCAGGCAACAGTGGTAACTATCAGTTCTTTTGCCTATGTGGTCCCTAGACCTGGTCTAAGGATCGCAATATATATATATATATATATATAATGTATAGTATAATACAATACCAACTGTTTGGTAAATCCTCGCGGTGAGAAAAAAAAACAGCAAATAGTTTCTAGTAAAAAATATACTACCAAACATCACCGCGGGGAAAAATAAATTTTGGAAAAAAGAAGACGCAAGATAATCGTACCAACCAAAAATATTATGTTACAATAATTTAGCCAAAAGAAAAAAAACTAATTTATATATATATATAATATATATATATATATATTTATATATATATATAAAGCCGCACAGGAAACTAAAGCTAAATAAGTAAAATGTGCTCAACAACCTAAGTAGAGCAAATATAAAGAAAACTTAATGAGTCAGATAACCTACTAAAAAGTTTTGCTTAGTGCTCTTCAGGGCTAGATCTGACTCGAAGTCGGATTTAGCCCAGTGGAAGAGCAACTAAGCGAAACTTTTAGTGGGTTTATCTGACTCATTAGGTTTATATATAATTATAACTATATATAATATATATATATATAGTATATGGTGTGTGTTGTGTGGTGTGTGTGTGTGTTGTGGCTGGTTAACTTGTGCAATAGTAAGACTATTTCCTGGTTCTTTCATTTTTTATATTTGAAGTGCAGTACCATTTGACACTGTATCCTTGCCGTTTTCTGTGACTCTTCCAGGTCAGCCCTGGAGAGACATACTCTTCCGCATAAACTGCATGCTGGAACTTCTCCACTTTGAATGTTGCTGGACTGAAAATCATCCCTTTTTAATAGCTCGCTTCAATGTTTGGTGTTTAATTCGTCGGTTGGACTCAAATTCTTTCACAGACAGGTAGATGGTGGCTCTCCAGGCCAGCTCTATTACAATCTAGCTTTCTCCAACCTCCACAGCAATAGCAGCATTCTACAACACACAGTATTCATGGTGGGGAATCCAGTTGCTGCAAGTCAACTAGGCATACAGGATTATATAATTTATTTTTTAGTATATATATATATATATATATATATATATATATATATAATATATACATAATATACAAATATATATATATATATTGTTTTAGTGGGGTCCACGTATGCTTCTTAGTTGATATATAAATATATATATATATATCTGTCAATAATATATATAAAGTTTCGTTTTATTTCGTTAAATTTTCGGGGATGTTTATATCTCTTCTTCTGAACGGATAGACACACCAACCCGTTCCGGAGAAGGGGTATAAACATTCCCGAAAAGTTAACGAAATAAAACGAAGCTTAATATTCAGAAATAGAGTTTCTTGTATCTTACACCTAATGCTTCATACTAAATCCAAAACAATATATATTTTAGACAGATATATATATATAAAAAAATACGCATATATATATATATATGTGTGTGTGTGTGTGTGTGTGTGTAGGAGCGACTTTAATAAACTTTCACTGTAAACATAACACAATGATCATCTGTTTACAGATTCGATCTCTCTGGTGATCGTAAAGTATATACACAGATGTATGTATTTAAAACAGTTAAAACACCGCTCCTTAAACGGGAGTTGGCAATGGCTTAGAGGTTAAGGGATCGGACAGGCGTAAAGTGTCAGTCGGGGTTTGCTTCTGGGTGGTGTCAGCTGTTGTGTCTAGCCACACTGATGAGACGGGAAACGTCGAAACACGGTGTCTGTAGATGACTTATATATATATATATATATATATATTATATTATAATATATGTGGTGTGTGTGTGTGTGTGTGTGGTGTGTGTGTGTGTGTGTGTGTGTGTTATGTAAAGATGAAACTGGAAGTGAATCCGACGGGCATGTTGAAAGAATGAATAAAGGAAAGAAAGTTAGAAAGGATAAAAAGGATAATTTAATCAATATCACTTACCCGTGAAATGAAATAATGATAATAGAAAAAATGTAGAAGTGTTCCGCACACAAAAGAAATTCGACCTTCATTAGAGTGAATCCCTATTTAAATATATATATATATATATATATATATTATATATATATTGTCCTGTCGAGGAATATTATGATGAATCAAAATACGATGAATAAAAAAAACAATACTTGGTCTCTTGGTTTCAAATGTTTGCAGTTAGAATTTTGTTGTTTACTACTACTGCTTATATAATAGTATGAACATTTTGCTTACTCTGATGTGAGAGTGTATCCTCCTCTTTCTCACACATTCATTTGAAGGTTAAAAATCTTTCTGAATGTCTGTATCTTTTCTTTTATACTACTAGCACTTCTAGAGTAAATTACTCTGAATAAATCTTTATTTCACATCTCAAATTTGGTCTATATTTCTAGTTTCCATATATATAAGCGTGTGGTGTAATGGTTAAAGTCATGGGAAATGGACACGTCGCCCTGAGTTCAAATTCTGGATGTGGTAATTGCATTTTCCTTAGCGCTAATACCCTTGGGAAAGGTATGAATCCTACTCTCCCTCTAGCTATGGGTAAATAGTAGGGCAGACTGGGCTCTTTAGCCTTGGTTAGGCAACCGGTCTAGGAGGAGGAAAACTCTGAATTCAAACCTCTTAAACTCCGCTTAAGAAATTGACCTTGTGCGGAGGGGTCGGTATTGTATTTTTCAATTTCATTGTGTATATTATATTTTCCCTGTTAGTAAATGTTTCACACCCGCGTAAATTGCTGGTATTTCACTGGAGTCTGAGTGACAACAAGTCTCCTCAGGTCTCCAAGACTCTTCTGAGTATTCTAGCAGATTGCAGCAATGCAGTAGTCTGGGTGGTCTCAAATCTTCCTCTGATTTCTAGATCCTCCAGTCTTTTTTCCAAGTTTATTGTTACCGTTCCAAGTGCACCAACTACAATTGGTATCACTTTCACCCTCATATTCCACAGCTTTTTCAATTTTCTGGCAAGGTCCAGGTATTTATCCATCTTTTCATTTTTCCTTCAGCTTCACCCTGTGATCTGCTGGGACCGCAAAGTCCACCAGTTGACACGTTGTCTTTTTTTTGTTAATCAATACTAGGTCTGGTCTCCTGGCTGAGATATTATTATTATTATTATTATTATTATTATTATTATTATTATTATTATCATTTCCCTTCTATCGAATTTTTCACACCAGCGTAAATTGCTGGTGTTATACAATTTCATAAGCAGCTTATGATTTATGTACGTACCTATAGTTAGAATATTTGAATTAGGGTCCGTTTGATTCTGAATAACGGGGTCTTATGGAAAGTTACAGTTATTAGTGGTTAGTAACCTTTTTACTTGACCCCTTGAAAAACGCGTGATTAGGCGAGAGAGAGCCGGCACCTGATGAGAGAACATGTCTCTCAGGGTTTGTATCTCACCGCGTGGTCGAATCTTGGGCCGTGTTGTTAAATAAAAGCTTTATCAGAAAATAACCAAATCTTGTTTGTTGAGTTATACTAAAACAAGCAATAGCCAGCCCAACACGAAGAAAACAAGAAATAAGAACCAACCCTTAACAAGAAGCCCGCTCGATCGACTGAAGAACATGGCGACCGATGAGTTAGAACCAGTAAGCAGAGGTTAACAAGTAAAAACCATCATCTCATCCTTACTCTATCTATCTGTCTCTTTGTTGAAATATTTTGTTATATAAGGCATGCCGTAATCAACCACTTAAACTTATAGTCTCAGCGAGGTCACGTGGTTTAAACCCCAGCCAATCAACAGCCTGAATACGTTTATATTAAACGACGCCAAATCATCACTTAAAATTTTCCGTTCTCCTGAATTCCTGCCTAAAACTTTCCGCACAAATCCACACACCAGGCCACTCTCCGGCTCCACGTTCCGCCCATTACGTAACACACCGTCAGAAGAAGAGACGTATATTCAAAACAACGTTATTCAATTTTAAGAGACGTACAGCTAGTTTAATAAAAATAAGCTTTACTGTTGCAGTAAACGTGCCAAATATATCATATCACTTTCATTGTAAATCATATACTGAAGCAACGTTACTGACAACAATGAACAAGAAAACACGTAGCGCTTTTTTATTCATTCATTAAAAATAGAAAATCTCAAATGTCTAGTTTCGTTGTTAAGAAGGTCTGATTCTTAGATTTTTAAGTTCTAAAGTACAGAAATGTACTGTGTAGTTTGTGTGCATGTTGTTTTTTGCTTTGTTTTTTGTTTGTTTGTTTATTCATTTATTGTTATTCTTTTCTTAATTAACAACACAAATATCTAATTGATATTTGTGTAGTACTTTTTTTTTCTAAAACGAAAAGCGATGTGTTTAACGAAAGAGACGCATCACCTGCCGGCGAATAATCGAATCAATTTTCGCAATTCATAAACGCTGTTAAAATCTGTTGAGACATTTTTTTCAGAAATGGACTGACTGAAAGAGGTTGTTTTTGTGATAACAATTCTAATAAATACTTCAACAGATATAAGGGCTTCCATAGAAGAAGACGAAGAAAAATTATATATATATAATATATATATATATATATATATATATATATATATATATGTCCCTATATTGAGCACTGTAGAGGAGAAACATTAATCGAAATTTCACCGTTTAGCGTAAGCCGTTACTCGCCTGTTCGCTGCTTACAGACTTGAGTTCTCTGGATTGTAAAAAACATTCACTGTAGGAATGTATCAATTAATTGTTCACCCTAGACTGACAGCCGCTGATGGCCGCAAGGGTAAAGAACTTGGCAGACGAAAATTCTGTCGGGTTTCGGTCCCGACTAGAGAGAGCTGTTAATAAGTCGAGCCGCCGCTGATGAGAAGCAAACACGTGTCTGTGAATGACTGATATAATATATTATATATATATATAATATATATAATATATATATATATATATATTAAGCCGACTAAGCTTAAAAGCAACGTTCTCCTTAATATACGGATGGAGCACTGTCTGGGCCTTTACTATATGTACAGATGTATGTTTTTAGCAGTTAAAATTCTCTTTACAACATCTGTAGATGTTGATGATAAGCCAAGCGTAAGAAGCCTGACTTTTATTTTTGAGCACACATTAATTATTAGATATGCAAAAATTAACCTGAAATAAACAACAAATTCTATGTTAAAATGACCATTTCAAAACCGAGCACTTCAATCGGCCATTATTTTTGTAACAACCTAATAGATGAAAGATTTGGATGCATGTCTGTATATTTGTTTGTACAACGACCGAGCGCACGTCCTTTTATGAAATAAAATTGATGGGGACCAGCAAAGATCCAAGTTCAATAAGATACACACACCATTTTTGTCCGGAAGGTGGTCAAAAACTGTTTTACCCCTCATTTTCCATAAGAAAAGCTAAATAAAAACATAAGGGTATAAATCAAGTGTATTAGTCCAAAAGTGAATGTAAGACGCGTCTTCCCCCTCCCACAAAGAAAATCCTGGTAATCTAGGAGTAGCCATTCACTGTAAAAGAACAGTAAGTAAAAGTAGAGTCGTCGGGGTGGCCTAAAGTCAGTATCAGCCAATCAGCGAGGGAGTCTATCCCCTTTTCACTAGTGCTAGACCAATTGTTTTTGCGTCTGAGTTCAGCTCCTTACTTTATAGCACAGATCCCTGAGCTACTCATACGCTGAGTTAGCGAGGGCCGGTATCGAACTAGCAGCCTTGTAGTCTTTAGCTAAACGCTCTACCGACTGAGCTAACCCGAGTTTACTATTTAACCCATAGCTTGAGATTCATACCTTTCCCAAAGGTATTAATCCTACAGTGAATGTAAGAGAGTTGCCACGAAGTCGCAGTCCAGTTCGTCAACCACTACACCACGCGTCTTCCCCACCCCACACAGAAAATCCTGGTAATCTAGTAGTAGCCATCACTGTAGAAGAACAGTAGTGTTACTATTTAACCCATAGCTTGAGATTGATACCTTTCCCAAGAGTATTTATCCGAAAGTGAACGTAAGATAGTTTACCACGATGTCGCAGCCCAGTACGTCAAACACTACACCACGCGTCTCCCTTTCCACAAAGAAAATCCTGGTAATTTAGTAGTAGCCATCACTGTAGAATAACAGTAATGTTACTATTTAACCAATAGCTTGAGAGTCATACCTTTCCCAATGGTATTAATCCTAGAGTGAATGTAAGATAGTTACCACGATTTGGCAGCCCAGTACGTCAACCACTACACCACGAACCCTGGTTATCTTCTCATTATTAATCTAGTAGTATTTTCTGGACACCTGAACAGTCATTGAGGTCAGACAAAAGAACGTAATTTCTGGTCAAGGATAATATCTTGATGAAATATACATGAGGTGCAGATTATAAATGCTGTTGTCTATTCAGTGGAAAAATCATCTTACTGATAAAAGCGATTACATGCTTCTATGAATGGTTTTGGTTTCTTTGAGTTGTAATAGAATATTCCACTCTCTCCTCTCTCTCTCTCTCTCTCTCTCTCTCTTCCTCTCGGCGCGCGCGCGCGCCGCCAATGTGGTCTGACTATATAATTATAGTGAGCACTACATTATGCAGGGCTGGCTTCGAGGATATTAGCGTACCTCACTATTCCTTGTCAGTCTTGTATCCTTGTCTGTCTTTGTATCTCTCTACAAATAAAACTGTTACATAATTATTAGATACCTAATATTTATGTGCAATAGTGTAGAAACAAGATGGCGTTTTAAGTGCAGCGATGGCCTTGAAGATTGAGTGACAGGCTTGACCTCAGTCCTAACCCTATTCTTCCGGGGATAGCCGTGAGAACGCGTAGAGAGGACCCTCTCTTCCGGTTTAGATAGTAAGTAAGTTTCAGGCAGTTAGAAGGATAGCAGCGAGCTCGAAGGGGTAAGTCGCGATATACGCGCGTCCTCTCATCTGCGCAGATTGTCTGGTTGGGGATTTAAAAATAAAAGTAGTAAGATCAAAGCAAATCGGAGTCTTGTGTTATTACCTCTAAAACTAACAATGACACAGGGCCTCTGATAAAGAGAAATCTACAATAGAAGACCAGACCCGAAGTCCCAAGAAAGTCCAGATCTTAGAAGATTCCAGACCAAGGACAAGATGTTATAAGAATTTCAAAGACGGCCAGAAGAATAGAGTAAGAAAGAAGTAAGTAAAGAAGTAAAGAAGAAGGGTATGCAACAAAACTATCTATCTTAAATCTACGTACGTGTTGACTGGTTCTTTCACCCGACTACAACCTTGTCTGATTGTATCCCTTTTAAGGATACACCACTTTGTTTAATAGCATATCAACATTCGTAGGTTATTTAATGCCAAAGCAATCCTTGTAGAAGAACAGTAGTGGTACTATTTAACCCACAGCCGGGGGATAGGATGTTCCTTTCCCAAAAGTATTAGGTCGAAAGCGGACGTAAGAGCGTAACTGGAGTTCGAACTCGCTTACTAACATGTCGCAGTCCACTACATTAGCCACTATGTCACGGGGACTATCCCAAGGTGAAATGCACAAATGCCTTTTGTTCCGTTTCTCATCACATAACTTAAGGTTAGTAGATTATTTTGGTTAATGGAATATCAACCCTAGTGGGTTATTTAATGCTAAATCTTTCTTTTTTATGTGATTGGAAAACGATAATTCTATTTGGTTTAGATACTGGGTAGATTATTTTGTTTAATTGTACTAGTACAAAATAAAAAACGCAATCCGGGCGATGTAAAATTAGGTTTTTGAAACACATTGCCTGAGGGGTGGGAGTAAAAAAATTCAATGACAGCGAGTTTGTACCCTAAGTAAGTAAAATCATCAAATTCATTAAAGGATTAAAAAATAAAACAATTTGAAATGTAAACTTTAAATATGTATTAAAATAAAACAAACTATATATAGATATATAAAACCTGTCATGTATTTATTAAAACTGGTTTTGAAAAACAATGAGGACTGTCTAATGTTGCATGTTCAAATTTTGAGTGTATTTATTCTATGTTACGACGATTTCTGGCATAGTGACGTAATCAGTGGCGTAGTTTTTGTTACAGACAAAACCGGAAGAGAGGAGATGATGGTAGGTGTGGCGCTCCACCTCAAACGAAAAAAACAATCTCCTTGGTCAAGCGCTTGTGGAAATGGGATAGACTCCCTCGCTGCCTGGTTGATTTTAACATTAGGCCACCCTGTCGACTTTACTTTATACAAATAAATAGGGAGTGTTACTTTCAGGGTTTCTAACTTACGAGTAGTGGCTGTTTGGTAAAATAGAGTTTGATAGCTGAAAACTTTCCCTAAACTTCGGTGATATTATACTCTGTGTAATTGTTGTAGTTTCCGTCGAAGATTGGTAATTATGAACTTTTGTTTAGTAAATTAGGGTGCCCCCCCAAAAAAAAAAACCTCAAATTTATAATAAAACTGTTAATTTTAACTAGGGGGTTTAGGTTTAGGGTTAGGGTTTGGGTTCTGTTTTTTCTGGGTCACCCTGTACAGGGTGACCCAGAAAAAACAGAACCCAAGTTATTTATTTATTTTCCCATTAAACTAACCCTAAACCCTAAACCCCAACCCTAACCCTAATCCTAATCCTAAACCCCTCTAGTTAAAATTAACAGTTTTATTACAAAATTTGTGGGTTCTGGTTTTTCTGGGACACCCTTATTTACTAAACAAAAATTCATAATTACCGGAAGATTTACTTTAGGAGAGACACAGCTATATTCTTTCATATTTTGAGAAGTTCGAAAGCAGACTACGCACTAGGAATTGATTTTTGGTCGGGGGTAGGCAGCTCGCTTAAAGCATGCTCCTCCTCGGCAAACAAGGGACGAAAAGGAGTGAAAAAGAGAGGAAAGAAGCCGCCACAGAAAAGAGAGCCAGAAAGAAGGAGAGACAACAGCAACTCCATCAAGTACCACTGTTTGTTTGCAGTCACTGCACCAGAGATTGATCCTCAAAAATTGGCCTGTTCAGCCACTCACGCAGATGCAGATTTTAAAAAATTGTGGACACTACGCCATCGTCTTTAGCAGACGGATGGTTTCCAACCAACTGTATAATAGACCATTCGATCGTGCATCACTGACCTCATCCAGAAACCCCTCACCCACAAAATCAGCCATCTTGACCATAATCACTAGAACGAGGGAAATGAAGAAGTCGCTCGCAATAAAGAGTGAAATATGCCTTCGTCGTAGTTCATACATTATCGCTGTTTTTGCGATGTTTCCCGGGCTTGGGGGTGGCAGAGCCTACAAGCTAATAATGTTTCGCTAAAAGTCTCTCTTTCTCTCTTTGCCTTTCTCCCCCCCTCCTCTCTCTCTCTCTTCTCTCTCTCTTCTGCCTTTCTCTCTCTCTTTATTTTTCTCCCTCTTTCTCTCTCTTTCTCTTTTTGTATTGCCTTTCTCTGTCTCCTGTCTCTGTCTCTGTCTCTCTCTCTCTCTCTCTCTCTGTTTGCCTTTCTCTCTCTTTTCTGTATTTGCCTTTCTCTCTTTTTCTGTATTTGCCTTTCTCTCCTCTCCCTCTTTCTTTCTCTCACACTCTCTATATTTCTTTCTCTCTCTATTTCTCTTCCCCATTTACTCTTTCTCTTTCTGTCTCTGTCTGTCTGTCTGTCTGTCTCTCTCTCTCTCTCTCTCTCTCTTCTCTCTCTCTATTTGCCTTTCTCTTCTTTCTCGCTTTCCCTTTCTCTTTCTGTATTTTCTCTCTCTCTCCCTCTCTCTCTCCCTCTCTCTCTCTCTCTCTCTCTCTCTCTCTCTTCTCTGTCTCACTCTCACTCTCTATTTTTTCTCTCTCTATTTCGCTTCCCCCTCTTACTCTCTCTCTCTCTCTCTCTCTCTCTCTCTGTGTTTTGCCTTTCCCTCTCTCTCTTTCTCTTTCTGTATTTGCCTTTCTCTCCTCTCCCTCTCTCTTTCTCTCTCACTCTCTATATTTCTTTCTCTTCTCTATTTCTCTTTCCCCATTTACTCTTTCTCTTTCTGTTCTCTGTCTGTCTGTCTGTCTGTCTCTCTCTCTCTGTCTCTCTCTCCCCTCTCTCTCTCTCTCTCTCTCTCTCTCTCTCTCTATTTGCCTTTCTCTTTCTTTCTCTCTTCCTCTCTCTTTTCCCTTTCTTCTTCTGTATTCTCTCTCCTCTATATATATATATATATATTCTCTCTCTCTCTCTCTCTCCTCTCTCTCTCTCTCTCTCTCTCCTCTCTCTCTCTCTCTCTCTCTCTCTTCTGTTGTGAAAAGCAAGAAGATTATCGCATATCTTGCCCCGATAAAATAGACACTCCGAATGACATTTGGGTAATTTTCGATAATTTTTATAACATTTGCCCGGGCTTAAACCTGTCATTGGGGAGTGCGTGCGTAGGGTGGGGGTGGGGTTGGGGTAAGCTTTGTATTGGATCTGATCCGAGACTCCGTCTAAAAGAGTGTCTTATTGTTTCAACGTTCCTTTCACTTCGATGCGTTGTGAGATGGTTGGTCTCAGCAAAAGGGTCACAGAGGGAGACGAGGGGAGTAGAGAAGGGGAAAGTGAATACTTTACAGGTATTATTTTTATTTCTACAAATTCCGTTATTTCTAGCGTTTCTTTCTTATGCTTTTCCCTCGTTTTATTTTGCCTGTCTATCTATCTAGGCACATATCTATCTATCTATCCTCTTTCCCTCTCTTAACTCGCTCTCTCCCTCTGTATCTCTCTGTCTGTCACACTCTCTCTCTCTCTCTCTTATATATATATATATATTATATATATATCTTATTATAATGGAGATTGTGTATTTGTCTGTCTGTAACCGAAACTATATTACTATACAAATCACAATTCCCTTCGTTATTCACATCACATTCTCCATAATTTTATTTTTATTTAAACCTCAATTATTGATAAAATTGTTTTACATCATTAAGACTGTTGACCATATCTACATACGCAGAACATGCAATTGTATTTATATATACAACAAAATAGCAGATTATAGTGTGAATTGGAAGTCTGATTTGCATATTGATCTTAAAAAATTGATTTTGATAAATATATGCTTAGTATTATTGATTTCTAATTGTTTGGTCTTATCTTTTTGAATATGATCAAAAATCTCGGGGACAAATCTTAAAAGAAATCCATTAACAAGAAGAAATAACTAATATTATTCTTTACTTCCGATTTTAACTAAATAGTTAAATTAGGAAAATTTACCAATGAAAGAGGGGAGTAATGGAAAATGATGGAAGAGTTACTTTCAAAATTGTTCTATTTTTCAATCATACCCCCCTCTGTTCCAATTCTTTTATCTGCATTCTTGTTCAGTTTCATTAGCCTTTCTAATTTAATATGATATTTTATTATATTAAAACTTAAATACCTGCACGCGGAGGGTGCATATATTTACTAGTATATATAGTAAATCAAGAGTCGGTTTAACTCACTCGGTAGAGCATCCGGCTAGTAATCCCAAGGTTTCTTGTTCGTTACCAGCCCTCGCCAGCTCCGCGTATGAGTAGCACATGGATCTGTGCGATAAAGTGTGGCGCTCCACTACAGACGCTAGAATAATCTCCTTGGTCTAGCGCTAGTGAAAAAGGGATAGACTCCCTCACTGTATGGCTCATACCGACATTAGGCCACCTCGACGACTTTACTTCTTTTACTTTCTTATCCAATAAATCAGATAAGTTGATGATGAGGATGATTCTGTTCAGGACTATTCTCTCTCTCTCTCTCTCTCTCTCTATATATATATATATATATATATATATATATATATATATATATATAAACTGGAATACATCACCCCTGATGATGGCACTTCGAAGTGCAGAAAGTACTCGGGAACTGAACTTTGGTGGACTTATCCACCAATTCCACCTAAACATTAAAAAGTTGGCCAGAAAATTAGAAAATATCAAAAATAAAATTGTTAAACAGGAGATGTGCCTTTTGTTTAATTCTACATGTATAAATGAAAGAATGCTGCCCAAATACACACACACACACACACACATATATATATATATATATATATATATATATATATATATATATATATATATATATATATATCCACACACTTATATAAATGTATATAAAGTAACCATCTTCAATGTATATTTAGTAGATACTGTCAAACATGATGTCACAACCGTATTTTACAAAATAAATTTAAACACCGATTGAAAAAAAATTACCAAAAATCATGGAATTATCCGATTTTTAATGTAATTCTCAATGTTGATTTATCAATAAACGAATCTTATATTGCATCAGTTATTTTGATCCAAAATTTTCTGATTTTTTTTCAGGTCACTTAACTTTGACCCACCGCACTTATTTTTGTGGTGCAAAATATCGGTGGGGGTTATTTACTTTGGAAACTAATTATAGAATGAATAAAAAAACAAAAGACGGAAGGTGTGAGAAGAAAAAAGAAATTAAGTGAGCGATTCTGGTAGAAAATAAGTAGCGAAAATTGGAAAATTAAATGTAAAAAAAAAATAAAAAAGAATTTTTGGAGATTTTTTTTTAGTCTTTTCGATAATTATTAAATTGCCTAACGCATCACTCAATAAGTCCTGGGCCTAACTAATAAAACAACTTATAGGCAATACATTAATTCCAACGCTTCTCTAACAATTCGATGCTTTTTTTGTAGAACGATTTGTCTTTGGCCTCAAAATACGCCTCAGTTTCCGATATCACTTCTTTATTGGAGCCAAATCTCTTTCCCTGGAGCATTCTTGTGGGGTCTGCAAACCGCCAGTAGACAGTATGCTCATTATGTTAATACTTTTCAACTTAGATAAAAAATTTGACCAGAGATAATCGATATAATTAGTTTTAATTCGTTTTTAAAATGAAAATGGGCGATTAAATTGACAGATCCTAATTCATAGTATATAGAGAAAAAATATTTTCTTTCATATAGATGTATAGATATGAAGATTATTTAAAGTCCTCAGGTCAATAAAGTTCATTGACAATTAATGAACACTCCAGGAACAAACAATGTGTCTTGTGCAATCAGTGACAAAGTTTGTAAGTCGGCTTCTGGTCTTAAGAGACATATTGTGGTTCATAAGCATCAAATTTTATCCTCTGATCCATCCGATCCAGTGAGGAGGACGTCTTTACTATGTCATATTTGCATCAAACTTTGTGGATCTGCATCGGGATTGATGAGTAATTTGAGAGCTCATGAGAGGAAAGGTTCCGGTGGTGGGGTTGTAGAATTGTGAGGGACGGCAGTGATCTGTAAAGATTATGCTATTGCTATGTATATATGTAGGTATGCATATATATATATATATATATATGTGTGTGTGTGTGTGTGTGTGTGTGTGTGTGTGTGTCTGTATGTGTGCGCGTGTGAGTCAGTATATCACAGTTTATTGATTCTTTTCTATTCATATCTAATTTTTTTAATTTGTCCGTTTGTCCAAGTCTATCGCAATTTGTTCATTTTTTTCTGTTCATATCTATGTCTGTCTGTCTCTATATCTGTCAGTCTATCGCAGTTTGTTTCTTCCGTTCCTATGCATCTGTTTTGACCTATCAACGGGGCTTAGAGTATACCAACTGAACCCTCTACTGGGGAGTCCTTAAAAGGGATCACCTGTGTATATTGAGTTTCCAGTTCTGAAAATCTGGGGGTATGTGGAGTGTCCCTTCAGTGCCATTACTCACAAAACACGTAGTGGTATTACTTGTTCGGGTCTCAACTGTGGGTCATATAGATATGAAAATTATTTGTATTAGATAGGTGTACTTGATATCATATAACGGTATCTAAATTATTTGTGTTAGAAATAATTTCTTGAACCTATAATTGCTTATATCCCCTCTTCAACTATGAGACCAGCCCTGTCAGCTGGGGCTTTAGAATACACCAACTGCAACTCTGCAGAGGGGTAAGACCCACCCAATTCTACCTCCTGTTAGCTGTGGGTAGCGACCCATGATGCTTAAGGATGGAATCCTGTTGGATGAGCAATCCAAGACATGCAACACTCAACTTAGACCCTTTCTTATGCTAGACGGGTGGTCAGAGAGGCCCCCCTCGATCAATCGGCGGGTCACGTCAAGCCCTAGTACTTATATGATTGTCCCAACCCTAATGTCCTTATGGCAAGCCTCAACTCCTTTTATTATATATGTGCTAGAATGCGGTGGCTGAGGGAATGGGGTTAAGCTCTATCTGATGGTGAGGTCCCATTTCTGGAGGTCTGGGAAATGTGGTGCACCCCTTCATCACCATTGATCCCTGGTCCACTCTGATCCTGTTTAGGATATGGGTTAAATAGAAAATTTGTTTTTTAAAAATTGAGTTTACAAAATTTTCTTCCAAACAATTGCTACGAATCTTTCACCGCCCTGTCGGTGGGGCTTTAGAATGCACCGACTGTACCTCTACAGAGGGGTAAGACTCCCTCAATGGGGCCACCTGTTGGCTGTGGGTGGCGACCCGTGATGCTTAAGGATAGAGCCCAGGTGGATGAGCAGTTCATGACTTGCAATACTCCACTTTGGCCCTATCTTGGGCTAGACGGGCGGTCGGAGAGGCCCCTCCGATCAATCGGCTGGTCACGTCAAGCCCTAGCACCTATATGATTTTCCCAACCCTATTGCCCTTATGGCAAGCCCCAACCCCTTTTTATCATATGGGTGCTAGAAGGCGGTGGCTGCGGGTCTACATGTCCTGGGAATGACGTTAAACTCTATCTGATGGTGAGGTTCCAGGTTTGGGGAATGTGGAGCACTCCATTCATCACCATTGCTCCCTGGTCCACTCTGACCCGGAGTGGTAGTACCTGTTAGGGTCCCATCTATGGTTTAAATAGAAAAATGTATTCATAAAAAAATTGTATTATCCATTAAGAATTGGTTTATTTCAAAACTTTATCGGCATTAAATGACCCACTGAGGTTGATATGCCGTAAAACAAAACAAACCAAACCAAACGAATCTTTCAAAACTTAGTCGGCATTAAATGACCCATCATGGTTGATATGCCGTAAATCAAAACAAACAAACAGACAGACAAAAGATTTGGCGCATATCTCTCATAACGATAATATGAGATCTCAAAACCATTTCTCTATCTTCGTTGGCGTTATTATCATGTTATATTTTATGTTTTTTTCTGTGTATTAAATGTATACCGATGCATCAATTCTCAGTATATATCAACGCTTTTCCTTTTTCCGCTGTCATCCGCCCCCTGACACTCATCATTCGCCATAATCTTATAAAAACGCCTTTATTCATGAAAACTTCACCTTTTCGCGCGCTCCTAATTAAAGATTCATTAAGAATTTCACATTTAAGCTATTAGATCTCATTACAAATTAAATCCCGGTAGATGTTCCGTTACCGAGGAATAGAGAACTAAAAAGCTCAAGTCATTAGTAGTGAATTATATATATAATATATATATATATATATATATATATATATATATATATATATATATATATATGTATAATTTATATGAGTTGTGTTCAAAAAGAATTGAGATTGAAGAAGCTGTATTTTGCAAGACAGAAATGAACAGGGAATAAGACTACGGTGGTACCTTGACTTACGAGTGCACTTTGCTGTCACTTAGTTGTGTTGTGAGCTAAAATCTGAGGTACAAATGAGCTTTAGATACTCTTACGTCAATAAGTTTGGTTTGTTTTGTTTTACGGCATATCAACCTCAGTGGATCATTTAATGCCGATAAAGTTTTGAAATAAATCAATTCTTAATGGATAATACATTTTTTTTATAAATACATTTTTCTATTTAACCCATAGATGGGACCCTAACAGGTACTATCACTCCGGTCAGAGTGGACCAGGGAGCAATGGTGATGAAGGGGTGCTCCACATTCCCCAAACCTCCAAAACTGGAACCTCACCATCAGATAGAGTTTAACGTCATTCCCAGGACATGTAGACCCGCAGTAACCGCCTTCTAGCACCCATATGATAAAAAGGGGTTGGGGCTTGCCATAAGGGCAATAGGGTTGGGAAAATCATATAGGTGCTAGGGGTCAATAAGTTAACAAAAATATTTAAGTTTCCAAATTCATTATGCCAAAGACAAATATTATTTATAAAAAAAAAATAAACTGATTATTAATTAGACTTTATTTCGTTATGTTATTTTTCTTAAAAAATAAAAAACGTAACAAAAAAGAATAAGGTTTTTTTAGTTTTTTTTTTTTTTTTAAGCGGCTGGAACGGATTAATGGCATTTAAGTTTATTTCATAGGGAAAATTAATTTGATATACGAGGAAATTGTGTTACGAGCGGAATCTTCCACGTAACTCAAGGTAACACTGTATTTTTCTGCAAAATAATCTCCTTAATATTCAACAGATACACACGGCGAGCAATTAATCAGCATTGAATGATCTTATTCCATGCCAGTTCTTGCTTACTCAAAATCTTAAGGCACTCATGGTGTAATGTTTATAGTCGTACGAAATGGACTTGGCGACCCGAGTTCAAATCCTGGACAACACTGTTTGCATTTTCACATGGTATAATACCATTGGGAAATTTACGAGTCCAAATATTCTCCCTTCAGCTAGGGTTAAATAGTAGGACAGACTTGACTCTTTAACCTTGGTCAGGCAACCACTTTTAGGAGAAGGGAAACTCCGCTTATCATATTAAGCCATGTGTCACACTCTAATAATTCAGAGGAGTTGGTAAATAAGCATTCCAAAATTTGAGCAATTCAGATCACTCACTAATTGTTTTGGTAGCAAAAAGTGTAATAAAAAAATGAATAATATATGGTATGGTGTATATATCTTACTAAAATTAACTAAAAGAAAGTATTGAAAAAATGTAATTTATTTACAATTAAATGCCGTGGGAAATGAAGCATCATAAAAAATAAATAAATATATATATAATATATATATTTAATTTAATATACCAAGCGTGTTGGTAAATCCTTGCGGTGAGAAAAAAACCAGCAAATAGTTAGATTGTAAAAATATACTACCAAACATCAACCGGGGGGAAAAATTTTTTTGAAAAAAAGAAAAGACTAAGATAGTCGTACCAACAAAAAATAATCTATTGGTACAGTATTTGGCCAAAAGAAAAAACAATTTATATGTATATATATGTATATAAGATATATATATATTCATATAACCGCTAGGAGAATAGCTAATAAGTACAAATATATATATATATATATATATATATATATATATATATATATATACAGCTCTTACACCACGTAATCGAGCACTTTATTTTCAATTCTCCAATACGAAAAAAGGACTAATATATTATTATATATATATATATATATATATATATATATATATATATATATATATATATAACTTGGCTAGGGATGGTATAAAGTCAATGGCGCTAGGTAACTGTCAGTTTCTCGTCTCTGCAATATTCAAACAATATCTTTAGTTATGGAAATTATTTAAATGAATGTTTCATTAATTTGCTCTGCAATTCATTCATCAAAGTTTATAATAAGAGATAAAGAATATTTTACAAGTTTCATACATAAGTAATTTAGACATTCGAAGTCACAACAGGGATAATTTCTTGTAGCTGGTATCATTTAAGTGTTGTATACCCACATTGGGTATATAAACAAGAGAGTGAGAGTTCTCAGATGATAGAGAGATAGAGAGAAAGAGACAGACAGACAAAGAGACAGAGAGACTAGAGACTTACTTGCTTCTTGCTAACTTCTTTGGCCGACATGTTCCTGTCTAGTTGACTTGACTTCTCTGTTCTTCTTACTAAAGGCTAGTCTTCTTCTGGGCTGATTTTGTTTCATTGTAATTAAAACAACTAACAAGACTTATGTTAGCTTGATCAAGCTTTTTATCTTATCTAGCCCATACCATCGCGCGAACGAGATAGACCTCTGCTCTGCTTCAAAATCAGGTCGAATCTAAAACTAAAACTAAATCACGTGTTTCTCATGGCGCGTGAGTTGGGTCATAAAATGCCAATCAAAACCCAACGGAAATCTACACGCCTACGCTTTTAACGAATCTATTTCAAACTAACTACAGGGTCAGTATTATCAGCGTTTATATTATTGTCCCCATCTTCATTGTTATTTGTACAACGTTTCGGCCGATATACCCTCCGGCCTTCTTCAGATATTTCTTGTCGGACTCGGGAACCTTCTTTTCGAACTCGGGAACTTTCTTGTCGTATTCGGGAGCCATCACGGAACTTTGAACCTAACCCTTTATTTAGTCCATGTGGGTATCCTGTTCTCATTCCGCTAACCATGGGGTAGGAGTTGTGTTAATTAATTATTTTTCAAACTGTTTTCACTCAGGATTGAACTCGGGAACC
>CM042137.1:107041584-107050414 GCA_023376005.1 Doryteuthis pealeii | reverse complement strand
AAAAGAGAGGAGATAGAAAAGAAAAGGAAAAAGAGAAAAGCAACGGATAACTTATAAAGAAATATGAATTAATTAACACGAAAATATCTCAGATTCTTTGAAACAAACGCTGATATGAGTTTTAAAAGATGTCAGAGGTGAAAATACAAAAGTCAGAAGGAAGACGGGGGGATATTATATAAAAAAGAAAGAAGAGAAAGAAAAGAAAAAAGAAAGAAAGGGAAAGAGAAAGAAAGAAGAAAGTGTTCAATTAAAACAAACAGAATAATACGACTAAACAAACAAACCAACAAAGAAAGCAATAATAAAAGAAAGAAAAGAAGAAAGAAAGGAAACAGAAAGAAATGTTTAGAAAAAGGAAAGAAAGGTTAATATAGAACCAAAGAATAACATCATAAACACGTAAGTAACCAAGAAAGAAAGAAGGTAAGAAAGAAAGAAGAGAGAAAGAAGAAAGAAGAAAAAGAAAAAAGAAAGAAGAGAAAAAGAAAGAAGAAAGAAAGAGAAGGAAAGGGAGAAAGAAAGAAAGTTAAAGAAAGAAAGAAAGAAAGAATAGAAGCAAAGAAGAAAGAAGAAAAAAGAAAAGAAGAGAAAGAAAGAGAAAGAAAGAAAGAAAGAAGAGAAGAGGGAGAAAGAAAGAAGAAAGAAAGAATAAATCAATAAAGAAAGAAAGAGAGAGAGGGTGAAAGAAAGAGAAAAGAAAGAAGAAGCAAAGAAAGAAGAAGAAAAGAGGGAGAAGAAAGAAAAAGAAGAAAGAAAAGAAGAAAAAAGAAGAAAGAAAGAAAGAAAGAAGAAAGAAGCAAGAAAAGAAAAAGAGAGGGAGGAAAGGAAGAAGAAAGAAAGAGAGAAAGGGAGAAAGAAAGAAGAAAGAAAAGAAAGGAAGAATGAAGCAAAGAAAGAAAGAAAGAAAGAAGGAGGAGGGAACAAAGGAAAGAAGAAAGAGAGAGGGGAGAAAGAGAAAGAAAGAAAGAGAAAGAAAGAAAGAGAGGGAGAAGAGAGAAGAAAAGAAGAGAGAGAGGGGAAAGAAAGAGAGAAGAGGGAGAAGAAAGAAGATGAAAGAAAGAAAGAAAGAAAGAAAGAGCAAGAAGAAGAAGAGAGAGGGAGAAAGAAAGAAAGAAAGAAAGAAAAGAAAGAAAAAAATCGACGGATGTTTACTGAGGAAATAATGAATGAACAATCTCAAAATATTCCGGAACACCTTCTCTTTGAATCAAACTCTGAGATGACTTCATGAAGATGGCAGGGGGTGAAGATCAATGCAACACGTTGATAGAAACGAAGAAGAAGACAAAATGGAGTCGCTGGTAAAATATTGATAATAAAGAAACTTTGACAGTGATAGTCACCATCTAAAATAATTTATTATATTTCTCTCCTTTTATTAAGTGTCAAATTTGGTTTTGTACATCAAGTGACCAATTATTCTATCAATCTCTCGAATTGACTTATACCAGGTCTATATATATGCCTATCCTTTCAATATACTACACTTCATGGAAATATATATATAACATACGTTCAGTGGGCTACATACAAGTATATATTTATATACATGTATATGTTATACATCAAATTTACATTATTAAAATTAATCATTATTTAATCATATTTATTAGTATTCGAATAGAATTTGTAATATAAATACATTATATAGGAATTGTATATCTAGTTACATCACTTATATCAATATTAATATAGCATATAGACTTATCTATCTAGTTACATCTAGTATATTCATTATGAATCACAAATAATCTGTAATATTAATACATTATATAGGTAATTAAAAAGCGATTCCAATTTAATTACACTTTATAATCGCCACAGGTTGAAACAGATGTCTGTTAGCACAATAGTTGGGGCTCTTCACAGAAATGCGTCCCGGCCTCCTGCCTTAAAAACGCTAAGCGGTGCCAGTTCAAATAAAAAAAAAGTATCTAGCAGAAGCGGTGCCTGCTGAAAAACAAACTGCGCTTAAGGCGTTTTTTCCCGAAAAGTTAATGCGGGTTTCGTCTATTTCCACATTAATTAGGCTTTCGTCTATTTCCACAATTATGTCCGGACCTCCTAATTTTACGGGGTTGTTAATTCGACGCTGTGAACTTACATTTCGAAAGTATCCATACCATATGTATGCTGTACTGAAATTGATTTTTTATTTGTAATTGATTGTCAAAAAAAAAAAAAAGATATTAAATAAAATGAAAATACCGAAAAGAAAATATTTTTTAGCGTACTGAAGGCGTTTTTATCGACAAATTACTTTTGTTTAGTGGTTTGAAGGCGTTAAATGTAAGCCATATTTTTATCGACAAGTAAATGCTAGTTTTTTTTTTCAGCAGACACCACTTCAGCTAGGGACTTTTTTTTTTAGCTGGCACCGCTTAGCGTTTTTTAAGGCAGGAGGCCGGGACGTATTTCTGTGAAGAGCTCCCAATATTTAATATTGTTTTTCTATTTCTAAACCTCATACTGTCGCATTTATTCCATTGTTTATATACTTTTCATACTGTCTACAGAAAAATAAAACGTTGCATTAACTTTCGTCACTGGAGGTTCATTTTCGATATGGCAAAAGCCGCAGCTCCATGGATTTATTGACAATTATAAATTCTCGGATAATTCCATATTTT
Source organism: Doryteuthis pealeii (assembly GCA_023376005.1). Lineage (NCBI taxonomy): Eukaryota > Metazoa > Mollusca > Cephalopoda > Myopsida > Loliginidae > Doryteuthis > Doryteuthis pealeii. The sequence continues at coordinate 107,047,781 of CM042137.1, read as the reverse complement.
TCTTGGTTGTACTGTGGACTTCCATTTACACTCATTATATAGGTATGTATATCTAGTCATATCTGTTATATGAATATTAATACATTATATAGGTATGTCTATCTAATGACATGTATTATATGAATATTAATACATAATATTGACACGTATATTTAGTTGCATATATGATATGAATAAGGGCCGGTTTAGCTCATAAGGGTCGGTTTAGCTCAGTCGATAGAGTGTCCGGCTGGGAACCTCACGGTTTCTGGTTCAATACCGGCTCTCGCCAACTCAGTGTTATAACCAAAAACTATCAAATGGCGTTATTGTATTTCCTGTATAGTTTCCCGGTTTAGCTCAGTCGGTAGAGCACTTGCCGAGGAGTCACAAGGTTCCTGGTTCGATACCGGCCCTCGCCAAATCAGTGTATGAGTAGCACAGGGACCTGTGCGGTAAAGTGAGGAGCTGATGGTAGGTGTGGCGCTCCACCTCAGATGCCAAAATAATCTCCTTGGTCTAGCGCTATTGAAAAGGGGATAGACTCCCTCGCTGTCTGGCTGATACCGACTTTAGGCCACCCGACGACTTTACTATATAGAAATGTATATCTAGTTAATCTGTTCTATGAATCGTATATAATCTGTGATATTAATACATCATATAGACCTTTTTTTGGTTTGGTTTGTTTTGTATTACGGCATATCAACCTCAGTGGGTCATTTAATGCCGATAAAGTTTTGAAATAAATCAATTCTTAATGGATAATACAATTTTTTTATAAATACATTTTTCTATTTAACCCATAGATGGGACCCTAACAGGTACTACCACTCCGGGCCAGAGTGGACCAGGGAGCAATGGTGACGAAGGGGTGCTCCACATTCCCCAAACCCCCAAAACTGGAATCTCACCATCAGATAGAGTTTAACGTCATTCCCAGGACATGTAGACCCGCAGCCACCGCCTTCTAGCACCCATATGATAAAATAGACCTTTTTATTTAGTTACATTCTATTATATGAATATCAATGCATCATATAGGCATGTATATCTAGTTATATCTATTTTATGAATATTCGTACATTATATGGGCATGTATATCTCGTTACATTTATTATATGAACTAGCAAGAATATGCGTCCCCAGGTGTAAGTATTTAAGTTTTGTAATGAAATATATTAAATTAGAAAGATTAACGAAATTAAATAAGAACGAATATTTTAAAAAATACACTAATTCTAATAATATTTTGATTGGTTTCTATATAAAACATTCATAGAATTAAATTTAATATGTTGGAGAATAAAACAATAATGTTAGAAATCAATAAAACTTAGTAATTATTTATTTAATCCGGTTTTGGTAAAACCAGTATGCAAATTAACCACCCCATATACGATGTAATCCTTAATTTCTTAGGGATATACAAGACGCATTGTAGGATTTTAAACGGTCTGTTTTGAGGCAGATCTAACTCAGATTTTCAGAGAGACATTGTTAATAAATAAGATTTATTATTCTATATATCAATTAATGATTTTGACTATAAATCAAATACTTATTGATAAACTTACGCAATTCCTGAGAGTATTGTGACGTAAAAAGTGACGCAGTTACGGTTACATTATATTAAGATATTTTGCATATATCATATTCATTATGAATCACAAATAATCTGTAATATTAATGCAGTTAGGTATGTATATCTAGTTACATCTATTATATGGATCGTATATAATCTGTGATATTAATACATTATATAGGTATTTATATATAAGTAAAGTAAGTAAAGTCGTCCGGGCGGCCTAATGTCGGTATTAGCCATGCACGAGGGAGTCTATCCCCTTTTTACTAGCGCTAGACCAAGGAGATTATTTTAGCGCCTGAGGTGGAGCGCCACACCTACCATCAGCTCCTAACTTTACCGCACAGATCCCTGTGCTACTCATACGCTGAGTTGGCGAGGGTAGGTATCGAACTGGGAACCTTGTGGTTTCTAGCCGAACGCTAGTTACATCTATTATATTTTTCTTATTATAATGGAGATAGTGTATTTTTCTGTCTGTAACCGAAACTATATTACTATTCAAGTCACAATTCCCTTAGTTATTTACGTCACATTCTCCATGAATTTATTTTTATTTAAACTTCAATTATTAATAAAATTGTTTTACATTATTAATACTGTTGGTCTTATCTGTATACTAATAACATTCGATTGTATTTATATATACAACAAAATAGCGGTTTACAGTGTGAACGGGAAGGCTAATTTGCATATTGATATTAAAATTTGATTTTGATAAATATGTGCTTAGTATTATTGATTTCTAATTGTTTGATTTTATCTTAATGAATATGAACAAAAATCTCGGGGATAAATCTTAAAAGAAATCCATTAACATGAAGAAATATCTGTAATTTTATTCTTTACTTCCTATTTTAACTAAAGGGTTAAATTAGGAAAATTTAGCGATGAAAGACGGGAGTGATGGAAGAGTAAGTTTCAGTTGTTCTATTTTTCGATTATACTCCTCCGTTTCAAATCTTTTTATCTGCATTCTTATTTAGTTTCATTAGCTTTTCTATTTTAATATGATATTTTATTACACTAAAACTTAAATACTTCCACTCCGGGGTGCATATATTTGCTAGCACATATTAATGCATTATATAAGTTTGTATATATAGATATATCTATTAAAAGAATATAAATACATTATATAGACATTAGTTACATCTATTATATGAACCGTTTATAATCTGTGATATTTATACATTATATAGGAATGTATATTTCGTTACGTCTATCAAATGAATATTAATACTTTTTATAGTAATGTATATCTAGTTGCATCTATTGTATGTAAATCATTCAAATTTAATGATTATTTAATTATATTCATTATAAATCGTATATAATCTGTCATATAAATACATTCTCGAGGCAACGTTACTGTTTGTATATTTCTCTAAAGTATTGGACTCCATACACAGAGGAAAGATGGGGCAATTATACTATCATATGGTCTCCTCAAAGAAACTGTTACTGCTATAATAATATTCTTCAAAGACACAAAAGCAATGATTCGTTTACCTGATGAGGATACGGATTTCATTGACATTGTTGCTGGAACCTTACAAGGAGATATATTAACACCACATACACCCGTGTGCAAATTAATTGAAACAAAATGAATAATTCCTTTATTATCATTTTAATATACGTGATTGTGCAGTGTTACAATTTTCGTACGCTTCGTTGGATTAACGTCCATCGCAGACAATATCCGTAGGACAACTAATCGATAGCCGAGACAACAGTGTCTGGGCGCGTTAAAATCTGATGCAATCACGGATAACGCAATATTTTTCAAGCCAAAAAAATTCATCATATACCCCGAAAATGTTTTATTGCTGCTAACCTCTGCAAATGACCAAATCTGAGTTGAAAATAGAAATCGATTACACTCTGTCACTCCAGTGGGTCTAAAACTGACCAAATGTTGAAAGAAAGTATACTAAAGTGTTTGCCGGGGGAGGCCCCATGGGATCACGCCGTAAATTTAATAGTAATAGTCCAGTGGTCAAAGCCACGCTACCCCGCCCCGAAGAGCGGGTTAATAATGTGTTTAAAGTCTTGCAATGTGTCTTATGTATTACAAAGAAATAAAGGTTTACATTACATATGGTGTGGTTTGCATGCTGATTTTAACAATATCATATTTAATAAATAATTAATTGGTGTTATTGATCTCTAATCTTATTGTTTTATAATCTAACGTTTTAAAATCAATTCTTTGAATGATTTTATATAGAAACCAATTAAGATATGAATGTAATCTTTTTATATGGGTTCTTATTTAATTGTGTTAGACTTTTTATCAGTCTTTTTAAATCAGTTTTTCTGGGCACTTTTTTTGTGTATTCTTCGAGTCCTTGAATTGTTGCATCTACGCAATACCCAATGGTGAGTTCTCTTCCTCTAACCTTTCTTGAAGATAGAGTTTGTGTTTGTCATTTCTTGTGTGTAAGGCCTTTTGCATCCTCATTAATTTTATTGTCCTTTGGTCCCTTCGCCTTATTCTAAGCTTCTCTCACTTTATTTATAATCTCTGTCTCTGTCTCTGTCTCTCTCTCTGTCTCTCTCTTCTCTCTCTCTCTTCTCTTCTTTTCTCGATATATATATATATATATATATATATATATATATATATTCTTTAGTTTGCTGATACTTAAAACAAATATCACTCCTATTTCTTTTCATTAACATAAGTCCCTCATTAACGGACTTCCGGTCTCGTACACAAAAAAGAATAATTGATGAAAACCCAACGAATATTAAAAGAAGTATATTTTATTGAGAACCACATGCAAGTCGGATAACCCCAAGTCCACATCGGTCAGTCAGGTAAATTTAAAGCTGACATGGTAAGGACGGAAAACCGGTTTTGGGTGGTATTTTATGGGGGGGTTAATGACCGACAGATCTAATGGCCATAACTTTTGTCCCTCTCCCTAATATATATATATATATATATATATAATATATATATAATATATAATATATTAATGTTTAACAATATATATACTGTTAATATATATATATAGCCAATGTTAAACAATATATATATATTAACAAACATATAATGTTAATATATATATATATATATATATATATATATATATATATATATTGTAGTGTGAGATGGTCACTGTTTCAGCTTTTGCTGAATGGCGTACCAAAGACAGTATTATTGGTAGAGTGCTCAATATAAAATAGAGCTGTTATATAATATAATAAAATAAATATATAAAGGTTTTACATATCTATTTATTAGGTGACAAAGGAACATTCACGACCATATTGGTATCATGCGATGCAATCATCAGGTGAAGATGTTTCAAATGCAATGAAAATCGAAAAAGTTTTTTAAAAATTCAGAAAATTATGCTGTCCATAAACACTCTCATACATTCAAATTACCACCACACACATACGCACATCATTTTATCCAATCATATACATCCCATGTCTAATGAATTTTTTGAATTTTTTTGAAATTCTTTCGATTTTCCTTGCATTTGAAACATCTTCACCTGATGATTGCATCACATGAAACCAATATGGTCGTGAATGTTCCTTTGTCACCTAATAAATAGATATGTAAAACCTTTTATATTTATTATATATATATATAATATATATATATATATATATATAATATATATATATATATAATTCTAAACTCTACCGAAAAAAACCCAGGTAAATTCAGTTTTCAAAGTAAAAACCTTTTTCAAATTGACATCTGGGGAAAATTTTTTTTTTTTTAAGAGCGGCACATCCGTACTTTCTGACAGCAATCATCAGTATCGTATGTATTGGCCAAAAGAAAAAAAACACCGGGGGAGTTTTCTAAGTTTTATATGTAAAACGTGCTCAATACATTAAGTAGAGCATGATTATAAGGACCAATAGGAGTCAGGTACTATCTACCTAGGTTTCACCAGAGTGGCTCTTCAGGATAATTCTGACAGTTAGAATTATCCTGAAGAGCCATTCGGGTAAAACCTAAGTAGATAGTACCTGACTCCTATAGGTACTTATATATATATATATATATATATATATATATATATATATATATATATATTCCCCATGAAGACGACTGGCGAAACAGTCGAAAGCGCTCGGGAAATTAGTATGAAAAATATCATGAATCAACTCGATCCAGATTCAAAAAGGATAACCCGAAGACTGGAAAAAATATCTATACAAAAAATGAAAAAAGAATACTCCGTGTTGTTCAATAACACATGTCTTAAGAATTATTTGCTGCCAAAATACACAAAATTTAATATATATATATATATATATATATATATATATATATATATATATACATGTTAAGACATGGAAACAACCCCTACGAGAAAACAGCTATACGGCCACCTACCACATATCACCCAAACCATCAAAGTAAGACGGACAAGACACGCGGGACACTACTGGAGAAGCAAGGACGAACTCATAAGCAACGTCCTCCTCTGGAAGCCAGCACATGGACAAGCCAGTATGGGCCGACCAGCAAAAACGTACATTGATCAGCTCTGTGCGGATGCAGGATGCTGCATAGAGGACCTCCCGAGAATGATGAACAATAGGGACGGATGGAGAGAGATTGTCATGGATATCCGCGCTGAAAGCGCGA
>CM042137.1:107026584-107031584 GCA_023376005.1 Doryteuthis pealeii | reverse complement strand
TCAATTTATGATCAACCAAAACGATTTTGTGGAGTGTTTTGGTGTTTTCCGGGACAACTGCTGAATTTGACCGACCTGAGCGTTCAGCATCATTTGTGTCTCTACGACTGCGTTTAAAGTTAGCATACCACCTCTTAACCCCTGTTTCCGACGGAGCAGAGTCCGAATAACACTTATCAAGCCATTGCTTTGCTTGAACAGTATCTTTCCCATCAGAAAGCAATGCTTTATCAACACTCGAAATTCTGGAATTTGTAAACTAATAATCTGATTGGGCTCAAATTTTGACACGTGCCATTTGGGGGTTAGTATTTTATAAAAATCATATAGATTTCTTATTAGTGGCACCATCTATATGTCAGGTCCGAAGCTTATTGAGTGATGTGTTATATATATATATATATGAATATGATATAATGAAAAAACAAAAGATGTTTACAACTGCATGGGCTCATCAGGAGAGAAGTGTGCAAACCGTTTCGGGGCCTATCTCTCGACGGTTTAAAAAGCAACACCGGCCCATCCTCACTGATATGAGGACCCTTCGCAATATCAGTGAGGATGGGCCGGTGTTGCTTTTTAAACCGTTGAGAGATAGGCCCCGAAACGGTTTGCACACTTCTCTCCTGATGAGCCATGCAGTTGTAAACATCTTTTGTTTTTTTCATTATATCATATTCATACTGTCGGATTAATTTCCATTTTATTTCATATATATATATATATATATATATATATATATATATATATATATATATATATATATATATATATATATATATATATACCAAAGTTAACTATTAACTGTTCACTCTTTTCGAAATAGAAACATCCCTATCAGACATGGATTGTATTTACAACGAAAGAGCAATGACTTCACAGATGCACTTGTATAAGAATCTAACATTTATTCTGACCGTAAAATCCTCTTACGCTGACCCAACATTACTCAAACTTTCTGTTAATCGCAGAGTCCTAATCCCCGCGGAATTTTTCATGGTAGACAGTCAGACGACGACGACGACGACTAAAGTGTCTTCACTCGATCGTACTTTTCCGTCATTTACCGAAGTGATTTAATCATTGACTACGTTGCTCAATTCATTCTTCAGTTTTACAAAGAGAAACAAAAAGTTGAATTCAGTAAAAATAATCTTGTTTTGATCAAAACGTGGCAGGAGAAGAAAAAAGAAAACAGAAATGGATTTAAAAATTAATGACACCTTTATAAATCCCAGAATCATATTTAGTTTCTTCGAGTGAATGCTGTTTCGGATAGGAGTCTGAAAAATTTCCTTTTTTTATTAAGTTATAAGAAAGTTTGACTTCGTATATGAATAGTCAAAAACAAATATTTTAATCTCTTAGATAAAAGCCTGTTTGCAATAGAATAATATTTAATGACCATACATATTGATAGATAAAAAGATAGATAGATAGATAGATAGATAGATAGATAGTAACAAAATGAGATAGATTGATAGATAGATAAGTAGATAGTTGGATAGATAGATAGTTAAGGATCGGACTCAGATATAAACAGATGTAGAAAAGAACAGATAGATAAAATAGATAGATAGATAGATACACACCAAAGTTTTCAAACCAGTAACTGGTAGCCTTAACTGAAATTCCAGTAACAGAAACATTCATCAGTTCTCCAATTCTAGCAGATTCTTATTAAAAACTCTAATTATAAAGTATAACTCTGGTACAAGCAAAGAGACCTACTAGCAACAAATACTAAAGATTTATTCTACTTCTCTTGCTGATTAGGCTATCAACAATTGAAGAACTTTTAAGCTATTTGATATGAGCACCTCCAAATGTAAGATATTCTTATTAAAACCACTAATTATTACTTATAACTCTAGTACTACCAAAGAGACCTAGAAGCAACAAATACTAAATACTGCTTTTCCTGCTGATTAGACTAACAATAATTTATATTTGAAGAACTTTTAAGCTATTTAAGAAAATATCAGTCACCTCTTTTTGGTCATGTGTGATTTGCTTTGCATTAAAAACTGTAGGAAACATAATAATTTTTTATAAGTATATATTAACATTACCGACAAAAACTTAGTTACAATAAAAAGGCATTGGTTTGTTTGTGTGTGTGTATTATTTATCTCAAACATTTTTTAATCTCAAAACAATCTTAAATCGGTAAAACTTGCAAATCGTCGTCAAAATTAAAACGGAAACTTATTTGGGGATATATGACAGTTGTGAATTAACTTTTTTTGCGAATTCTGTTACGGTTTAGGGGTTAAGGTAACTAAGTTTTTGTCGGTAATGTTAATATATACTTCTTATAAAAAAATTTGCAAACTTTAACCCACAAATCTTGATTTTAAAACAAAATAAACTGATTTGAATTTTTCGCAGCTAAATTTATTTTAATTTTTCGGAAAAGAGAAACAAAGACAATTTATCCACTTACCAAATAAGTTGATTGATTCACTAATTTAAGATAGATAAATTACCAAAATTTGACAGAAGAAAGACAGTGACTGAAAACATGGTCATTAGTTATAATCTTATCTATGTGGTAAAGTGGGGAGGTGACGGTAGGTGTGACATTCTACCTCAGCAAAATCAATCTTCCTGGTCTAGCAAAAAGGGGATATACTTCCTCAATGTCCAGGTGATACTGATAAAAGGTCCCTCTGCTAACTTTACTTATTATAAGTAATATAATCAATTATTAGTAACATTATTTAGTTTGTTTCGTTTTATGGTATATCAATCTCAGTGGGTCATTTAATATCGATGAAGTTTTTAAGTGAAATCATTCTTAATGGATACTCAATTTTTTAATTTAAATTCTGTCCGATTTCCCAATTCTCACATACTTTTTCCTGGTGTTCTGTAACTTCAGGGGCACAAAAACTTTATTATAGTCTTCCGAGACTGAAATGCCAATGGATGGATGGAAAATAGTGTTTTAATAGATATCTATTTTTTATGGAGAGAGTTTTTTTGTCTTTTGAGTTGCCAACCCCCGTTAACTTGTTCTGAACAACAGCTGACCAACCCAACAAGAAAACTCTGAAGATGCATCAATTCCAAGTTCTGTAGGCCTTTGAAAACACAATATGAAAATAAAATAAAATATATTAAATTAATTAGATAGTTCAGTAAATAAATAAAAAGATTATCTTTTATTAAAGAAGACTGATGAATAATTTTAGAAAACTATATTTTATGAGTATTTTCATATTTCAAATAAATTAAATATTATAAATTAAATATTTAGATTACAAAAGACAAAGTGTTATTTTTGCTTATATTAACAGCTCTAGACTGACCGTAATTTTAAGAGAGTATTACGGTTTAAAGAATTAACTATATGTAAAGATAAATATAATTATTATAGGCATATTACAATATTTAAACTTGTTACCATAAAAGTGTTCACCTTGAACTTATTCCTCTTGGAAACAAATCACCGTCACATTCAGGTTCTAAGATCTTTGGTAAGGTATAATGTTTTTTTATTGACTTTAATGGGTTCGAATAATTTAACGAAATACTTGTGACTGTAAAACAACCTTTGTGGTTTTGTGTCGCATACACACACACACACACACACACACATATATATATATATATTCTTTCATGCAACATGATTATAACAATATAAATAAATGCACGTTCGACAAGGACGCACACACAGACTAGTAGTTTTGTGTCCTACATGATTCAAACACTATCTACCTAGGTTTCACCCTACCACACCGGTAATAAAGAATAAATGTTAGCATATATTTATATATACAAAGGCCGGGTTAGCTCAGTCAGTAAAGTGTTCGGCTAGAAACCGCAAGGTTCCTAGTTTGATACCGGCGCCTCGCCAACTCAGCGTATGAGTAGCACAGGGATCTGTGCGGTAAAGTAAGGAGCTGATGGTAGGTGTGGCGCTCCACCTCAGATGCTAGAATAATCTCCTTGGTCTAGCGCTAGTGAAAAGGGGATAGACTCCCTCGCTGCATGGCCGATACCGACATTAGGTCGCCCCGACGACTTTATATATACATGTGAGCATATATATGTATGTGTGTGTGAGAGAAAGAGAGAGATGGGGGGGTGATGGTAGTCTTCAAATAGTATATTTTGTACGTGTGCATTTCTGTAGAGCAACTTATTTTAGAGTTTAATACACACTATTCACTGTTAATTATAAGAGTAATGGAAAATGTTAGAAATTTTCTGTTATCAAAGACAGAGCATTAGGGGGGGGGGTTAAAATACCAAAATATTAGTAGCCAAAATTACATTTCCAAATAAATTGCTTTTTATAAGTGCAGATATAAACTCATTCGTTATGAAGTCTCATTTTAACATCATTGTTCCTTTGACTTCATTTTCGTAATTTGAACTAATGAGGTTCGAATGTTTCACTAACCAGCAAAGAGTTTAGATGTGGTCAAGGCTGTATCAAATAAAAGCCCATAAACAATGCAATTAAAATCTTTGATTGGAAAGAGTCATGTCGTGGCCTTCATTGCCTACAATTGTTTTTAGCAAAAGACGTGTTTGTAAGATACATTTTGAGCAGTTTATACGTTTATTTGTGTGTTATATATATATATATATATATATATATATATATATATATATGTGTGTGTGTGTGTGTGTGTGTGTGTGTGTATGTGTGTCTGTGTGTGTGTCTCAAATAGTAATGATTAATAATAGTTTTGAGCAGTTTATACGTTTATTTGTGTGTATAATATATATGTATATATATATATATGTATATATATATATATGTGTGTGTGTGTGTGTGTGTGTGTGTGTGTGTGTGTGTGTGTGTGTGTGTGGTCTCAAATAGTAATGAGAAATAATAGTTTTGAGCAGATTATACGTTTATTTGTGCGTGTATATATATATATATATATATATATATATATGTGTGTGTGTGTGTGTGTGTGTGTGTATATATATATACATATATATATATATATATATATATATATATATATATATATATATAT
>CM042137.1:107011584-107024084 GCA_023376005.1 Doryteuthis pealeii | reverse complement strand
TCAGTTGATACTATAATACTTGGCCATATTATATATATATATATATATATATATATATATATATATATATATATATATATACATACTAGAAAAGACGTAACCCGTTGGATCACCAATTCAGCTCAACATAAATTGTTGAAAAAAATTACAGGATAATATTATTTCGTCAATTTAAAAGTTATGAGATTAATATCGTTGTTGACGAGCAATCTGGCATTTTGTAAAAAAAAATATGTATTTTACAAAACAAATTTACCCCTCTCCGCTTTTAAAAAAAAACTACCAAATTTTAATGAAATGTTCAGTATTGAGTGATCCATGAATGATTTTTATAATGCATCAGTTATTTTATTTCAAAACTTTAATTTTTCTTAGGTCACTTAACTTTGACGCCCTCCTTTTATTTTTGGGTTGCAAAATATCGGTGGGGTTATATATGATTGATTCTAATTTTCGCATAAATAAAAAGACTAAAGGTGTGAATAGAAGAAAATAAAATTTAACGATACTACACTGGTAGAAAATAAGTATCATAAATCGGAAAATAAAATGAAAATAAAAACAAAAAAAATAATTTTGGAGATTTTTATTCATTTTGATAATTATTTAATTGTCTATTATCTTATACAAGAAAAAATTATACATCAATATTTGTTCCGTTTAAAGGGGGGTGCTAAATTTTCAATAGAGTTTTTGACAAAAAAATTATTAGAGATTGATACTGAAGTAAGGTAGATATCTAAAATTTTTGTTTTAAAATTTTTTTCCCTTCAATGGATTATTATCGATTACACACCAATCTATCAGATTGTAAAAAAAAAAAAAAGTTCGTTATTTTTCGAGTTTCCAGCATATAAGTTTTTCGTAAATCGATCCCCCATATCGGAACCGATTAAAAAAATTAAAAACAAAAATTTTAGATGGGTGGGGGTCCAGATGCTCAGGTCCGCCGAAATATGTTTTTAGAATCTAAGAATATCACATTTTAAACTTAACATCATGATACCCATATTTTAAATGAATTTTGTATATTAATTTATCATAGTAGAATACCTAATTAAATCAGAAAGTTTTGAAATAAAATAACTAATACATTATAAAATCCATTCATTGATAAATCAATACTGAAAATTTCATTAAAATTGGATAATTCCCTGATTTTTGGTAATTTTTTTCAATCGAGAGTGTTAGATTTACGGAGACCATCTTAAGATATATTTGATTAAAATTGACCGAAAAAATAGTTTTAAATCTTTAAAAATAAATTACATATTATTTTGCTTTTTTACTGATGTTACTACTTTTCGACTTAGACAAAAAATTATCTTAAATCGTCGATTTAATTAATTTTAATTTGTTTTTAAAATGAAAAGCAGACGAAAAAATGGGTATTCCTAATTGCTTAAAAAGTAGTTGCTGTGCAATACTGTGATACAAACTTTAAACCAATCTATCTAAAAGCTAATTTCTTAAAATGATATATTGTTACGATTAGTTTAACAATTTTATTTTTTAACAATTGATAGTGGAAAATGGCATTTTCCACTTAGGAAAAAAATTCATGATAGTCAAATTTGCCTTTATCATGTCCTCTAATATTTTTTTAAATTTGTAAATATTCATATGTTTGTTCACAAAGTCATTAACGGTATCTATATTTTTCATTTAGAAGAATTTTTTTTATTTTTATCTTTCACAAAATATAAATGAATATATATATAGACTTTTGTATTAAATCTGTATTATTTTTAAAATTACTTGCCTTCATAATAAAAATAAGTGTTTTTAGATAATTGTGATCAAAAGTTAGTTTGCAAAACGAATTAGATTAAAAACAAAGTAAATACGAAAAAAATTCAAAAACTTTGTAAGGATAGAGAGAAAATTGAAAATAACAAAAACAAATTGACAATTTTTACAACGAAAGAGAATCAGAGGTGGGGTTGCTATTGGCTAAAGAGAGGGTAGTAAACACTGACTGCTGGTTTTGGGTGATGGGCGCAAGGAGTGGCTTATTCTTACTTATTTCCTCTCAATAGATACAATAAGAGTTTAATAGAGAGAGGAATGGAAATTGATAGATTAGAAGATAAGACAGAGATGGGTTGATTTGTGAGTTAATTGCAAATTACTGCTAATTAAAACGATAAAAATTAATTATTTTTCAAACATTGAGTAAACCCACAAATAAGAATATATTAGTATTTAATTTTATTGATTAAACTTAACAGGAAAAAATCCTTTAGAGATTGAAAGCTCAAAATCTCAGCTTTAGTATAATATATATATATATATATATATATATAGAGAGAGAGAGAGAGAGAGAGAGAGAGAGATCGGAGGCGCGTGGTATAATGGTTACTGTGGTAGTCCGATTACGGGATTACTATAAATATTGAATTTTACACGCGCGTGCACAAACACATGTATGCACACAGCGCTAATACCTTTGAGAAAGTTCTGAAATTAATCATTATCCTTCCAGCCATCCGTATATAAGAAGGCGGACTGGACACTTGAACTTGTAGAAAGAAAACTGTGAATTAAAACCTGTTAAAATCCGTTTGTAAAATTGACCATGTATCACATTTCGTGCGGAATGGTTGGTAAATATATACAAGGTGTGTGAAAAAAGTATTGAAAATTTTTGTAATTTTTGACACACTTTGTATTCTAAAAAGAAATAACGTTCCATTCATTATTTTTTTTTCAGAATACAAAGTGTGTCAAAAACGTACCAAGTTTAAAGCTCTATTTACCAAGATTAGAAATGAAGAATGAATGGAACGTTATTTTTTTTCAGAGTTCAAGGTGCTTCAAAAAGTTCAAAAAATCTTGATGCTTTTTTGACACACCTTGCATATATATATATATATAATTATATATATATATATATATTATATATAATCAATAGTAATGGTTATTATGGATGATTTGGACTCATAACTTAAAGTTTCATGGTTATGCAATCCTCAGATGAGTCAAATGGTTGAGATCTTAAAAACCAGTAGTTTTTTTAGCGTTTATATAAACGTGAAGCGTTTTTACGTGATGTGATGATATAACGCTAAAAATTGTTTTTTAAACTGTGGCTTGTTTAACGTTTATGTGACGTGAATCGTGTTCACGTGATGTAATGTTATGACGTTAAATCTATGTTTTTAAAAAAATGATAATAAAGCAAACTTGCTTTGGTTTTAATGCACGTGGTGTTCAGATGAAATTTTTTAATAGATAAAGAGTGCGAAAATTAAGGGATCAATTAGGATCATTTATATATATATATATATATATATATATAAATATATAATATATATATATATGCGCGTGTGTGTTTTGTCATTTCTTTTACAAGAAGATAACATTGAGGTAGTTTATTGAAAATGCTAGGAATATCAACTATTCATACAATGACTATTTCAGTTGGTTTCGCTTCCATTGTTTAATGTATATCAAATGTCGTGGTTTATTTAATGCCAAAGCTATCTTTGTAGAAGAACAATAATGGTACTATTTAACCTATAGCTGGGAGTAAGGGGGTCCATACCTTTTCCAAGAGTATTACTCCGAAAGTAATCGTCATATCACTCAAACGAGCAGAGTTAGACGAACAAGACACGCAGGACATTGCTGGGGAAGCAAGAAAGAACTCATAAGTGACGTCCTCCTGTGGAAGCCAGCACTATGGGCACACTAATGTGGGTCGTCCAGTAAAGACGTACATTGACCAGCTCTGCGCGGATACTGGATGCTGCACCGAGGACCTCCCGAGAACAATGAGTGATAGGGACGATTGTCATGGATATCCATGCTAATAGTGCGATATGATGATGTTGATGAAACTGATTGCCTAATCAAGGAAAAAATCTCATTCTCTCCTAATAGCTTACAGTCAGGTCAAGGGGAAAGCATCGGTTCCTGTGAGATCATCAAAGTTAAGAAACGAGGATCCTGTTTAATACTTAGGCGGGTAACCATTTAAGCAACAACTGGTTCTGAAAGTAACCTGAAATTACTTGATTCGGCATTAGATGACCCGAAAAGGTTTGGTATTCCGTAAAACAAAACAACCTAACCTAACAACCAAACAACTGTCTTGCTCTTTAACCAAAGCTTTGGGAGAACAGATGGACTCATGCCTTTCCCATGGGCTTGAACCCGAAGTGAAAACGCAAATGTTCTCTTTAGGATTTTAACTCGGATCAGCGATTCCGTTTGCTACGACGATTTGGTTTGGTTTGTTTTACGGCATATCATCCTCAGTGGGTCATTTAATACCGTCAAAATTTTGAAATAATCATTCTTAATGGATACTCATTTTTTTATAAACACATTTTTCTATTTAACCCAATAGACGGGACCCTAACAGGTACTACTACTCCGGGTCAGAGCGTACCAGAGAGCAATAATGATGAAGGGGTGCTCCACATTCCCCAATCCCCCAGTACTGGAACCTCACCATCAGATAGATTTTAACGTCATGCCCAGGACATGTAGACACTCAGCCACCACTTTCTAGCGCATATATGATAAAAAGGGTTTGGACTTGCCATAAGGTCAATAGGGTTGGGGCAATCATATAGGTGCTTGGGCTTGGCGTGACCAGCCCATTAATTGCAGGGGCCTCTCCAACCACCCGTCTAGCCCAAGTAAGGTCTAAAGTGGAGTGCTGCATCTACGATAACCGTTACGCAGGGTGCGCCTCCAAGGTGATGAAGTGACTTAATAAGAGATAATACAAAAATATCTCTGCTAATATTCGGACCACATTTATCTCTGTTCTAACTAATTATTAAACCTGTTTTTATTATTATCATTATTATTTTTTTGTCTTTGTTTTTTCTCACCTCTTGTATTTCTTTCCTTATAAGCTCACCTCCCCCGACCTCACGCACCAACGAAAAGACAATGAACCATGCGAATAAGTGGTAACGTGCGATGCATTAATGTGCCACGCTTGACTGAACCCAGCGCACCGTCTACAAACGACACAGCTTAATGGACTGCGGAGTGTCAGCGATAGAGACACATTACGCCAAATGCACTATTCACTGACGAGATACTACCATGCGGGCGACTAATGTCTTTAAAAGTACTGCGATTTAATTCGATCTCGGGGACAGTGTTGATGCTCGCTGATGGTGACAAGAGAAATGAGCTGCGGTCGCCACATTAAGAGGCGTCATTTTGGCACCTCGGCCACTGGAAACACGTTAGACACAGAATGTTTCTTAATTTTTTTCTTCCTTTTTTTTTTGTAATGTTGTTCGTATCTTGTATTTTTATATTGGTTCATATCCATTTACTTCTTGTTACTTGTATATACAAGCCTTCTTTTTACGTTCCCGCGTCTTTCATTTTTCTAATTCCCTAAAGGCTTTAAAAAAAACAAAGAATTTTAAGCCTCATGATATTTCAGTAAGACTGCTCCGATTGTGCAACACATCTTGGAGTTATTGTTTTTACCATTACGTTTTTTCTCTTTATTTTATTTCTGTATATGTTCCTCTCTCTCTTTTTCTTTAAATACTACTTGTTTTTGTTTGTTTATTTTTTTTAATTTATCCTGTTTTTGTCCACTGTGTTATTTGATTATTAATATAATTAATCTCTAATGCATTCTTCATCCGCAAAGGATACCTGGTGAGTTCCGTCAGGGATTATGTAAAAATAACACATCACACAATAAGTCCCGGGCCTAACTAATAAAATAACTTTTAGCCCAAATTCGACGTTATTCATCAACATATTCTCCTTTTAAGGTGATTTATTGATTCCAACGCTTATCTAACAATTCGATGCCTTTTTTTGTAGAACGATTTGTCTTTGACCTCAAAATACGCTTCAGATATCACTTCTTCATTGGAGCCAAATCTCTTTCCCTGGAGCATTCCTTTGAGGTCTACAAACATCCAGTAGTCGCTGGTGGACAGATCTGGAGAATAGGGTGGGTGCGGAAGTAATTCAAAGGATAGTCCGTGTAGTTTTGCCATCGTTACGATCGACTTGTGACACGATGCATTGTCTTGGTGAAAGAGCATTTTCTCTTCTTAAATTGTGACCATTTTGGAGGGGGTGTTCTTCCTTCAGTTTCCGATATCACTTCTTCATTGGAGCCAAATCTCTTTCCCTGGAGCATTCCTTTGAGGTCTGTAAACATCCAGTAGTCGCTGGTGGACAGATCTGGAGAATAGGGTGCGTGCGGAAGTAATTCAAAGGACAGTGCGTGTAGTTTTGCCATCGTTACGATCGACTTGTGACACGGTGCATTGCCTTGGTGAAAGAGCACATTCTCTTCTTAAATTGTGGTCATTGGGTGGGCGTGTTTTCTTCCTTCAAATTGTACCAATAATGTTATATAATATTCGCTATTGATGTCTTATTTTTTAAAAAAACATTTGTTTTCTTTTCGGTATCGATGCTGGACCAGAAGATCTCAATATTTCTTGGAATTTATGACAAGTCCCGATTCTATTGATTTGGAGATCAGTTCCAAATGTGTCGACTATTATGGACACAACCGTAAACTTCCATGTTTTTTTTTCTTATTTTTCGCTCACATTCTTCGTGGTTATTTTTGACCCGTCTGCTTATTTTGTCTCATATCTGCTGGTACCTTCTCCAGGTCTGTTACTATCTTCTCCAGATCCTCTCCAACCTTTTCCATATCTGCTGGTCTCTTCTCCAGATGCGCTGCCACCTTTTCCAGAACTGCTGAGATCTTCTTCATATATACTTCTCCAGTTCTGCTTCTACCTTCTACATATCTACTACTTTCTCCAGGTATGCTGCTACTTTCTCCAGATCTCCAGCTTCTCCAAATCTGCTACTTTCCAGATCTGTTTCTACTTCTCCAGGTCTGCTGCTACCTTCTCTAGATCTGTTACTACCTTCTCTAGATATGCATATACTTTCTCCAGGTTTGGTTCTACCTTCTATATATCAATTACCTTCTCCAGATCTGCTACTACCTTTTCCCATTCTGCTACTACCTTTTACATATCTACAACTTTCTCCAGGTGTGCTGCTATCTTCTGCAGATCTACAGTCACATTGTCCAGGTCTGCCATTACCTTCTCGAGTTCTACTGCTACCTTCTCTGGGTTTGCTGCTACCTTCTCTAGATCTGTTACTACCTTCTCCAGATTTGCTTCTACCTTCTTCAATTCTGGTAATACCTTTTACATATCTACATCTACTTTCTTCAGGTGTGCTGCTTACTTCTCCAGATATACAGCTACCTTCTCCAGGTCTGTTACTACCTTCTCTAGATATGCCACTACCTTCTCCAGATCTGCTTCTACCTTCTCGAGTTCTACTGCTACCTCTCCAGATCGGCTGCTACCTTCTCCGGGTCTGTTGCTACTTTCTATATATCTATTGTTACCTCTCAATATCTGCTGCTCGTTTCTCCAGATCTTCTACTTCTGCATATCTGCTGTTACATTTTTTGATTAGGTGCTACCTCCTCCAGAACTTCTGCTACCTTCTCAGGGCCAGTTACAAACGGTGAATTTTTAATACCATATTCAGTATGTCAGGGAACTCAAGTTAATTGCATTTTTGGAAAGCATGAAAACTAGCTCACATGAGGGTGAAAATATCTATCTGGAACGCCTCCTTGAAAATCAAACGCTTCCAGTGGTTAGAAAGCAATTGATTTTAAACGTTCGTAAGCATATTTCTTAATGCCAATTACCATTCAAAAACTTTTATTAAACTTTGGTCTTTGCTGGTCTCCTTAATAAAAGCATGTGCACTCGGCCATTGTATATGAAAAAAGTAAGTAAAGTAGTCGGGGCGGCCTAATGTCGGTATCAGCCAGTCAGCGAGGGAGTCTATCCCCTGTTCACTAGCGCTAGACCAAGGAGATTGTTTTTAGCAGCTGAGGTGGAGCGCCAACCTACCATCAGCTCCTTACTTTACCGCACAGATCCCTGTGCTACTCATACGCTGAGTTGGCGAGGACCGGTATCGAACTAGGAACCTTGTGGTTTCTAGCCGAACGCTCTACCGACTGAGCTAATCTTTTAAATGACACTAGCAAATATATGCAACCTGCGGGTGCAATTATTTAAGTTTTATTGTAATGAGATATTATATCAAACTAGAAAGACTATTGAAACTAAATAAGAATGCAGATAAAACGTTTTGAAACAGAGGTTGGGATAATCGAAAAATAGAACGACTGATCATCCTTTTTTGAGCTAGTACAGTTTTAAGTAACAATCATCTGTAGTTTGCAGGTTCAATGAGCGAAAATAACAATTCTTAACACAGCTTAACACTTGTACCCGGTCATGGTTAATGGAATGAGAACTGTCAACCCCAAAAGATTAATAAAGGGTTTTGTTCAAAAGTTATGTGAAGGCTTATGATTACGACAAGTAGGTTCCCCCAATTTCAACAAGAAACGTATCTTCCTTCACACCCGTCTATCATTGCTAAATCTTTCTAATTTAACTATTTAGTTAAAATAGGAAGTAAAGAATAAAATTACAGTTATTTTTTCTTGTTAATGGATTTATTTTAAGATTTATCCCGAGATTTTGGACAAATTCGTTAAGATAAAACCAAACAATTTGAAATCAATAATACTTAGCATACATTTATTAAAATCAAATTTTTTATATGAATAAGGAAATTAGGGATTGTGACTTTAGTAGTAATATAGTTTCGGTTACAAACAGAAAACACACACAATCTCCATTATAATAAGATGAATTTATTTTTTAAACAGTAAAATAGCTTCAGACATATCTATGGTTCATTATATATATATATAATTATATATACATTTTTACTTGAAGGCACTTACAACGCATGTATCGCATAAAATTCGATACTTTTTCTTATAGAAATGACTTGACAAGTGTAATCCAGCAAAGGATGGCTCGATGTGTAGAATACCGTACAGACTGTTTCGACTTATTAAGTCTCATCAGCGGTATATACTAACGATTTCCCTCCGACAGAAATCGAAACCGGGACTTCAGCAGACACAGTGAAACACTAGTGAAACACTTTTATCGCCTCGGCCACAGTACACAGCTGACCATCCTATCGAAATTAAGCTTGTCAAATGATACTACACGCCTCTACCATAATAGGTAAGAGGGCGTTATTGAGAGAATAATAACAACAAACAGACCGTATGCCCTTCGGCGAAGTGAATAAGATTTTTGGATATAAATATATTAAAATGTGAGTCAGATTTCTTCGATAGAAATTTGGACAAATGGAAAAAAGTTTTTGTGTTTACAACCTGAAAAATTAACGTCTGATGTTGATCGCAGTGGCACGACGATGTAGATAGTACATAGTAGTAAATATGAAAACTGCGTAGACTTAGAAGGTTGAAGTTTGTTTTTCTAATCAGCAGTTGAATTGTTCGCTCGAAGTTAAATCGCGTACACACACACACACACACACACATATATATATATATATATATATATATAATAATATATATTATATATATATATATAACACCAATCTGCAACCCTTTTTGCATATCGTGCAACGGAAGAAAAATCTTCCAGTGAAGAAACATAGAGAAAGATAAAGAAATATATAAAACAAGGAAGTCTGTCCGTTATCAGATCAAAAGATTTTTTTTAAATGCGCAGGCATATTTATCGTATATAAAGGTTAGTGGATTTCGAAGGGCAGTCAGTCCGCAGCGAGTCAGCCGTGAGCCTCGTCGCCTCCCGTCACCAACTCCCTCGGGCATTTTCATTATGAACACTCTGCGCCCCTCACCACCCACAAACTGAAAAAATAAAGCCGGGTCATATTTTTTATATACACGTGTCTGTGGTTTCATTGAAGTCCAGCAGCAGGCTATACAACACACTTAGCAATTTGTTAAGTTATCTTAGTGACACCACAAAAATGTCAATAGTATCACAAGTCACTAAGTATTGATTGATGATAAATTAATCAGGAAGGTATTTAAAAAGCAAATGTTTTAAGTTCAAGCAAAGTGACATTAACATTTTGGAAGTTGGAGGACAAACGCAGACTTTCCAAATTGTTAAGGTGACAAATACAGGTACAACAAGACAAAAAAAGTGACAAATCCAAACAAAAGGAACGTGGGTATCCCCCTAACGCATTCAACACGGGTAGGATGTGACGCAAGGTAAAAAAATATGGGTCATCCAGCGGGTATTGAACTCGATATTCAATAGTAATGGATCTGCGAGACTAGCTTGATAACTATTAGACCACAACGGAACGCACCAAAACAAATCGAAATATGATAATATTTGCTTCATACATCAACTTTGACAAACAAAAATAGACTTTCAGAAGAATGCTTGATCAAAAAGCTCAGAATAATTAAATAACAAGTAATGATCATTTTAAGAGCTAGCTTGGCGGCCATCTTGGACGACATCTAAAAGTCATACCGTTTGGATAGCTATAGTGTATGTTAGAAGCACACCTAGTAATATCAGTAGGGAATACTTATTAAAAAAAAAGTAATGAATATTTTTAAGAATTAATTAGCCGCCATTTTGGGCGCCACATTGAAATAGGACAGAGGGAAACTTGAAAACTGTTAATATCTTATATATCATGAGAGCACGTCTTTTAGTACAGCTTTTATCGATAGTATTTTAGCAATTGTCCAATAGTAGTAATTTCGATTTATTCCAATATAATGTAGTGTCCTATATTTTATCGATCGAAAACGTGTTAGACCCATATTTTTCATATTATATATATATATTAATAAGTCATCCACAGACACGTGTTTCGGCATATCACGCCTCTTCAGTGTGGCTAGACACAACTATCCTTGGGTAGGGTCGAACTCAGACTGACCGCATGTTAGTCCGATATCTTATCCCCTCGACCACTGACAGCTGATGCGGGGACTGGTGTTTTTAAACTATTAAATACATGGGAATGTATGTATCTTTCGGTCACTGAGAGATCAAATTTCCGGAGAAATGATCATTGCTTACTTGCTTAGTAGTGAGAGTTAATTTAAATTACCAATTAGAGAGCTCATTACCAAATTTATGGGAGCATATATTAATAAGTCATCCACAAACACGTGTTTCGCCATATCATGCCTCTTCAGTGTGGCTAGACACAACTATCCTTGGGTAGGGTCGAACTCAGACTGACCGCATGGTAGATCGATATCTTATCCCCTCGCCCACTGACAGCTGGTATTTTTAAACTATTAAATACATAGGAATGTATGTATCTTTCGGTCACCGAGAGATCAAATTTCCGGAGAAATGATCATTGCTTATTTGCTTAGTAGTGAGAGTTAATTTAAATTACCAATTAGAGAGCTCATATATATATATATATATATATATATATATATATATATATATATATAATATAGAGAGAGAGAGAGAGAGAGAGAGAGATAGATAAAAGGATATGAAAACAACACAATATGCTGTTAAAGTGAAAACATTTTATAATGTCATATGACTTTCGTCTCCGCTCTTGATACTACGGAGTATAAACAAGCTCTGAAGAGGATTTTTATAAAATCGAAATTTTGTTCAATATTAGCTATGAATATGTTATAAAATGTTTTCACTTTAACAGCATATTATGTTGTTTTCATATCCCTCTATCTATACTCATACCGTCGGATTCATTTCCTTTCTTTTAACTTATATATATATATATATATATATATATATATATATATATATATATATATATATCAGCCAAACGTAATTAGTGGGAGAAGATAGCAGTAAGAATACTTTTTATTCAACTATTTGAAAGCACTTTTTAAAATTGCGATTTTTTCAGTTGAAGTTATGTCTAGAATATAAACTTCATATCAAAATTACAAAAAGGTGTTCCATCAAGCAACTTCATTAGTAATAAATAAAATGACACTAAAAATAGTTTATATGCGATACGCAAACGTTCACACATGGAAACATATAAACGAATTAATGCATAAAAACTCTGATTATATCTTATTATAATGGAGATTGTGTGCTTTTCTGTCTGTAACCGAAACTATATTACTACTCATATCACTATTCCCTTAGTTATTGACATCCCATTTTTCATGATTGTAGTTTTATTTAAACCTCAATTATTAATAAAATTGTTTTACATTATTAATACTGTTGACCATATCTACATAGAAACAACATGCAATTATATTTATATATACAACAAAATAGCAGTTTACAGTGTGAATGGGAAGGCTAATTTGCATATTGATATTAAAAATGTGATTTATTAAATATGTGCTTAGTATTATTGATTTCTAACTGTTTGGTTTTATTTTAATGATTATAATCAAAAATCTCTTCAATGAATCTTAAATTAACAAGAAAAAATAACTGTCATTTTATTATTTACTTCCTCTTTTAACTAAATACTTAAATTAGAAAAAATAACAATAAAAGACGAGAGTGATGGAAGAGTAAGTTTCAGTTGTTCTATTTTTTTATTATACTCCCTCTGTTTATCTTTATTATACTCCTCTGTTTCAAATC
>CM042137.1:106996584-107006584 GCA_023376005.1 Doryteuthis pealeii | reverse complement strand
GTTCAAAGATAGGAACTGCGTTTAACGTAACGGTTATCTTAGTTAAAAATGGAATCAAATATTTAGATTCGATTCTTGGATGAGGTTGCTTTCGTTTCCCTTCGTGCTAATGCCCTTGTAAAAGATGGGAATTCCGTTGTTCTCCCCAAACACACTAGCTATGGGTAAATAGTAGGGCAGATAGTGTCTTTGATCAAATTTACATCGTGTTCTAAAAATTCTTTATATATTTATATATATATATAGGCATCCACTTACAGTCCTGTTTCAACCTATCACGTCTCTTCAGCGCGGCTAGACGTTGTAAGCTGTTTCAAGCCGGGATCGAAACTCGACCGATTTTTCATCTGTCAAAGCCTCTAACCACCGGGCTATCAGCACACTATCTAGCGTAAGGGAATTTTTACTGATAAATACATACATATATAAAGAGGGCCTAAGAGAGCACTATCCGTTTTAAGCCTTGTAATTTTAGCGTAAACAGCTGCGGTCAACACATTTTCCCTTCCAGAGAGCTCAACCACATAAAGTCCAGTAACGAATATAAAAGGTCAGCTGTGCTTGGAAACTGCGATTATAAGCGATTCGGTTTCTCTCTTGAGGTTTCCTTTTCTTAACCATGTCCATGTCTTCTGATGTGATATCTCTTGAGTTTGTTGCTTGAAGTACCCATGTAGTTGTTTTTCTTCCCATTTCTGTTTTTTTTGGGGGGGGGGTATGTATTTCTGCTTGTCAATTTGCAATTGCTTTTCCTAGCTGCTTCAATCAATCGTTCCTTACTTTTATTAATGTATTCGTCAAGTGCTCGGAATGTCGTATCTACACTATCTTCAATGTTGGCGAGGCCCCTTCCCCTTCCATTCTTGGCACATATAGTCTATGTCGTCTCTTGGGTGTAATGCTTTGTGCATGGTCATGAGTTTTATTGTCCTTTGATCCATCTGCCGGAGCTCCTCTATTGTCCATTTTAGGAATAGTCCCAAGTAACTTACGAGGGGACCCATGTGTTTAATTCCCTTGGTAAGGTTTCTGCTACATAGCTTGGCTTCTAGGAGCTTTCTTGTTCTTCTGAGGCATTCATTTCTTACTTTTTCTTTCATTTCTGTTTGATTGCGTCTGCTTCTAATATTTCCATATATTTATAGTTCTCTTTTTCGCCAAATGTCCTAATTTCTTCTTTTATTATTATTATTATTATTATTATTATTATTAATAATTGTTATGTCCTTAAAAGGGATACAATCAGACAAGGTCATGTGGAAGGACTGGTCAACACGTTCCTAGATAGATGGTTTTATTGCAGAGAGATACAATGAGATGGACAAAGAATGGCGAGACCAGTATAATGCCTTGCTCATTATATATATAGTCAGACCACATGGGTGAGAGAGAGTGTGAAATATTCCATTATTATTATTATTATCATTATTATTATTATTATTATTATTATTATTATTATTTCTTCATATTGATTTGTTTATTTTTTATTTATCTTGCTTTTTTTTTAATTTTTCAAGTTTAAAGAAGATATTTAAGTTTTTCAGAATTTATTTTCATCGCTGGAGTCGTTAGTTTTCATGTGCATAAATAAGAATTTGTTTTTATGCATACATTTGAATATGAGTTCCGATCGTTTGTTTTGTGTATATATATATATATATATATATTATATATATATATATATATATACTAGACAAAAAGTGAGCCGTTGGGTCACCCGTTAAGCTCTCGCTAGATGATTGGGATTAGGAAAAAGAGTAGGATCTGCCAAAATATCATCTGCTTTTCATTTAAAAAATGAATTAAAATTCATTAAAACGATTTAAGGTCAAATTTTAAGTTGGAAAAGTAACATAATGAGCATAAGCAAAAAAGCAAAATAATATTACACATTTAATTTATTTTTGATACATTTAAAACGGTGTTTTCGGTCAATTTCGATCATCTTGATCTGCCAAGACGCTACTTAAAATTCGTTTTTACAAAATAAATTCTAACCTTTGCGCTTGAAAAAAAATCACACTGGATTGTCCAATTAGACACATAACCTAGTAGATAAAGGAGTTAGGTTAAGACAGTTCTAAATGACAGTTATCTCTAGACTGCAGGTTCAATCCTGGTCAGGGGCAGCAGTAACATAGAATAATAATTAACATAGCTTAACACCTGTACCTCAGTTATTGTTAGTGGAATAAGAACATGATACCCCTGTGGGCTGAATAAAGAGTTAGGTTCAAAGTTCTGTGATGGCTCCCTATTACAAGAAGGTTCCTGTGTCCGACAAGAAATACCTGAAGAAGGCCGGAGGGCACATCGGCCGAAACGCTGTACAGATAACAATGAAGATGAGGACAATAGACTGAATAATACAAATAATGGTAATCTTTGCAGAGTTCCGTCCTGGCCTCCTGCCTCAAAAACTGCTAGCCGCAGACTGTTGAAAAAACAACACCAGCTATGATTGAAGTCCGTAGCCGAAGCGATATCACTTGAAAAAAAGAAAAAAAACCCTGAAAACCCAACCCAACCCCTCTAGTTAAAATTAAGCTTTATTACAAAATTTGTGGTTCTATTTTCCCTGGGACACCCAAATTATTTATTTATTTTCCATTAAACTAACCCTAACCCCAACCGAAACCCTAGCTTTAAACCATAACTCTATTTTTTACACCGTTTCGGCTACGGATTTTAATCGTAGCAGGTGTTTTTTTTTGTTTTTTTGTTTGTTTGTTTTTTTCAGCAGTCACTGGCTACGATTTTTTTAGGCAGGATTCCAGGATAGAACTCCGCAAATATCACCCAAATAATACTCCAAAAATTATTTTTTAGTTTTCATTTTCATTTTATTTTTCGATTTTCGGTACTTATTTACTACTCGAACAGGTTCTTTAAAAAAATGGTACTCTTCGCGGAGAACCGTCCCGCCTCCTGCCTCAAAAAACGTTAGCCAATGGCTGCTGAGAAAAAAACCCAGCTACGATTGAAGTCCGTAGATGAAGCGGTGTCACTTGCAAAAAAAACAAAAAAAAACCAACCAACTTAGGGCGTTTTCCCGAAAACCCCACCCAACCCTAAACTCTAACCCCACCCTACTTAAAATTAACAGTTTTATTATAAAATGTCTGGGTTCTGTTTTTTCTGGGTCATAAAAAACAGAGCCCAAATTATTTATTTTCCCATTAAACTAATCCCAAACCCCAACCCCAACCTCAAACCCAAACCGATTTTTTTTTATTCAAGTAACACCGCTTCAGCTACGGACTTCAATCGTAGCTGGTGTTTTTTTTTTTTGTTTTTTTACAGCAGCCACCGGCAAGCATTTTTTGAGGCAGGGGGCCGGGACGGTTCTCCGTAAAGAGTCACTATTCACACGTTCTGTCTAGTCTTTTTATTTATGTAGAAAATAGTATCAATCACATATATACACACCGTTATTTTGTACCTGAAATGTACTATATATATATATATATATATATATATATATATATATATATATATAAGGAAGAATGAATAAAGAAAAGAAAGTACAGAATGGATAATAAAAGATGAATTTAATCAATTATTATCCATTCTGTACTTTCTTTTCTTTATTCATTCTTCCTCATATCGTCGGATTCAATTCCAATTCCATTTTTACATATATATATAATTGTATTTCATTTCTGAAACAAAAAATCGAACACTTAGTGTCCGTACAGATATAATAAATGTGTGCTTTTGCTGGACTACGTGTATGCACTTACCCAACCCATCCACACTAGCAAAAGATGTGGCACAAAGTCAAATTTTAAGCGGATTTTAACTGGTTTGAATTCAGAGTTTTCCTTTTCCTTGACTGGTTGCCATACCAAGGTTAAAGATCCTAGTTTATCCTACTATTTATCCCAGCTGGAGGGAGAATGGTTGTATGTATAACTTTCCTCATGGCATGTGAAATGCAAGCAGCTTCATTGAGGATTTGAACTCGTGTCGTCGTGTCCATTTCCTATGACGGTAATCATTACACAACAGGCGCGTCCATGGTATGTCCACAGGGGAATGTCACTTATGAGTTCGTCCTTACTTCTCTAGTAGTTGCTAGTATGTCTTGATCGTCTTTGGTCAGTGAAATACGGTGATTGGTTGTGCAGCTGCTATTTTCGTGGGATTCTGCTTTCAAGTTTTGTTCAAGACAGAACGCAGAATCCTTGTGTAGTTCGCATCTAACTTTTTTCTCCAAGTGTTTCGATAAAGTCCAAGTGGTGCAGTCCTATTAACAGCAGGCACTGTAAGGGACACAGGTTCTGTATACTAGACCAAGTAAATCTAGCAATTAACAAAAGGTAATTTAAGATAATCATAATTACCAATATGTCATTATCAAAATTGAAGGTTCGTTAAAGATCTGAGCTGATGACAAAATTCGCACCTCTAACTTCTGCACCCTAGGCGGCTGTTACAATCACGTTGAACCTAATGGCAGGTCTCAGGCATGAACACCTGTACAGGTGTGGATTGTTTCCTCGCACTAAAATCTTTGACAGTTCAGTTAACCGTACCCCATTTTAAATCTAGCTGAAACAGTTATTCTGAATGAACCATTTATTTATTTTTTTGTCTTTCTGATTTTCTTTACTGCTAAAGATAAAAGTAGATTTTATTCACACTTTCTTTGTCAGCTGATGAAAATGAAATATGCAAGACGTTATGAGATCGTCGAGGCTGACAAAAAAGTCTGGGAGCCAAAAAGTCCTGCGGGTGAAAAATCAGAGTTTAACTGGCTCTTCTGAAATGCGTCACTTGTGTTGCATTGAAACACCTGCATCTAATATACAGGTTCTTTTTTTTTAACCTTTTCTTCAAAATTGTATATGTAATAATCCGATTTTTGTATATTTTTTTTTTCTTACATTACTTAACACAACAGAAACAGCATAAGGTAGCGAGATTTTTTTTCTTAGCGTAACAGTGTTGAAAATATCTAAGACAATAAGGCAATATGCGATCCAGTTTGCAACTTAATGATATTAATAGGGTGAAGTCTGCGTTGGTGCTGACTCCGATTGCTATCTCAAGGGAGATAACTATTGAATGCTTATTATAGACTACTTTCTATTACTTATTTACAATTATTCTAATAATCTATAAAACTATTAAATAAAAGGTAACTTTATATCTATCTATCTATTTATATATCTCTCCTTATATATATATATATATATATATATATATATATATATATATATATATTGAACCACCGCTCCTTAATGGCAGCTGTCGACGGTCGAGAGGTTAAGGAACCGGGATGATGAAAGTCGTGTTTCGCTCTTGCTCAAAAGTAGTTGCTATGTCTAGCCACACTGATAAGACGTGAAACGTCGAAAGACGGTAAGGACTTATTATCAATATGTATTATTATTATTATTATTATTATTATTATTGATAGAGTAGATATATCTAAGTTATGTTAGAGAAGATATGGAGTCAACGACACTTAATCAACTATCAGTTACCAAGTGCCATTGCTATCCTACCTTAGATATACATGCTCTATTAATTATACTAGCAAATTCATGCACCCTCCGGGTGCAAGTATTTAAGTTTTAATATAATAAAATATCATATTAAATTAGAAAGGCTAATGAAACTGAATAAAAATGCAGATAAAATGATTTGGAACAGAGGGGGTATGATTGAAAAATAGAACAACTTTGAAACTAAATCTTCTATCATTTTCCGTTACTCCCGTCTTTCATTGGTAAATTTTCCTAATTTAACTATTTAGTTAAAATAGGAAGTAAAGAATAATATTAGTTATTTCTTCTTGTTAGGGGATTTCTTTTAAGATTTATCCACGAGATTTTTGCTCATATTCATTAAGATAAAACCAAACGATTAGAAATCAATAATACTAAGTATATATTTATTAAAATCATTTTTTTAAGATCAATATGCAAATTAGCCTTCCCATTCATACTGTAAACCTCTATTTTTTTGTATATATAAATACAATTGCATGTTATTAGTATGTAGATATGGTTAACAGTGTAAGTAATGTAAAACAATTTTATTAATAATTAAGGTTTAAATAAAAATAAAATCATGGTAAACGTGATGTAAATAACAAAGGGAATTGTGACTTGTATAGTAATATAGTTTCGGTTACAGACAGACAAACCCACAATCTCCATTATGATAAGATTAAGCACTCGTTACTTATAAGTATAGACAACTATATTAACAATATTAGTATTTCTAGTCTCTTTAAGCAACCAATCTAGAAGAAAGAAAACCCCGCTGAAAAATTGACCTTGTATCACATCTTACTTCAGCAGAATATATATATATATATATATATATATATATATATATGTGTGTGTGGTGTGTGTGTGTGGCATATTCATGCAACGGAAGATGAACTTTCCGATCAAAAGACAAAATAGAAAGATGAAGAAATATATAAAAAAAGGAAAACAGAACACTTCTCTTCCGGTCAAGAAATAAATAAAAGAAAAAAGGAAAACGGAAGCAGAGTCTTCCGGTGAAGAGAAGGATAAAGAAATATATTTAAAAGAAGGAAAACTTCTCTTCCGGTCAAGAAATAGATAAAAGAAAAACATAAAATAAAGGAAGTTGTCCGTTATCAGATCAAAAGATAAAAATGCGTAGGCATATTTAGCGGATGTAAAGACCAGATCAAAAGATAAAGATGCGTAGGCGTATTTATCGATATAAAGACCTAAGGATTTGAGCCGACAGGCAGACCCCAGTCAGAAGCCAAGAGGACAACCTCGCGTCTCCCGTCAGCAAACACCCCTCGGCCACTCATTGTGAACACTCGCCGCCTTCGCCAGCCACCCGGCATTTTCATTGTGAAGCTCTACGCCCCTCACAACCCACAAGCCGAAGAAAATAAAGACGGGTCATATTTTTATATATACTTGTCTGTTATTCATTGAAGTCCAGTAGCAGTCGGCTATACAACATATATATGGCATTAAATAACCCACAAGGGTTGATATACCATTAAACAAAATAGCTAGATTTGATGAATATGTAATCTAATTCCTCAGGCCAAAAATATCTACTACTACTACTGAATAGTGAGTTCGATCCTTATTGGATTATCCATACTTGCAACCTTGTGTCAGATCCTACCCATGGTGAACGGTTTGGGTAAATAGCCACTGTTCATAGCTCATCTGTTTCTGGGTCCACATAGATACAATAGGTAAAAGTGCAATTGTGTGTAAGTATTTACCCAACACGTTCATCACGGGTAGGATGTGATTACAATGTCGTTAAAATGGGGCATCTAGCGAGGATCGAACTCGCTATTCAGTAGTAATGGAGCGACGAGACTAATCTACTAACCATTACACCATGATGGGCGCCCTAGATGCGAGCATGTGTATATGAGTAAGTATGCAAATAAATGAAGCATATGTGTATTTATGTATGTGCGTATGGGGATGAGCGTATCTACACGCAAATGCATAGCTTATATGTATGTGCATGGCTATGTGTTTATAGTAGAATTAAAATGATAGGTAAACAAAATACGGGTGTCAGCAGATTTAATTTATAATAAAATAGAAAGAGAAGGATTTCTCGATGGGGATGAAAGGATTAATCTTCTTTTTTTTTTAATGTCAGTAATAAACTGACGCCTTCGTTGCTATTACAGTCTGAAATCAACAAAGGTATTATTTTCTAAAGTACTTTATGTCTGGGATGTGAACGTGAGAGAGCGTTTTATTCTGGAAACAGAGACCTCATATATTCAAGATTGCAATCAACGTAGATAAGATGCTATGGATCTACTTCAGTTTTGATCTATATGATCTCTTCAGGACCCTACCTTATATTTTACTAAGTTGAAGTTATTATTAAGATGAACTGAGATACAGAGATAGATCAGTGTAATACTATAAATTAGTAATACTAGTACAAAATAAAAAAACACCCTCCGGGCGATGTAAACATACATTTTTGAAACATATTGCCTGAGGGGTGGGAGTAAAAAATTCAATGTCAGTGAGTTTGTACCCTACGTAAGTAAAATCATCAAATTCATTTAAGGATTAAAAAATAAAACAATTTGAAATGTAAACTTTAAATATGTATTAAAATAAAACAAACTATATATAGATATATAATAACAGTCATGTATTTATTAAAACTTGTTTTAAAAAAGAATGAGGACTGTCTAATGTTGCATGTTCAAATTTTGAGTGTATTTATACTATGTTATGACTATTTTGGGTAATGTGACGTAAGCAGTGACGTAATTTTTTTTACAGACAAAAACCGGAAGCGAATCCCCATTATTAATAGATTAGATTCCTAGAACATAATTAGAATTATACTCTTAAATATTAATTATCCGCTTCTGTTATAAGGTCTTCTACGTTGGAGAGTTCCAGTTGTTCTTTTTTTTCTTTTTTCTTTTTAATTTTTTAGGTGGTCGTAAGAAAATTCTCATGAGATACACTAGCAATAATCTGCACCCTCCGGTGTAAGTATTTAAGTTTTAATGTAATGATATATAACAAATTAGAAAGACCAGATATATTTTGTAATTCTGAATTAGAAGTTAAAAACAATAGAGAGAAGAGAACTAGAAAATAGATAAACGAATAAAATAAGTCCTCATTTGGAATTTGCTTATGTGGTGTGGAGTCCAAGACTAATCAAGGTCAGACAACTCATTGAAGGAGTTCAAAGAAGAGCTACTAAAGTAATGATGATTTTTTTTTAAACTTGGGATGAAGAAATACTTAGGAAGATTGACTTACCAAGTTTGGTTTATCGACAAACCAAAGGAGATATGATTGAAGTCAATAAATGTACCCATGGATTTTATTCAACGAACTTTCACCTATTAAATGTTGCTCAAAATATCAATACCAGGGGTCATAAATTAAAAGTCTTAAAATAATTTTGAAAAGAATATGCAAGACAAAATTATTTTAGTAACAGAGTGGTGAATACTTGAAATGAACTACTATCAACATTAGTGAAGGACCCATCTCTGAACTCCTTTAAGGCAAGGTTAGATAATCTGTGGAAATATTATAGATATTCTTTGGAATTAATATGAATGCTTATAAGGAACAGCTGACAGGTCTCGGACCTAATATACTAGCTAAAAAAGATATTATTATTATTATTATTATTACTAGCAAATATATGCACCCTCCGGGTGCAAGTATTCAAGTTTTAATGTAATAAAATATCATATTAAATTAGAAAGGCTAATAAAACTAAATAAGAATAAGGATTAAAAGATTTGAAACAGAGGGAGTATAATAAAAAATGGAACAACTGAAACTTACTCTTCCATCACTCTCGTCTTTCATTGTTATTCTTTCTGATTTAAGTATCTAGTTAAAAGAGGAAGTAAAGAATAAAATGACAGTTATTTTTCTTGTTAATGGATTTCATTTAAGATTCATTGAAGAGATTTTTGCTTATATTCATGAAAATAAAACCAAACAGTTAGAAATCAATAATACTAAGCACATATTTATTAAATTCGATTTTTTAATATTAATATGCAAATTATCCTTCCCGTTCACACTGTAAACCTCTATTTTGTTGTATATATAAATATAATTGCATGTTGTCAGTATGTAGACATAGTTAACAGTATTAATAATGTAAGACAATTTTATTAATAATTGAGGTTTAGATAAAAATAAAATTATGGAGAATGTGATGTCAATAACTAAGAGAATTGTGACTTGAGTAGGAATATAGTTTCGGTTACAGAGAGAAAAACACACAATCTCCATTATAATAAGAGTATTATTATTATTATTATTATTATTATTATTATTATAATAAAAAGAAACAATATGAACTGACATAGCATTCAACCGTCACTATCAGAAAATAGGCTTATCTCAGTTTAACTGAATAATAAATTCAACAGTAAAATATAAGTTAGGGTCCTGAAGAGATCGTATGGATCGGAACCGTGGTATACCCACAGCATTTTCTGTAATTATATATATAT
>CM042137.1:106986584-106994084 GCA_023376005.1 Doryteuthis pealeii | reverse complement strand
ATTTCTATTAAGCTAGTCAAACGTAATTTAGAATAAATATTCTATCTATCCATCAATTTTGAGCATTTTGGAATATAAGTTCTTCTATATATCTATTTTAAACATACTAGCAACAGAAAACACCCTTCGGGCGTTGTAAAAATTAATTTTTGAAAGATATTGCCTGAGAGGGTGGGAGTTAAAAAATTCAATGTCAGAGGGTTTGTATCATAAGTAAGCAAAATCCTCATATTTATTAAAGGAGTAAAAAAAACAAACAAAAAAAACAATTTGAAATGAAAACTGAACCCCGTCCCTCTCAAATAAAATGTTGCATGTATGTAATAATTAAACAATTATTTTGAATATTTTCCACATCAATTTTACACAAAATCGTAGGTATTTATTTATTTGTAAACTTTTTAGTTAAATTCTTGTTACTGTAAAAAAAAAAAAAAAAAAAAAGGACGAGAGTAAAAAACAATTTTTAAAATTGCTTACTCAAATTTTGGGTGTATATAGCATAAGAATATTGTGACGTAAGCTGTGGCGTAGAGCTATGACGTAGTTTTTGTCATAGACAGAAATAGACAATCTCCATTATTAATAGATTATAATATTGTCAACAGTTTCAAAGTTAATTAGATTAATAATGGGTTGGCTAGATTTTATATACAGAGCTTCAA
This sequence comes from Doryteuthis pealeii, assembly GCA_023376005.1. Taxonomy (NCBI): domain Eukaryota; kingdom Metazoa; phylum Mollusca; class Cephalopoda; order Myopsida; family Loliginidae; genus Doryteuthis; species Doryteuthis pealeii. Next base: position 106,993,419 of record CM042137.1, on the reverse strand, counting down.
GGATTTTAATTTTTTTTAATATTATTGTCCGTATGAAGTATTTTTGTATTATTAACTAAAATATCATAGTAATTGTAGTAAAACAATTGTGTTTTTTTAATATTGACATATGGAGCTAGAATCTGATTGGAGTAGAGTAAGCCTCGTTGATAATTTTGTTGCAGTATAGCTAATGTAATTCATCATTTATTTTATTGTCGAAGATAAATTCTCACAATGGACATTTCCAAACTATTTAGTAGATGAACAAATTAAACTAATGATTAAGAATAAGAATAAAATAAATGATGAAAGTTATGTTATACAAAATAATAATAATCCTATTAATTTATTTTACTGGAATCAAATGCATCCAAACTTTAGATTAGATGAAAAAATACTCAAAAACATAATGCATAGATGAATCCCCTATAGATATATAATAATAATAATAATAATAATAATAATAATAATAATAATAATAATAATAATAAATTATAAGTATTATCTGCGTTATTCGGACTATTGTCCTCATCTTCATTGTTATCTGTATAACGTTTCGGCCGATATGCCCTCTGGCCTTCTTCAGGTATTTCATGTCGAACTCGGGAATCTTCTCGGACTCGGGAACCTTCTTTTCGGACTCGGGAACTTTCTTTTCGGACTCGGTAACTTTCATGTCGTAATCGGGAACCTTCTTGTCGTAATCGGGAGCCATCACGGAATTTTGAACCTAACCCTTTATTTAGTCCACGGGGGTATCCTGTTTTCATTCCGCTAACCATAGCTGGGGTAGGTGCGTTAAGCTGTGTTAATTACTATTCTATGTTACTGCTGCCCTTGATCAGGAAACGTTGGACAGATAACAATGAAGATGAGGACAACAGTCCGCATAACGCAGATAATACTAATCATCAAGCCTCATCTCAAACATTCAGAGAAAAAGATTTATAATTTACTATAAAAAATTTAAAACATTAAATTTAATTGTTGATATTAAGTCTTTCCCTTCCAAAAGATAATGAAAAAAAAATGTTACTTATAAATTTATATGTTCATGTTAGATAGATAGATAGATAGATAGATAGATAGATGCATTCCCACATACATATAAGCGAACAATCTGAAAAAAATAGAAACAAGGAAAGAATGAAAGAAAGAAAACAAGAAAGAGATACATACATACATACATACATTCATACTTACATGCATGTATTCATACATGTGAACAAGCTAAGATAAAGAAAGAAAGAAAGAAAGAAAGAAAGAAAGAAAGAAAGAAAGAGAGAGAGAAAGAGAGAAAAGATAGATAGATAGATAGATAGATATGTTAACAATCTGAAATACATAGAAATAGATAAAGAAAGAAAGAAAGAAAGAAAGAAAGAAAGAAAGAAAGAAAGAAAGAAAGATAGATAGATAGATATGTTATCGATCTGAAATACATAGAAACAGATAAAGAAAGAAAGAAAGAAAGAAAGAAAGAAAGAAAGAAAGAAAGAAATACAAGTGAACAAGCTAAGAAAGAAAGAAAGAAAGAAAGAAAGATAGAATAGATAGATAGATAAAGAGATAGATAGCTGTATCGTCCATTTTGATATACTGTTGCTTTTGAATTAGCATCATAAATAACGAAAGTGAACAAAATGACATCACAACGCAATGATCATTCCGAATCACATGGGCATAAATGGCGAATCTTCTGTCCAATAATCTGCCTTTCTATATGTCGAGTGATTTGAACCTCTAGAGATTTTCTGCCGGCAGCCCAGCCTCACCCGATCAATACTTCAACGACAGAGAATGCTCCATGACTTTCGCTACGAAATGGCAAAGTCCGCATCGTACCCTTCATCGCTGACCACAACGCTACAAAAAAAAAGAAGCAAAACAATAAAAAAACATGTTTTTTTTATATAAGTACCCGGGGTAGATTGAAAATCGTTTTTCACTGATAGATGTAGATTTCTAGAGTGAGGGTCCTGGCTATGTGTTTTTTTTTTTTTTTCTGGGTTCGAATCTTGAAGTCAGCATTTTGGACCCCCTTCATTGTTTTGTACACATTCATTTTTACCCCCTGTCACTGGGGCTTAGAATTCAAAGACAGTATCTTCTGCAGAGGGTTAAGGCACCCCAAAAAGGAGTGTCGTTTGTATGACACTAAACTGCATCTGAGTTCTAGGGATCTTGGGATTGTGAAGTACCCCTTCATTACCATCACTCCCAGGTCCACTCTAATCCGGAATGTCAGGAATACTTGTTAAGGTACAATCTATGTATCAAATGGATGTGTTTGATAATTATTAGTGTTGATAGGAACATTTGATACGATCACGCTTGTCGTGTAATGGTTATTGTCGTAGGAAATACGAATGGTGAGTTCAAATCTGGGACGAGGCTGTTGGCATTTTAGATAGCGCTAAAACAATTTCATTATAATTAATAATAATAATAATAATAATAATAATAATAATAATAATATATATATATATATACATATATATATATATATATATATATATATATATATATATATATATATATATATATATATATATAATATATTGTATAGCAATAGAAGCATTAATCTTAAACGTAATAATATTTTTTGAAAACGAAGTAATGCAAAATATATGTTGAGAAAACAATTTATTAAATTCTTTGGTGTCAAATACTTAATATTTTCAGCGGTAACCGCCATCTTCAGAGTATCCAATGTTTTGAAAGTTATATCTTGCTTGTTTAAACCGACCGTGGTGTTATAATCCGGTGAATGCGATTTTCTGATCACGGTCGGTTTCAACAAGCAAGGATATAAACTTCAAAACATTGGATATTCTGAAGATGGCGGTTACCGCTGAAAATATTAAATTTAAACCAAAGAATTTAATGAATGTTTTCTCACATATATTTTGCATTACTTCGCTTTCAAAAATATTATTACGTTAAGATTAATGCTTCTATTGCTATAAGAAGAAACAGAAATCTTTGATTCAATATGCCTACGCGAGGCTTTATTTATAGCAAAAAAAATAAAATAATATAAGAGAAGAAAAGAAATATATCTGAAAATTTCAAAAGTTCCCACAGAGCGCCATAACACGGGAGTTAACGGAATATGACGGAATCAGTCGAGACCTATATTTACATCAGAAATCGCATTCCCAGGATTATAACACCACTGTCGGTTTCAACAAGCAAGGATATAAACTTTCAAAACATTGGATATTCTGAAGATGGCGGTTACCGCTGAAAATATTAAGTATTTAACACCAAGAATTTAATGAATGTTTTCTCAACATATATTTTGCATTACTTCGCTTTCAAAAATGTATTATTTATCATATATATATATATATATATATATATATATATATATATATATATATATATATATATATCAAGAAAGGAAGATGGAAGACGTCTTGCCAACATAGAGGATCGCGTAGATGCCACAATCCAAGAATTCGAAAAGTACACAAAAAAGGGCAAAGAAAGATTACTTGTGGTAGCTGCAATATATGGACAAACAGAAAAACACCAAAAACAAAGAAACACAGATGGAAAGAAAAACAATTATATGGATACTTCAAACAACAAATTGGGGAGTTTGCACACGAAAACATCTGGAAATGGTTAAGAAGAGGAAACCTCAAGATTTTGCCGTCCTGGCCGACCACCGAGTGAAAGTGAAAGTGAAAGAAAGTGAAAAGATAGACAAATACTTGGACCTTGCCAGAGAACTGAGAAAACTGTGGAACATAAAGTTGAAGGTCGTACCAATTGTAATAGGAGCCCTTGGAACGGTCCCCAAGAATCTGAAAAAGTGTCTGGGTGAATTAGACCTGAGGAGACTTGCTGTCTCTCAGCATCCAGTGAATCACCGGCTACGGCAGGTGTGAAAAACTCGATAATAATAATAATAATAATAATAATAATAATAATAATAATAATAATAATAATAAATGATCTATGCACAAACTGTACAGAATAAGGCGCATACAATTCTCTGTGACGGATCACCCTCTCCCCGCAAGAAGACCAGTCCTAGTATCAACAAGAAGAATAGAATTGTCATCTATTTCAATTGTAGTCGAATATAATACATAGAAGAGCCCTGAAGATGTGAAGAGACTTGTTGTCACTCATACTCCAGTGAAAGACCACCAGGTAACGCTGGTGTGAAAAACTCACTCGGAGGGATAATAATAATAATAATAATAATAATAATAATAATAATAAAAGCACTACGGGAATACAAAACTAGGCACGATTTGGTTGGTAAGGTGATCCACTGGGAATTAAGCCAAAAATTTAATTTCGACCATACAACAAAATGGCATATTCATAAACGAGAATCTGTTCTTGAGAGTGAAACGCATAAAATTCTCTGGGACTTCGAGATAAAGACGGACCCCCTTATCCCAGCCAGGAAACTAGACCTAACGTTGATTAACAAAAAAAAGAGAACTTGCTTACTGGTGGACTTCGCAGTTCCAGCAGATCATAGGGTGAAGCTGAAGGAAAATGAAAAGATGGATAAATGCCTGGACCTTGCCAGAGAATTGAAAAAGCTGTGGAATATGAGTGAAAGTGATACCAATTGTAGTTGGTGCACTTAGAACGGTCCCAATAAACCTGAAAAAAAGACTGGAGAACCTGGAAATCAGAGGAAGAATTGAGACCATCCAGACTACTGCACTGCTGCAGTCGGCTAGAATACTCAAAAATGGAGACATGAGGAGACTTGTCACTCAGCCTCCAGTGAAATACCATCAGCTCACGCTGATGTGAAAAACTCAAAAGGAGGGAAAATAATAAATAGATTATATAAAATCTTAAATATATTTAAATGAATCTACTTAGAAAGATTGATGAGAGTATTGGCTAATGAAGTGTAAAATTGAATAAAAGGCAAAACTTTTCTCCCCCCACCCTCTACTCTTATGTATAATACTAATCATCAAACAGTAAGTATGGCCAAAGCAAGTACCCCATTTTCTTAATTAAAAAAGTTTAATATTGAGAATCGTCATTTTATTTCTTAAAAACAGAGCCTAAACTTACATTTCGAAAGTTCTATGAATTTCTTAATTATAGTTATAAAATACATCACGTTAAGAAGAGTACATTTTCAATAGATTTTGTTTGGTTTGTTTTGTTTTACGGCATATCAACCTCAGTGGGTCATTTAATGCCGATAAAGTTTTGAAATAAATCAATTCTTAATGGATAATACATTTTTTTTTATAAATACATTGTTCTATTTAACCCATAGATGGGACCTTAACAGGTACTACCACTCCGGGTCAGAGTGGACCAGGGAGCAATGGTGATGAAGGGGTGCTCCACATTCCCCAAACCTCCAAAACTAGAACCTCAACATCAGATAGAGTTTAACGTCATTCCCATGAGTTGTAGACCCGCAGCCACCGCCTTCTAGCACCCATATGATAAAAAGGGGTTGGGGCTTGCTATAAGGGCAATAGGGTTGGGAAAATCGTATAGGTGCTAGGGCTTGACGTGACCAGCCGATTGATCGGAGGGGGCCTCTCCGACCGCCCGTCTAGCCCAAGATAGGGCCAAAGTGGAGTATTGCATGTCATGAACTGCTCATCCACCTGGGCTCTATCCTTAAGCATCACGGATCGCCACCCACGGCCAACAGGTGGCCCCATTGGGGGAGTCTTACCCCTCTGCAGAGGTGCAGTCGGTGCATTCTAACGCCCCAGCCGACAGGGCGGATTTTTAATAGAGAAAAAAAAAAGCAAAAATTCGCAATTTTGACAGATACAGATTTTAATTTATTATTTTTTCCCGTTTTAAAGACTGTAAAAGAAATTACATTTTTTTTTACATATGATTTTTAAAAGCCTTTCCTGTTCATAATACAGCAAAAATTACGTTTTTTTTTATTTTCATTTATTTATCCGAGTTTTGTTCAATTCTAATTCCTAACGGTTAAAAAGAAACAGGTTAAATTTTGGCCATGCCTAGCTAACAGATACACAAAGAAGAAACACTAATTAGATATTAGATGACGCCGGTTGAAAATAAGACATTCAGCAATTTCAGACCTGCAGATTCAATAGCACCTTTTGATTCGCATCAAACATATCACTTATTAAATCAAGATTGTAATCTGACTTTTGTCTGGAGGCTCAGCTCTTATTCTCTTATTTGCTAACGATCAATGCCAATGATTAGTTCACTGCTTAAGCTTATCTGTGAGATTTTCCCTTGTACATTTCTGTTCTTCATTTTAAATTAGTTTTGCAAGACAGTCTCTTAATTATCGAAAAAGAATATCCAGTATCGTTCTGCAATGATAAATCTTTATCTATTTTTTCTATTTCCTTCTATTTATCTATTACTAGCAGAGTTATTCCTAACGGATTTAAAAGTTAAAAATAAATATTTTTTCTATATCTATATATATATATATATATATATATATATATATATATATATATATATATATATATATATATACGCTCTTCTCTGAATGGAGCACTCTGTGACGGCCTTTACATACAAAGCGATGTGTGTATTAAAACAGTTAAAATCCCCTTCACATTCTTTAAGTGAAGACAGCCTAATGGTTAAGGTGCCGGACTGACACCCAACCTGTGGGTAACTTACAAAATGTCTAGCCACACTGAAAATACTTGATAAGTCGAAACACGTGTCTGTGGATGACCCTATATATATATATATATATATATATATGTGTGTGTGTGTATATATATATATATATTTACTAGCCCCCTCCACACGAGCAGGATGCGACACAAGGTCAATTTCTTAATTTAACAGGTTTCAATTCAGAGTTTTCCTTCTCCTAGACTGATTACCT
>CM042137.1:106974084-106984084 GCA_023376005.1 Doryteuthis pealeii | reverse complement strand
TCGTAATCGGGAGCAATCACGGAACTTTGAACCTAACCCTTTATTCAGTCCACAGGGGTATCCTGTTCTCATTCCGCTAACAATAGCTGGAGTAGAGGCGTTAAGCTGTGTTAATTATTATTCTATGTTACTGCTGCCCCTGACCAGGATTTAACCTTTAGTCTAGAGATAACTGTTACTTAGAACTGTCTTAACCTAACTCCTTTATCCACTAAGCTATGTGTCCAATACTAATTATCAAGCCTCATCTCAAAGATTCCGAGAAATACTATTGGAGAAGTAAAGACGAACTCATAAATGCCGTTCGCCAGTGAACACCTACACATAGTCACACGAGAATGAGCCGACCAACAAAAACTTACATTGATCTGTTTTGTATGGATACTGGATACCGTGAGAAGGACTTGCCAGATAGGGATGAGTAACAAGAGACAGAGAGAGAGTCATGGCTATCCATGGTGTCAGCATGATGATGATGATGATGATGGAATAAAAATAATACCATATCATTTTTCAATAATTAAAATCGCTTCGAATTGATTTCCTTGAAAAGGGTGCAACTGTAAACTGTGGTTTCTATTTATTGAATGATCCTCATCTGTATATATACAAGGTGTGTAAAAAATGTATCGAGATTTTTTGTATTTTTTTTACTTACCTTGTATTCTGAAAAAGAATAACGGTTCCATTCATTTTTTTCCAAATACAAGGTGTGTCAAAAAGTAACAGGTTTAAAGCTGTATTTATCAAGATAGAAATAAAGAAGAATATTTTTTTTCAGATACAAGGTGTGCCAAAAAGTACAAAAAATCGATGCTTTTCTGACACACTTTATATATATATATAATATATATATATATATATATATATATATATAAAGAATAAAGATAAATCTAATGAGTCAGACGAACCTACTAAAAGTTTCGCTTAATGCTCTTCAGGGCTAAGATTCTTAGCCTGAAGAGCATTAAGCAAAACTTTTAGTAGGGTTCGTCTGACTCATTAGATTTATCTTTATTATTTGCTCTACTTAGGTATTGAGCACTTTTTACTTATTAGCTTTAGTCTCCTGGCGGTTTTTGTATGTATTATATATATCTTAATATATATATGCATATAAAATTGTTTTTTCTTTTGGCCAAGTATTGTACTAATTAGATTATTTTTTGTTGGTACGATTATCTTGGTCTTTTCTTTTTACAAACATTTTTTTTATCCCGGTTGATGTTTGGTAGTATATTTTTAAATCAAACTATTTGCTGGTTTTTTCTCACCGCGAGGATTACCAACAAGTTCGGTATATTAAATATACTAGCAATATATGCACCCTCCGGTGCAAGTATTTAAGTTTTAATGTAATAAAATTCGTATTAAATTAGAAAGTCTAATAAGAATGCAGATAAAAAGATTTGAAACAGAGTGGGGGTATAATAGAAAAATAGAAATGAAACTTACTCTACATCACTCCCGTCTTTCATTGCTGAATTTTACTTATTTAACTATTTAGTTAAATTAGGAAATAAGAATAAAATTAACTTATTTTTCTTGTTAATGGATTTCATTCAAGATTCATTGGAGAGATATTTGCTTATATTCATTAAATAAAACCAAAAGTTAGAAATCAATAATACTAAGCACATATTTTAATAAAATCACATTTTTAATATCAATATGCAAATTTAGCTTTCCATTCACACTGCAAACCGCTATTTTTGTATATATAATACAATAGCATGTTGTTAGTATGTAGATATGGACAACACTAATAAAAAGGTGAAGCAATTTTATTTAATAATTGAGGTTTAAATATAAATAAAATCATGAAGAATGTGATGTAAATAACTATGTTAATTGTGACTTGATTAGTAATATAGTTTCGGTTACAGACAGAAAAACACACAATCCCATTATAATTATATAATAGTTATATATATATATAATATATATGTGTGTGTGTGTGTGTGTGTGTGATTCATCAGTAACAGAACGAAGTATAGATACTTCGAGGACAATATTTTCGATATACATGATCGTATGCCCCATTTGGACAGGTCATTTCTACTATTAAAAAAAAAAGAACTACTTGTCCCATGTTGAAGCTACTCACAGGCCAATTGAACCATTTGGTCGAGCCAATTCATTTATCTAAAATGCCGCACCCTTTAATGCCCTGCAATTCTTATCAACACCATCGGGCGTCATTTTCGTTTATCTTTGTTTATCAACAGCATCATTACTTATCCCCCTCTCTCTCTCTCTCTCTCTCTCTCTCTCTCTCTCTCTCTCTTTCTTTCTTTCCTTTCTTTTTTCCTCTCTTCTTTCCTTCCTTTATTTCTAACCTTTTTCTTTTCCCTCCTCCCTCCCTCCCTCATTCATCCAGTTATCTGTTTATTTATTTATTTATTCATTCAATCTACATGTATGTTCCCAAATCAGCTAATAAACTTTACTGGTTGTCCTAGCTGATCTGGTAAAAGTCATTTTCGCTTAAATCTAGCGGCACGAGTTCAAGCCTACTAAGGATACAATAGATAACATTTTACAATATCGGATTTCTTCTTCCTTCCTGTGTAGAAAACTGTCTTTAACATATTTCTATAGGACTATTTTCCTTCAGTATTATGGGATGACTTGCTGCTTTGCCGATATAAATCTTTAAAAATCTCTTTGAAATTCTATAATGCTGCCATTCTTCTAGTGGAAGAGGATCCCTGTAGCGTTGTGGTTAACGTGCTGCACTGTGACATCGTATTCAGTAGTTCGACTCCAGTCGCGTTATTACGTTCACTTTCGGACTATACATCCTTGCCGGTATAAAATCTCAGAGAATTCTATTAATGCTGGGCATTTTTTTAATATGGAGGGATGTCCAGTGGCGTTATGGTTAACGTACTGGACTGTGATGTAGTAGTCAGTAGTTCGTACTCCAGTCGAGTAATTCCGTTCACTTTCGAACTAATACACTTGAGAAACGCATCGACCCCCATATACCCACTGACAAGGTTTAAATAATTCCACTACTGCTCTTCTAAAAGGATGGTTTTGGCATTAAATAACCAACGAAGGGTTATATGCCATTCAACAAAGAAAAACTTTTTGACACACCTTGTATTCTGAAAAAATTAACGTTAGGTTTAATCTTCCTATCTTGGTAAATACACCTTTAATCTTCTCGATACTTTTATGACACACCTTGTATATAAAACATCACTCAATAAGTCCCGCGTCTGACTCATAGATGGCACCACTAATAAAAATCTATATGATTTTTATGAAGTACTAACCTCCAAATGGCACGTGTAAGAATTTGAGCCCAATCGGATTATTAGTTTCCAAATTACAGTTATTCAAGTGAAGCTACTGCTTCAAATTTTCACAACAATAAAAAAAATCTGAATTTCGTGTGTTGATAAAGCATTGCTTTCTGATGGGAAAAATACTGTTCAAGCAAAGAAATGGCTTAATAAGTATTATTCGGAATCTGATCCTCATAAACAACGGTTATCAAGTGGTATGCTGACTTTAAACGCGGTCGTACAGACATAAATGGACAAATCGGCAGTTGTTCCGGAAAACACCAGAAAATTCCACAAACTCGTTTTAGCCGATCGTAAATTGAAGTTGCATGAGATAGCAGAGCGGTTGAAGATATCACAAGACGATGGCAAACTACATGAATTGCACTTTGAATTGCTTCCGCACTCACCCTATTCTCCAGATCTGGCCCCTAGCGACTACTGGCTGTTTACAGACCTCAAAAGAATGCTCCAGGGAAAGAGATTTGGCTCAAATGAAGAAGTGATATCAGAAACTGAGGCGTATTTTGAGGCCTAAGACAAATCGTTCTACAAAAAGGCATCGAATTGTTAGAGAAACGTTGGAATCAGTGGATCACCCTAGAAGGAGACTATGTTGATGATTAAAGTCGAATTTTGCATAAAAGTTGTTGTTTTATTAGATAGGCCCGTGATGTGTTATATATATATATATATATATATATATATATATATATATTCTCTTACCTAAGTAGTAATATACCATCTATTGAAAATATATGAACAGGGAATGCAATAGACAGAATAGCGATCAAATGGAAATCTGATTTCTTTCAGAGACAAAGCATAGAAACGAGAATTCTTCCAGTCAGTAGTTGTATCAGTGCTACTGTATGGATACACCATATGAACTTAAATGAAACATTTCTAGAAAAAGATAGATACAAACTAAGTAAGAATGATGTATGCTGTCTTGAACAAATCTTGGAAGCAGCACCGCACAAAAAAATGGAGCTGAACTGCCACTTACCTCTAATCACACAATCCATTCAAGAAAGACGAACAAGACATGCTGAACATTATTTGGATTATTCGGACTATTGTCCTCATCATCATTGTTATCTGTACAACGTTTCGGCCGATGTGCCGTCCGACCTTCTTCAGGTATTTCTTGTCGGACTCAGGAATTTTCTCGGACTCGGGAACTTTCTTTTCGGACTCGAGAACCTTCTTTTCGAACTCGAGAACCTTCTTGTCGTAATCGGGAACCTTCTTGTCGTAATCGGGAGCCATCACGGAACTTTGAACCTAACCCTTTATTCAGTCCACAGGGGTGACCTGTTCTCATTCCGCTAACCATAGCTGGAGTAGAGGCGTTAAGCTGTGTTAATTATTATTCTATGTTACTGCTGCCCCTGACCAGGATTGAACCTTTAGTCTAGAGATAACTGTTACTTAGAACTGTCTTAACCTAACTCCTTTATCCACTAAGCTATGTGTCCAATACTAATTATCAAGCCTCATCTAAAAAATTCCGAGAAATACTATTGGAGAAGTAAAGACGAACTCATAAATGCCGTTCGCCATTGAACACCTACACATAGTCACACGAGAATGAGCCGACCAACAAAAACTTACACTGATCAGTTTTGTATGGATACTGGATACCGTGAGAAGGACTTGCCAGATAGGGATGAGTAACAAGAGACAGAGAGGGAGTCATGGCTATCCATGGTGTCAGCATGATGATGATGATGATGATGATGATGATGATGATGGAATAAAAATAATACCATATCATTTTTCAATAATTAAAACGCTTCGAATTGATTTCCTTGAAAAGGGTGCAACTGTAAACTGTGGTTTCTATTTATTGAATGATCCTCATCTGTATATATACAAGGTGTGTAAAAAATGTATCGAGATTGTTTGTATTTTTTTTACTTACCTTGTATTCTGAAAAAAGAATAACGTTCCATTCATTATTTTTTCCAAATACAAGGTGTGTCAAAAAAGTAACAGGTTTAAAGCTGTATTTACCAAGATAGAAATGAAGAAGGAATGGAACGTTATTTTTTCAGAATACAAGGTGTGCCAAAAGTACAAAAAATCGATGCTTTTCTGACACACTTTATTATATATATATATATATATATATATATATATATATATATATATATATATAAGAATAAGATAAATCTAATGAGTCAGACGAACCTACTAAAAGTTTCGCTTAATGCTCTTCAGAGCTAAGATCTTAGCCCTGAAGAGCATTAAGCGAAACTTTTAGTAGGTTCGTCTGACTCATTAGATTTATCTTTATTATTTGCTCTACTTAGGTATTGAGCACTTTTTACTTATTAGCTTTAGTCTCCTGGCGGTTTTGTATGAATATATATATCTTATATATATATGCATATAAATTGTTTTTTCTTTTGGCCAAAGTATTGTACTAATAGATTATTTTTTGTTGGTACGATTATCTTGGTCTTTTCTTTTTTACAAACATTTTTTTTCCCCGGTTGATGTTTGGTAGTATATTTTTACAATCAAACTATTTGCTGGTTTTTTTCTCACCGCGAGGATTTACCAACAAGTTCGGTATATTAAATATACTAGCAAATATATGCACCCTCCGGGTGCAAGTATTTAAGTTTTAATGTAATAAAATATCGTATTAAATTAGAAAGTCTAATAAGAATGCAGATAAAAAGATTTGAAACAGAGTGGGGGTATAATAGAAAAATAGAAATGAAACTTACTCTTCTATCACTCCCGTCTTTCATTGCTGAATTTTACTTATTTAACTATTTAGTTAAATTAGGAAATAAAGAATAAAATTACACTTATTTTTCTTGTTAATGGATTTCATTCAAGATTCATTGGAGAGATATTTGCTTATATTCATTAAAATAAAACCAAACAGTTAGAAATCAATAATACTAAGCACATATTTAATAAAATCACATTTTTAATATCAATATGCACATTAGCTTTCCCATTCACACTGCAAACCGCTATTTTTTGTATATATAAATACAATAGCATGTTGTTAGTATGTAGATATGGTCAACACTAATAAAAAGGTGAAGCAATTTTATTAATAATTGAGGTTTAAATATAAATAAAATCATGAAGAATGTGATGTAAATAACTATGTTAATTGTGACTCGATTAGTAATATAGTTTCGGTTACAGACAGAAAAACACACAATCTCCATTATAATAATATATATATATATATATATATGTGTGTGTGTGTGTGTGTGTGTGTGTGATTCATCAGTAACAGAACGAAGTATAGATACTTCGAGGACAATATTTTCGATATACATGATCGTATGCCCCATTTGGACAGGTCATTTCTACTATTAAAAAAAAGAACTACTTGTCCCATGTTGAAGCTACTCACAGGGCCATTGAACCATTTGGTCGAGCCAATTCATTTATCTAAAATGCCGCACCCTTTAATGCCCTGCAATTCTTATCAACACCATCGGGCGTCATTTTCGTTATCTTTGTTTATCAACAGCATCATTACTTATCCCCCCTCTCTCTCTCTCTCTCTCTTTCTTTCTTTCTTTCCCCTTCCTTTCTTTTTTCCTCTCTTCTTTCCTTCCTTTATTTCTAACCTTTTTCTTTTCCCTCCTCCCCCCCTCCCTCCTCATTCACTCCAGTTATCTGTTTATTTATTTATTTATTCATTCAATCTGCATGTATGTTCCCAACATCAGCTAAATAAAACTTTACTGGTTGTCCTAGCTGATCTGGTAAAAGTCATTTTAGCTTAAATCTAGCGGCACGAGTTCAAGCCTACTAAGGATACAATAGATAACATTTTGCAATATCGGATTTTTTCCTCCTTCTTGTGTAGAAAACTGTCTTTAACATATTTCTCATGGGACTATTTCTCCTTCAGTATTATGGGATGACTTGCTGCTTGCCGGTATAAAATCTTTAAAAAATCTTTTGAAATTCTATTAATGCTGCCATTCTTCTAGTGGGAAGAGGAGTCCCTGTAGCGTTGTGGTTAACGTGCTGCACTGTGACATCGTATTCAGTAGTTCGATCTCCAGTCGCGTTATTACGTTCACTTTCGGACTAATACATCTTTGCCGGTATAAAATCTCAGAGAATTCTATTGATACTGGTATTTTTCAAATGGAGGGGTGCCCAGTGGCGTTATGATTAACGTACTGGACTGTGATGTAGTAGTCAGTAGTTCGTACTCCAGTCGAGTAATTCCGTTCACTTTCGAAGTAATACACTTGAGAAACGCATCGACCCCATATACCCGCTGACAAGGTTTAAATAATTCCACTACTGCTCTTCTAAAAGGATGGCTTTGGCATTAAATAACCAACGAAGGGTTATATGCCATTCAACAAAGAAACCAATCCAAGCCATTATTATGTTCCAGCTCAACAATTTAGTGCAGTAAACAGATCCCAGAAAACATATGGAACTAATTTATTGCTAATTTTTTACATACTTTCTAATAAGGAAAAGTTTTTTCCTCACCTTCTCCAGTTTAAAGAGCCCAGTCTGTCCTACTATTTACCCATAGTTGGCGGGAGAATATATGAATTCATACCTTTCCCAAGGGTATTAGTGATACGTTAAATGCAAACAGCCTCGTCCAGGATTTGAACTCGGGTTGACGAGCCCATTTCCTAAGACTTTAACCATATATATATATATATATATATATATATATATATATATAAACCCTTCTTTGTCCATCCTATTGACAGGTATCATCTGAGGATTGTAGTTTTTAAAATAAAGATACATTAAACTAATTGTTATCGAACTGTCATGAGGTGAGTAGGACATTTATCTTTTTAAAATCATATATATGATTAAATAATCCCGACAAGCAAACTCGGCGAATATCGTGCGGAACATTGGACAGCTATTTCGACCTAATTAGGCCTCATCAGCAGTGTATGCCGCGATCTCCCCCCGACAGAGATCGAACCAGGGACCCCAGAACGCAGAGCCAGAGACGCTACATCTAGGCCACCGGCCCACGCCACATACGAAACTCGTCAAATCAACTTGACAATGGTTCGATCTCTGTCGGAGGAGGGGGGTCGAGGTATGAGACCTGATTAGGTCGAAACAGCTGTCCAGTTTTCCGCACGTCGCCCGTGGTATTCGCCGAGTTTGCTTGTCGTGATTATTTAATTATATCAAATTCTCTCTATGTATTTTTATATTTCGATCCCGGCTAGAGGTAGCTGTTAAAATGTCGAGCCGCACTGATGAGAAGTAAACTTCGAAACACGTGTCTGTGGATGACACACACACACACACACACACACACACACACACATATATATATATATATATATATATATATATATATATATATATTCGTGCCTCTACAATTTCTGCTGATGGCCTCGAATCATATCTTCAATATTTCAGGGAGGTTTTAAGCACAAACTTGGACTGTAGAATACACAGACTGTATATTCTGAAGGGACCCTTGTTGGCTGTGGGTGGCGACCTGTAATGCCTAAGGACGGTATCTTGGTGGTTGAGCGGTCCGTGAACTCGATACTTATTGGTCCCATGACATGCACCACTCCCCGGTCCTCACTTGGTTCTAGATCTGTGGTCGGAGAAGCTCGATCTGATCAATCGGCTGTCAATCATGTCAAGCCCTAGCACCTATATGATTGTCACGAACATATTCTTC
The DNA here is from genome assembly GCA_023376005.1 of Doryteuthis pealeii. Lineage (NCBI taxonomy): Eukaryota > Metazoa > Mollusca > Cephalopoda > Myopsida > Loliginidae > Doryteuthis > Doryteuthis pealeii. Next base: position 106,975,102 of record CM042137.1, on the reverse strand, counting down.
AAATTTTTCTTATAACAAACACCAACACTTTTATCATATTAGTGCTGGCTGGGGATCAACCAGCAGTTTATCAATACATATGAAATTATTTTTCCTAATTATGGAAGTTAATGAAAAATCTGTCACAGAGATTATTTCTAGGAATTTAGTGTCCTAAACTGCATCTAGTGGCGAGGTTTCAATTCTGGAGCACTGGGGAGTGTGGAGTACCACTTATTGCCATTACTCCCAGGTCCACTCTGACCTGCTGTGGTAGTAATTGTTAGGGTTTCATCTATGGCTCAAATTGCTAGAATTAATTTCTAGAATTAGTTCTTCAAATCAATTCCAATAATCAGTCTCTAAAATCAATTGCTAGAATGTATTTCTAGAATCTGTTCCTAGAATAAATTCCTAGAATGTATTTCTAGAATCTGTTTCTAGAATAAATTCCTAGAATGTATTTCTATAATCAGTACCTAAAATCATATTCCTAGAATGTATTTCTAGAATATGTTTCTAGAATAAATTCCTAGAATGCATTTCTAGAATCAGTTCCTAAAATCAATTCCTAGAATGTATTTCTAGAATCTGTTCCTAGAATAAATTCCTAGAATGTATTTCTATAATAAGTATCTAAAATCAATTCCTAGAATGTATTTCTAGAATCTGTTTCTAGAATAAATTCCTAGAATGTATTTCTAGAATCAGTACTTATAATAAATATATTTCTAGAATCAGTACCTAAAATCATATTCCTAGAATGTATTTTTAGAATCTATTTGTAGAATAAATTCCTGGAATGTATTTCTATAATCTGTTTCTAGAATCAATTCCTAGAATCAATAAATGATGCGCAATAATACAATTAACGAAACAGGATATCAGATATTACTGATATAGTCAATGAAAAAAAAAACAAGCATTGATTTCATCTATGAAAGAAAGCTAAAAATTATTTACCTTTTATAATAATTACAAATAAAACACGGACAATTAAAGAAGACACTTAATTTATTTTTTCTATCTAAATTTCAAT
>CM042137.1:106936584-106971584 GCA_023376005.1 Doryteuthis pealeii | reverse complement strand
ATTCTTTTATATATATATATATATATATATATATATATATATATATATATATATATATAAAGGAATCAGATGGTCATGTTAGTTAACAAAAGAATTCATGCTTAGAGGGCGAGCCAGATCTGGAATAATAATCAAAAACTGAACAGACATACACACATAAGCGCGCGCACACACACACACACACACACTCACACAAACACAAACACAAACACACACCTAAACACACACCTAACACACACACACACACACACACACACACACACACTCACACAGACAGAAAATTTGGAAGACATGAGACAGAACAAATGGACAGCCACTAGCAACAACTTCAGTTCTGGAGATCTTCTGTAGAAGGGATTTTTTTCCGAAATATTAAGAATTGAGAATAAATCACAGGTTAACAAACAACACCATAGTTACCTTCTTTGTTCTTTACACTTGCATTGTGATAGCCTTCAAAACCAACCAATATAAACACAATGCTCCAAGCAAATTATAAAACCCTTATATATATATATATATATTTTATATATATATATATATATATATATATATATATATATATATATATAAGTAAGAAAAGGTGGAATGAAAACATCACACAATGCTGTTAAAGAGAAAACAATTTATAATATAATCATAGCTGATACTGATCAATATTTCGATTTTACAAAAATCATCATCAGAGCTCATTGACTCCGTAGATGTTTGGGTCGGAGAAGAATGTCAAATCAGTTCACAAACAAAAAACCTTAATACTGCAAAAAAGAACGAAAGTCGTTACATTATTCACCAATGTGGGCATTCGCGCCATATATATGTCGGTCATGTCTCTATGTATACCTTTTGTCATCGAAATGTAGCGAATTTTGAGATGTTGGCAACAAGACGAAACAATTTAAATGGAAGGGGAAGGGTATTAAGAAATGTGACGGTTGGAATTCAAAAGAATTTTAGTAAAGGAATTTTTTACGATTAATATATATATATATATATATATATATATATATATATATGTGTGTGTGTGTGTGTGTGTGTGTGCATGCATACACAAACAGGACGCTAAGGTAAACGTTGTATCTTTTTTGACACGCCCTAGAATTTAAATTTGTAATTGTTTTGTCATTTTTTTATTTTTTGTGAGCAATGAGAAGATTTTTCTGTTGATATAACTTCTTTTTTGCGGGTGGGGGAGTCCCTTTTTAAAAAAAAAAAAACCCGTCTGATGAAGCTAGAACTCTTCTTTTTTTTTTTTTTTTTTTTTAGTTTCTATTTGAAATAAAACTATAACGGGATGGCACTTTGTTAAGTTTTTTTTTTTTGAAATATTGCTCTATATATAAATAATTTATTGATTATTATACATTGAGCTCTTTTTAGGGATTCATAAAAAATCTTGTATGAATATATATGTTTGCACCTACAAGGGCATACAGTATGGTTGTACAGTGAGATTTCGATAATCCCAAATAGAATCATCCTTTACATACCAGTCATTTGGATTACTTTGCACACACACACACACACACACACACACACACATACATATATATATATATATATATATATATATATATATATATGTGTGTGTGTGTGTGTGTGTGTGTGTGTGTGTGTGTGTTGTATACATTACTTCATTTTAAATCGGATATCCATCATCTTTCCATGCTTAAAAAAATGAGTACTTTTACTTTATTCTTTATAATATTATATATAATATATATATATATATATATATATATATATATATATATATATATATTCGCAGACTAGTGTGAATTTTGTTTCTTATTCATTTTAGTGAGGGCGACACGTGTTTCGAATTGTTTAAAATCCTTTTCACTAATATTATTTCGTGCTTGGATTCATGTATATATAGACATTTGTAGGGGTATGGGTGGTCTCAAAAGAATCACACTGGCTAATTCCAGTTGATTGATATTTAATCGTAGTCTGTGTTTATTTCGGTGGATACGTATATTTTCGTTTCTTGTATGTACACACACACACACACACACACACACACACACACACACACATATATATATATATATATATATTATATATATATATATATATATATATATATATATTCGAATTATTGGAATAATAAAAATAGAACTTAGTACATAATATCCAACCCAGTTTCTCATTTATTTTACTCATTTCCCTCACGCTTCGCATTAAAAACAAAAATTATTTTCCCATATATATATATATATATATATATATATATATATATATGTGTGTGTGTGTGTGTGTGTGTGTGTGTGTGTGTGTGTGTAAATCTGTATGTATATATATATATGTATTAATATATGCAACAATTCCTTTCAATAAATTTTTAAAAAAACATACGTATATAAATCTGTATATATACCAGTATATTTGTATATGTTTGTACACACACAAAAAAATTACCAGGGAACACACAAATAAATACACCCATTGAATCCTCTAAAACAGACACAAGATATATACATGTTTACACACAAACATACAAGAAATGAACAATAAACGGAACGTTATTTTTTCAGAATACAAGATATGTCAAAAAGTACAAAAATCTCGACACATTTTTACATACCTTATATATATATATATATATATATATATATATATATATATAGAGAGAGAGAGAGAGAGAGAGAGAGAGAGAGGGGGGGTAGAGACAGACAGACAGACAGAGACAGACAGACAGACAGACAGAAAGAAAGACTTAGGTATCTTGAAAAGACAAAAACTCTAGGATGGAAGTTTTGATGGTTTATTGTTCTATAAGAAATAATGAAATGTCTGAATAAAGTTGGTGTGTAACTTGCTCTAATTCTGAATCGAATTAATGTCGAATTCGTATAAACTGATACTTCAGTAGCCCACGCCAACTTCCTTTCACACAAACACATCATAAGTGGCTACTACGCTGCTTGAAACCAATGGTAACTACTACCTCTTAATTGTATTTCACACACACACACACACACACACACACACACATATATATATATATATATAATATATATATATATAAAGATTCTTGCCCTGATGACGACTAAGCGAAACTATTACTAGGTATATCTGAATCATTAGGTTATCTTCATTATTTGCTCTACTTAGGTAGCGAGCACTTTTTACATTTTAGCTTTAGACAATCCTGGCGGTTTGTATGTATAATATATATATAATATATATATATATATATATATATATATATACATATATATATTCTTGTTAAGTGTTATAGTGTTGATTGATTATTTTCAGTTGGTGTGATCCTCTTGGTCTTTTTCTTTTTTTTTTCTTTTTCCCCAAATGAAGTTTGGTAGAATATTTTTACTAACAAACTATTTGCCGGGTTTTTTCTAACACAAGGCTTTACTAATAGGATTATATATAGTATATATATATATATATATATATATATATATATATATATATATATATATATATATATATATATATTAACGAAAATATAGATTCAGAAAAATCCAATAAAATGGGAAACAATAAGTAGGGAAAGTGGAATAACAACAACAAAGAATTGATTTAATTAATATTTCGTTCTGTTCGATTTTATTTGTTTATACAAATTGGTATATAAGCCAGGAAGAGGTAAACATGGATAGGGGAAGGAGAAAAAAGTGGAGTCATAGAGAAGGAAGGGGAAAAGTGGTAGAGAGTATGGTGTATATGAGGGTGAATCCCAGTCATTTAAACGACAGTGCAAACTTTAAAAAAGACATCTCACCAGTATAAACGCACAAATAACTTACCCACTTCCAACGCTGGCATCTACTCCACACACACCCCCAGCCGCAGATTGTGAAAAAAACGTACATCGGAGAGACCTGAACTAACAGAGAAGAAATATTAATTGAATCAATTGTTTGTTGTTATTTACTTTCCCTACATATTGTATCACATATACATATAAATACACACACACACACATATATATATATAAGTATATATATATATATAGGGTCACCCACAGACACGTGTTTTGACTTATAAAGTCTCTTCAGTGTGGCTAGACATTTTGTAAGCTACCTACAGCCGGAATTGAAATCCGGTCGGTTGGGTGTCAGTCCGGCACCTTAACCATTAGGCTGTCTTCACTTACAGAATGGGAAGGGGATTTTAACTGTTTTAATACACACATCGCTTTGTGTGTAAAGGCCGTCACAGTGTGCTCCATTCCTTATAGAGAAAAGCGTTGCGTTTACGCTTGAGTTGGCGGCCGTCAGCGAGATCCCCCCAGAGTGCTCAACCCTAGGGGATGGGGAGTATACTATCCAACCCCAGAAACATTTGAATATATACATTAGTGTATGTGTGTTTACAAGGTGAGCAAAAAAAGTATCGAGATTGTTTTGTACTTTTTGATATATCTTGTATTTTGAAATAAAATAACGTTCCATTCATTATTTTTTATAATACAAGGTGTGTCAAAAAGTATCATGTTTAAAGCTGTATTTACCGAGATAGAAATGAAGAATGAATGGAACTTTTTTTTCAGAATACAAGGTGTGTCAAAAAGTACAAAAAATCACGATACTTTTTGACACACCTTGTATATACTATGTTTATTTTACCCCCATCCCCCACACACAAACACACACATGTATATATATATTGTATGTGAGTGTGTGTAATTTTATGTAAAACTATAATTTATAAACCACAATTCCAATAACAGTCATTCAACTTACATATACCAAAAGCCAATATTTACATGTTTGCTCTTGTGGTAATATTATATACCCACACTGACATCGGGTATATAATTGGTGAGAGTGAGACTTCAGATAGAGTTCAGAAAAATGATAGAGAGACACATCAGAGACTTACATGGTGAGGAGATGATCTTACTTTATTACTTCATTTCTCTAGTTACTTTGGTTCTTGCTGATTCTTCTCCGGCTGTCATCTTCTAACTAAGGGTTTCTTTTGGGCTGATTTTGGTCATGGTAATTAATTGAATTAAGAAGGCATTTTTTGTTGCTTGATCAAGCTTTTTTTTTATTTAGCCCATGATTCTTATTCGCCGCGCGGGAAGACAAACCTCATAGCACGTCTAAACTATTTGACGGCTGAGCTGAATCTAAAATCTAAAACTAATCAGGTGTTTCTCAGGGCGCCTCTAGAGGTCAAGGGGTTACCAACAGTCACTGGTAAATTTCCACTGGTTCCGTAGAATTCAAAGTTATCGGCCCTTATACTCGCTACAGGGTCTGCCAACAATGTATGACACTCATAAATTGTAGCACTTTACTATAACTGGCAAACAAATGCAATGTAACATTAAAATATAGTTATTACAATTATAAATGAATAACATTCTTGCATTGAATAACACATAAGGAGTTGATATGCCATCAAATATATAAACCAAATAAATTAATCCAAATAGCTTTTTAAAAATTAGATAAACTAGCAAATATATGAACCCTCCGGTAGCAAGTATTTAAGTTTTAGTGAAATAAAATATTATATTAAATTAGAAAGGCTTATGAAACTAAATAAGAATGCAGATAAAACGATTTGAAACAGAGAGGATATAATGGAAAACTAGAACAACTGAAACTAACTCTTCCATCGTTCCCGTCTTTCATTGTAAAATTTTCCTAATTTAACTATTTAGTTAAAATAGCAAGTAAAGAATAAAATTACAGTTATTTCTTCTTGTTAATGGATTTCTTTTAAGATTGATCCCCGAGATTTTTTCTCATATTCGTTAAGACAAGACCAAACAATTAGAAATCAATAATACTAAGCAGATATTTATTAAAATCAAATTTTTAATATCAATATGCAAATTAGCCTTCCCGTTCACACTGTAACCCGCTATTTTGTTGTATATATAAATACTATTGCATGTTAATAGTACGTAGATATGGTTAACAGTATTAATAATGTAAAACAATTTTTATTAATGATAGAGGTTTGAATAAAAATAAGATCATGGAGGATGTGACGGAAATAACTTAGGGAATTGTGACTTGAGTAGTTATATAGTTTCGGTTACAGACAGGACAATACACAATCTCCATTATAAGAGATATGCATATTATTCAAGGATTCGGTTATGTCAACTCTGTTCATCCGTATATTTTTAATAATTAGATAGCTTGGAAATGGCTTTGCCAGCTTGAGTGGTCAGGCTATTTATTGATTTGGGATGGCATTTAATGAGTGAATTTGGGAGTTATTGACGCTGTTGGTGACAGAAAGATAGGGAGTAGAATGCTATAAGTTGATTGGGTGATTGAATGGGAAGGTAAAGGAAGTGATATTAGAAAGAAAGAAAGAAAGAAAGAAATATAATGAGAAAAGAAAATTAAAGAAAAGAAAACAGAAAGGAATGTAAAAAAAAAAGAAGAAAAAGGGAAGGAAATAGAAAGAAAGAAAGAAATAATCAGTGAATGAATGAATGGAAGAAAGTAATGAAATTGAAGAAAATGGAAAAGAGGGAAATGAGCCATCGAACGAACGATAGAAAGTAAGAAGGAGTATAATGGTATCTTGACTTGGGATTTTAATTCGTCCTACTCGTAAGTCAATTTCCTCGTATATCAAATCAATTTCCCCCATTGAAATGAACTTAAATGCTATTAATCCGTTTCAGGCCCCACCCCGCCAAACACCTTAATTTTTGTGTCGTAATTTTAAATAATAAAAATAGCACTGTATTGTTTAAAAACATAATAAAATAGAATCTAATGAATTATGTGCTGTAATATGTTTAATGTTCATTTTTCTTATAAATATTTTTTTTTTTTTGCTTAATTAATTAGAAATATTAACTGTTTTTTGTGAACCTATTAACAAAAGCGAATTTGAAGCTCGCTCGTACCTCAAAGAAAAAGAAGGAAAAAAACAAACACTATTTACTGAAAGTGTGAAAAAAATAATATCATATGAGAATAAAAGAAAAAGAAAGAAAGAAAAGAACGCTATTGAATAAAGAAAGAAAGAAAGAAAGAAAGAAGGAAGAAAGAAAGAAAGAAAGAAAGAAAGAAAGAAAGAAAGAAGGTCATAGAATGTAGAAGCACGAAGAAAGTCTTAGGAAAGAAAGTGGGAATAGTACGTAATGTAGAAGCAAGAAGAAAATTATAAAAGAAAGCGGACAATTATGCCTAAAAATAAATATAAAGAGAAAGAGAGAAAGAGAGAGAGAGGGGGGGAGAGAAGGAGAGATAGAAGAGACGAACTGAGCAAAGAGAAGGAAAAGAAAGAAAAGGAAAGGAAAAAGACAAAGATAATAAAAAAAAGAAAGAAAAGACCACATTCCATAATGGCGGATGATATGAGAAGACAGAAAGAAAAGTTCGAGACACAAGTGTGAATCGAATCTGCGGACGACAAAATGGAGTTTGTAAGCGCGCATTTTGCGTCCCAGGAGGGTAAAGAGACGCAGCTCAGCTTTCGGTGCTGACCCTTCGTACTGCTAGGACTCATCAGCAAATGGGAAAATAAGAAACGGATGTCGATCTTATTCACTCGATGCAATCCCCACACTGCCTTTATACTCGAAAGCAAACACACACACACACACGCACACACACACACCAACATACACACACATACACACTCACTCATATATATTGACTTGCGAGTGCACTAACTTACGAGTTTTCCGAGTTACGAGCTGTCACTCGGTCATTTTTTGGTTTGTGTTGTTAGCTAAAATTTGAGGTACGAGCGAGCTTCATATACGCTTATGTTAATAAGTTCACTAAAAATACTTAAGTTTCCAAATTTATTACGTCAAAGAAAAATATCATTTATAAAAAATAAACATTAAAACATATTACAGCACATAATTCCTTACATTCTATTATATTATATTTTTTAAACAATACAGTATTATGTTTTGTATTTAAAATAGAAATAAATAAAAAATTTCTAAGAAAGGGGATATGTTGAAAAATCCAGGACAAGTATTAAGGAATGGTAAAAGCGAAATTGCACCGGTTTTTGTAATGGACATGAGTTAATATTGTGACATCATTGAAATAAAAGTGATGATTATTTTCTGTTGTATGTTTCTCAAGTGCGTTGTTAAAATTGCCTAAAGTAATATCACGTTTCACGTCCTTCAACATATCCCCCGCCCTGTCGGCTGGGGCGTTAGAATGCACCGACTGCACCTCTGCAGAGTGGTAAGACTCCCCCCAATGGGGCCACCTGTTGGCCGTGGGTGGCGACCCGTGATGCTTAAGGATAGAGGCCAGGTGGATGAGCAGTTCATGGCGTGCAATACTCCACTTTGGTCCTATCTTGGGCTAGAGGGGCGGTCGGAGAGGCCCCTTCCAATCAATCGGCTGGTCACGTCAAGCCCTAGCACCTATATGATTTTCCCAACCCTATTGCCCTTATGGCAAGCCCCAACCCCTTTTTATCATATGGGTGCTAGAAGGTGGTGGCTGCGGATCTACATGTCCTGGGAATGACGTTAAACTCTATCTGATGGTGAGGTTCCAGTTCTGGAGGTTTGGGGAATGTGGAGCACTCTTTCATCACCATTGCTCCCTGGTCCACTCTGACCCAGAGTGGTAGTACCTGTTAAATAGAAAAAATGTATTTATAAAAAAAATTGTATTATCCATTAAGAATTGATTTATTTCAAAACTTTATCGGCCTTAAATGACCCACTGAGGTTGATATGCCGTAAAACAAAACAAACCAACCAACAAACCAATCAACATATCCCCTTTCTTAGGAAAATTAGTTCTAAAAAGCAACAACAGACCAGACCTTAATTATCTATTTTTCCTTAATTTACACTTCATATTCTCATGATTTAGATTTATTTCAATTCTATCCTCTCACTTAGCCTTATTGTGGCTACGTTTATTTACTTAATAATATAAACATAAAATATTAAATAATATAAATAAAGCTTGTAATCTGTTTAGAAGAAAAAAGTATTACTGTCCGCGTACACCACTTAAATAGACTGTGCCGTGCATTTAACTGATTGTTAGCACCCGCCAATCAGAGGCCCGGTAGAGAGTTTTTAAACTCATCTAAAAACACTAAAAGTCAAACGTCTGTTAGGGCCACAAGTTAATAGGTGGATCAGAGTTTGATCATCTCTGATAAGGGGAGTATGATGTTGAAAGACCTGAAACTTCCCAGTGACCCATGCATACATCACTGTAGGAGCGTATATTTAAAGTACTTGGATAATAATATTTTACACACATTCAATACTTATAGGATTTGCACCTAACTTAATCATGTATAATATGTGGGTTTTCTTTCTCTGTTTTTTTTATTTTATTTTATTTTTCTTTCCTATTCCTTCTACTTTTCTAAAAAATTCAGACAATACTTTTCTCGTCTTTTAATCAATGTTGTCTGTAAGAAATACATCACACATTTTTAACATCTCCTCGTGTACCATTCACATCTTCACTTTCGACTTCGCGTGTACCAACTATGTCTTGACTTTTAAAATGAACGCTGATCAATAAACGGTTATGAGCCTTTTTGTTCCATACACATTTTCAACTCTTGTCATTTAACCGTTTGAACAAAAAATTATTTTTATTTCCTATTACATTGTCATGTAGAAGGTTTAATATAAACGTTTAAGCGTCGACGTCAACATCAAAATAAATACATTTTTGGAGCACTTTGTTTTAATAATTTCTACATATTGTGGGATTGATTCTCATATCTTACTTCCAATTATATATATATTATATATATAATATATATATATATATATATATATACCGAATCAACCAACATGTTCCGAGGGTATATGATGCATCGCCCAAACCACATCCGGGCTTTCACAGGCACAAGATTCTGCCATCGGTGTCCACCTTTGTAGCATAAATAGTTGTAAGATCAACTACAATGATCAGCAATGTTCCGTTCTACACAGGGTTTTACCCAAATGGTTCTCATATAATATAATATTTAATATATATATATATATATATATATATATATATATATATATATATATATATATAATGGACTTGCTACTACTAACACAGTAGTCTACCCGGATTTTAATAGCATGTCAAACCCTCAAAAACACTTCAACTTTTATAGTTCTTCTATAATGCTCCCTTTCAAAAAATCTATAAACAATTTCTTCAAATAAGAAATTTTCTCCTGACGATGACCTAAGGTCGAAACTAGTTGAGAATAAACAACATATAAGAAATATTCTTGATTGTCTTATTACTTTTTGTTCATACTTCTCCTCTCTCTCTCTCTATATATTATATATATATATATATATATATATATATATAACTACGCGTATGGTTATATATAAATATACTTAAGATTAATATACGTAAAGTTTCTTTTTTATATCTTTCTGTCTGTTTGTTTCTTATACGCATTTGATTCCATTGTTTCAATATTACAATGAATGTTCATATAGACGTGTGAAATAAAAGAAAAAGAGAGAAATGCTCAGATATATGTCCTTTTCTGACGACTATGATTGAGAACAATCTCCTTATTATTTTTTACCTGAACAAAAGTGGGTTCCACTTCATGTGTGATTGAACACCTCCCTTTCCCGACGGCCAAGCAAAATAAATAAATAAATAAATAAAAAAGAAGCAAAAAAAAATGACATCTTGTTTTCATTTTCGGTGGAGGCTATATTGTTTCTCATCGACGTCCCCCTCTTGATAAAGGCAAAAAAATCGAAATTCAATCAGTTCTAACGATTCAACAGAGACAGATTCGTTCTGACGGATCTTCGTATCTCCTCTTACCCTTCCTCCTCCTCCTACTACCCCAACCCTCAGGCAATGTCTGTTCACACGAATCGATATGACGCGAATCGATATAACGGGCAAATCAAAAGCTAATTGCGTACCCAATTCTACTTGAGAAGATTACGATAAATACATTTTCGTTGATAAAAGCGCGCCATTTTTATTTCGTCTTCTCTTTCAGTATTCCTGCATTCTCTTTAAACAATACATATCCACCATACTCATATGATGTTTTATTCTACGAATTCTGTATGTGTTAGCGATACGTGTGAAACGTAGGCATCCTATAGGATGTCTAGCATATTTTAGACGAGTTCGATGAAAGATGATTGAAGACTGGAAGATCGCTAGTGAAAAGGGCATAGACTCACTCGCTGTCAGGCTGATACCGACTTTAAGCCACCCTTTTTGATTATACATGATTATCTATAATAAAAAAAGTAAAGTCGTCGGGGTGGCCTAAAGTCAGTATCAGCCAGACAGCGATGGAATCTATCCCTTTTTCACTAGCGCTAGACCAAGTAGATTGTTTTTGCGTCTGAGGTGGAGCGCCACGCCTATCATCAGCTCCTTACTTTGCCGCACAGATCCCTGTGTTACTCATACCCTGAATTGAAGAGGGCCGGTATCGAACAGGGAACCTTGTGGTTCCTAAGCGGACGCTCTGCCGACTGAGCTAATGCTACTGAAAAATCCCCAAGAGACAAAACAAGAAATCATAAACATATTGCAACAAAAATGAGGAAATTTATCTTTAAAAAAAAAAACAAAACACATTCCGTTAATCAGTAAGTAGTAAAACAATTAAATCATTTCCCAGAAAGAACATATTTAATATTTAGATATATGTTTAATATTTAGATACATTCAAAAATAGGAAAGATATTTAGAAGATTATTTTAAAAATGTATGGTTATTTCCTATAAGTCCAACATAAACAAAGGGGAACCACTCTTGACTGATAAATCATTCATTTATCTATTTATTGATCTACTAGGAAAAAAGAAGACGGGGTTCGGGTTAGGGTTAGGGTTTAGGGTTAGTTTAATGGAAAAATAAATAAATAATTTACCAGTCAAGAGTGGTTCCTCTTTGTTTATGTTGGACTTATAGGAAATAACCAAATGTATAACTTCAAGATGAATATGTTATTTACTTTGCTTTGCTTAGTTGGGACACAAAGCTGGGTATAGTGTGGCTTGTCAATCACTTTAAAACTTTCTAAAAACAATGTATTTCACAGAAACCTTTGTTCCTGACGATGATCTAAGGTCGAAATTAGTTGAGAACAGATCGAAAATAAGTAACGTAAATATTCCTCTTTGTCTCATCACTTTTTGTTCATTTTAGATGGGTGGCCTGGTTGGTAGTGGTAGTAATAAATTATGTGTAAGAGTCGAAGTGTGATGGCAAATGCTTATTTTCGTGTCGACATTTTGATAATATCCTGGATTTTTTGTTTAGTAGGGTATTTTGCGATTAATAAGTTGTTGTTGCGAGTTTTTTCATAGAGATAGAGAAGGCATTGTTTTGATGTCTTGTTGTAAGCGGATGAGAATTATTTCTTTATTTAATTCTTTCTTATTTTCTTTCTTTTTTCTTTCTTTGATTTTTTCTCATTTTCTTTGTTTTTTAGTTTTTTTCTTTAATTCTTTCTTTAATTCTTTCTTATTTTTTCTTTAATTCTTTCTTATTTTCTTTCTTTTTTCTTTCTTTAATTATTTATTTCTTTAATACTTTCCTATTTTCTTTCTTTCATTTTTTTCTTTCTTTAATTCTTTCTTATTTTCTTTCTTTTTTTCTTTAATTCTTTCTTATTTTCTTTTTGCAGTAAAGAATGTACAGGTAATAAATATATATATACACAAACTAATATATATTTATTTATTATTTCTATATAATAGTTTTATCACAGATATTGAACACTCTCCTAATAATACCGCAAAATATTGGCCCAAGACTAATTTACCAAGTGAGATAGTGATAACCTTACACTGTTGCAATATATATATATATATATATATATATATATATATATATATACAACATAACTACAACATAATTTTTTTTCTTTTTTTGCAACATCAAGGATTTCATTTGTAATTAATATCACAGGACTATAAAATTTTAAAAAATAAAAAAATAAAAAATAAATAAAATAAATAAAAATGATAAATAATAAAAATCTGTTTTCAAATGCCTTTAAAGTTATAAAAAATATTTCATCACTCGCATCTGATGAGTCGGGAGATTTAGACTATTTGTCTAGGCTCCCTGAAACGAACTATAAAGCTAAATCTCTAAGTCTTTCGTTATGTCTTTACTTATATATATATATATATATATATATATATATATATATATATATAAGTCGGGGCAGCTTAATGTCGATATGAGCCATACAGCGAGGGAGTCTATCCCTTTTTCTCTAGCGCTAGACCAAGGAGATTATTTTTAGTGGCTGAGGAGGGGGACAACACCAACTATCAGCTCCTCATTTTACCGCACAGATCCCTGTGCTACTCATACGCTGAGTTCGCGAGGGCCGGTATCGAACGAAGTACCTTGTAATTACTAGCTGAACGCTCTACTGACTGAGCTAAACCGGGCCCTTATATATATATATATATATATATTATATATATATATATATAATTTGGGTTCTGTTTTTTTTTTTGGTTTTTTTTTTTGGTCACCCTAATTTTCCCGACCGTTTTTAAGTTCAGCCCTTATCTCGAGATTTATTTCAGTCATTTATTAACATTTTTTTTAAACTTTAGAAATCACTTTAATTCATTCATATTAGTGTCGTCTCGAATATAACATTTATTTCGACCGTTTATTCATTAGACAATTCTCGGCGATTTTTTAAAATTTGATAAATAATTATCTCTTATTAGTTACCACCATTTTCCCTGTGAAATTTACCCCACCCCTATATTTAACACAATGAAACTTGCATAAACATTAATATTATCTTGAAAGAATTGATATATATATATATATATATATATATATATATATATATATATATATATATATATATCTTCTTCCTTCAAAACATAATCTGATCTAAAATCTGATGAGACCAATATTCAACAACAATGCCAAATTTGGTATCTCTCTGAAGTAGCAAGAACTCCACCTGCAGAATTTATTCAAGATTCTAATCCTTATGTTCTGCAACTAAATGGCAATTCCAGTGTATTCATCAAATATCAGAATGGCCAATGGAAGACTGAAGATGGTGACGGCATTCAAATGTAATTAAGACCGACTGTGAATTAACGGAGGTGGCCATTTGTTGCTCCTGTTTTTGCAATGGACAAATGACAACGGACGTCGTTTTAGCGCGAAAAAGAAGAGGCTAAAAACTAAAGGACTCGGTTGGACTTGAGAAAAAGGGGAAAGTGGGAAAAAAATGAACGAAAGGAATGGAAATAAGGCTAAGGCTACGGTTGGCGAGTGGAAATGGAGTCAAAATGAGATTGATAAGGAAAATACAATTAGCCTGAAATCAATCAGGATGTGATTGTAGTGGTCGACGTTAATTTAGCATCGGTATAAAGATACAAGGCGGGAAAAATGAGTGGATGAATTAAGGGGCTGACAGGAGGAAAGAGAAAACAAATATTGGCACCAGTCCTTCTTGGGGTATAATCAGTTTTATTTTATTCAATTTATTTATTTTAGTAATCTGTTTGTTTTTTTATAAGTGGAAAATAACGTAAAACAAAAGAGAGGGAGGAAGAAAATGAAGGAAGAGAGCGAACCAATTTAAAAAGAAAGAAAGAAAAGAAAGATGAAAGAAGGAAAAGAAGGAAAGAGAAAAAAATGAATGAAATAAAGAAAATAAGAGTGAAAGAAAGAAGGAAAGAAGGAATAATGAAAATAAAAAGGAAAAAGAGAAGAAAGAAAGAAAGAAAAGAAAGAAAGAAGGAAAATAAAAATGAAAGCAGAAAATGAAGAAAGAAAGAAAATAAAGAGGAAAGAAGGAAAAGAGAAAGAGAAAGAATGAACAAAATAAAGAAAATAATAGTGAAAGAAAGAAGGAAAGAAGGAAAATAAAAAGGAAAAAAGAGAAGAAAGAAAGAAAGAAAGAAAGAAAGAAAGAAAGAAAGAAAGAAAAGAAAAATGAAAGCAGGAAATGAAGAAAGAAAGAAAATAAAAAGGAAAGAAGGAAAAGAGAAAAAATGAACATAATAAAGAAAATAAAAGTGAAAGAAAGAAGGAAAGAAGGAAATAAGGAAAAAAAAGGAAAAAGAGAAGAAAGAAAGAAAGAAGGAAGGAAAATAAAAATGAAAGCAGGAAATGAAGAAAGAAAGAAAATAGGAAAAAAGGAAAAAGAAAGATAAAGAAAATAAAGAAAAAGAAAGGAAAGAAGGAAAATAAATGAAGAAAAAAGAAAAAGGAAGAAAAAAAAGAGAAAGAAGAAGAAAAAGAAAAAGAAAAAAAGAGGAAGAAAGAAAGAGAATGAAAGAAAAAAAGGAATGAGAAGAAAGGAAAAGAAAGAAAGAAAAGAAAAAAAAAAGATGAAAGAATAAAAAAGAAAGAGAAAGAAAGAACAAAAGAAAAAAGAAAAAATAAAAAAGAAGAGAAGAAAGGAAAAAGAAGAAAAAAAAAAAAAGAAAATAAAAATGAAAAAAAAGAAAAAAAAAGAAAGAAAGGAGAAAAAAAAAGAAGGAAATGAAAAAAAAAAAGAAAAAAAGAAAAAAAAAGAAAAAGAAAAATAAAGAAAAAAAGAAAGAAAAAAAAAAAAAAGAAAAGAAAAAAAAATCCAATCAATTTTTTTCCTCTTTTAAACATTTTTTAAACTTTTTTATTTTAACCCACAGGACACTTATATCAATCCGGTCAGAATGAACCTGGGAGTAATGGCGATAAAATTGTACTCCACACTCCTCAGCGCTCCAGACTTACAACATCATCCCTAGATGCAGTTTAGCGTCATACCCAGGACGTTAAGACCCTCAGACACTGCCTTCTAGCACATACATGATAAAAAGAGTTGGGGGTTGCCATAAGTGCAATCGGGTCGGAAAAATCATATAGGTGCTAAGGGTTGACATGACCATCCGATTGATCGGAGGAGGCCTCCCCGACTGCCCGTCTAGTCTAAGTAAGGACCAAAGTGGAGTGTTGCATGTCATGGACTGTTCAGCCACCAAGATTCCGTCCTTAAGCATCACTGGTCACCACCAACGGCCAACAAGTAGCCCCCATTCGAAGGGGGTCTTACCTCTCTGCAGAGGTGCAGTCGACGTATTCTATTGACCCAACCGAGAGGACTGATTCTTGGAGGCGCAGTTAGCAGTGCTAAATGTGACACCCAGTGAGGATCAAACTCACTGCACAAAAAAATCTGATCTGGAAGATATGCCTGGATAAAATCAACGCTCACCTGAGCGTTGGTGAATGTCTCTTCCTGTTGCGTGATTTTATGCCTCTGTGTGTCTGTGTATATGTCTGTCGTGTGAACACACACCATTTTGACTGTGTTCGTTCTGAAACTTCATTAACACAGACATTTTTCTCGTCTCAAGTGATTCACTCGACCGACAGCCGCGTGAATCCGGCAACCAGCGACGCCATCTTTGCATCTGCTTCGTTTTCCGATTACGCATCTTTTCCGCCATTTTAAAAGTGCATTTTTCGTATGTTTGCTTTTTGTTCAATTAATTGTTTTGTTTTTACCTCGATTTTAACGTCAGAAATTCTATTATAATTTTTTGATATCCTTCTTTTAAATATTTTAAACTTTTTTTTTTATTAGTAGATGATTAGAATTAGTTATCCAATAATTCCCTTCATTCTATTTTTTTTTTCTCACACTTCATTTTGCGTTCAATTTTTGTTGCCATTCATTTCCATTTTCTTATTGGCTATCGTGTGTCATTATTGTGATTATCATTCGTCATAGTATTAAGAATATTTTCCTCTTTCCTGTCTCTAAAATCATTAACATTATATTTTGTTGTTATAATTATTATTTTCTATCTTTGTCTTTATTTTTTTTGTTTATTTGTTTTGGTTTAATATTTTTGTTTTTGATTTCGTTGTTTCTCTTTTTTTTATAGCATATTTTTACAAATATTTTCTTGTTCAGAAATTGCATTGGTTCTTGACTTTCTTTCTTTCTTTCTTTCTTTCTTTCTTTCTTTCCTTCCTTCTCTTTATTTTATTCTGTTCAGCATTTCTTCTATTCTTCGTTTTCTCTGTCTTTCATTGCTTTTGTTCTATTCTTCATTTTCTTTCTTTCTTTTCTCTTTCCTTTGAGCATTTCTTCTATTCTTCGTTTTCTCTTTCTTATTTTTTTTTTTTTTTTTTTTGCTTTTGCTTCTTCATTTTCTTTCTATCTTTCTTTTCTCTTCACCTTGTGCATTTTGTTCTATTTTTGTTTTCTCTTGTTTTTCTTTTTCTTTTTTAATATTCTGCTTTTCTTTCCTTCCTTCTTCTTTCCTTCTTCTTTCTTTCTTTCTTTGTTTTCTCTTCCATTTGTACATTTGTTCTATTCTTTGTTTTCTTTTTCTTTTTTGCTTTTTTTTTTTTCTTTCTTCATTTTTTTCTTTCTTTCGTTCTTTCTTCAATGTTCTTTAAATTGTGTCTTTTACTTTTTCTTTCGTTTCTTTTGTCTTTTGTTCTGCACATTTCTTCTTAATTATTTCTTTTTTCTTTTTTTCATTTGTTCTCGCGTTTACTTATTCTCTTTCCTTTTTATTCTTTCTTTTATTTGTTCATTTTCTTCACTTTCGTTATTTCTTTCTTTAATTCGTTCATTCGTATTGTCCTTCACCTTTTCTTTTTCTCTTTTCTTTTTTCTTTCGTTTAATCTTTTGTTTGTCCACTTGTTTTATTCTTCTTATTTTCTTTCTTTCTTTCTTTCTTTCTTTCGTTTTGTTCTACAATTTCTTTCTCTTGTTCGTCTTATTCTTCATTTTCTTTATTTGATTTGATCGTTCGTTTCTTCGTGCTTTGTTCATTCGTTTATATTATTTTCCACTTTCTTCCTGCTTTCTTTCATTCCTCCATTCTTCCCTATGTTCATTCGTTGTATTCTTCAATTTTTTCTATACCTGTTTCTTTCTCTCTGGGTTTTTTTTCTTACTTAATGTTTTTTGTTGTCTTTTTTCTTTTTTCCTTCTTCGAAAATTGCCTTTTCTCATAGATAATCCCAATATATCATCCTCGTCCTTCTTCTTCTTCTTCTTCTTCTTCTTCTTCTTCTTCTTCTTCTTCTTCTTCTTCTTCTTCTTCTTCTTCTTTATTTCACTGGTTTTTATTCTTTCTTCTACTGCTTTAGGGTATATTTCTTCTTTTTATCAGCTGTTTTCTAATCATTACTTTATTCTTTTCACTCTTGCTTATCCTTCTTCTTCTTCTTCTTTTCTTCTTCTTCTTCTTCCTTCTTCTTCTTCTTCTTCTTTACTATTATTATTATTATTATTATTATTATCATTTTCCTTTTAGTTTAGTCATTATTTTCTATTTAATTTTGTGTTTTTTTTTGTTTTTTTGGTGGGGGGTTCTTTTTTGTTTCTGTTTTTTTATCTTTATTTCTTAATCTTCTTCAACAATTGTTATTTATCATTTGATTATACTTATAATTTCCTTCTTCTTCTTCTTCTTCTTCTTCTTCTTCTTCTTCTTCCTCCTCCTCCTTTCCTCCTCCTCCTCCCCCCTCCTTCCTTCTTTTTTGCTTTTATTTTTCAACAAAAACACAAATAATTTCGCATTTCCTCCATTTTATTTGATGTATTTTTTCTCCATTTAAATTCAGTTTTTCTACGAGTAAATTTAATTCCACCGCACCCCATTTCCGCTATCTCAACCCTTCCCACAATTCCATATCGATTTCCATCTCTCATTGGACCATTCTCTGACTGATAAATAGAGTATCGATTCATGATGCCGGTCTCCGCTGAGGTTTGCTTTCGATCGTTTTACGATCGAATATATAATTATCAGTTACACCTTCAACTTGTAAAAGCATCGGTATTAACCAATTGCGTCATTTCACAGGAGAATCCTCTTTCTTCTTCTTCTTCTTCTTCGTCTTCTTTCTTTCTTTTCTTCTTCTTCTTCTTCTCGCTCTCTTCTTCTTCTTCTTCTCGCTCTTCTTCTTCTTCTTTCTTCTCTTCTTTCTTCTTTTTCTTCTAATGTCAATAGCATTCTTTTTATCCGTGCTCTCCACACTCGTGACTCTCCAGTCCTCCTTACTCTCTACTTTGACTTACCTCTCCTTTCTTATATTCTCTTCTTCTTCTTCTTCTTCTTCTTCTTCTTCTTCTCTTCTTTCAATGTTGGCTTGTTTTTGGGGTTTTTGGGGGTTTTCTTTAGTTAGGTGTTTTTGTTTTTTTGTTTGTTTCGGGTTTTTTTGCTTTGTTTGTGTTGTTTTTTTGTTTTTTCGCGTCCGATAATTTTTTTGTTTTTAAGTTGGCATCTTTTTTCTTTTTTTCTATCCATCACCGGTAGTTATTACACTAGTGGACCTATTTGTATTTTAATTTTCTATTCCGTAATAGGGCCTCGTTATCCATAATAAGTAGGTTCCATCATTACACACACTTACAAATAAGCAAACTCACAAGTCTGTACACACTAAATACGCAAATGAACACCTCAACATAAACAATTTTGACTATATTATTCAGCTTTTCATTCTGCCTGACGAATGCTGAAATATGAAACCTTTCACCACACACCCAAACTAGTGAAATTCCCAAACTGTGTATTCTAGGGATGGGTTCCTGGTGTAATGGACAAAGCGACACGAGTTCAAATCCGAGACGAGGATGTTTGAATTTCACATAGAACTGATACTTGTAGGAAAGGTATGCATCTAACTATTCTCCCTGCAACTATGGGTAAATAGCAGAGCAGACTGGGCTCATTGACCTGGGTATGGCAACCAGAGTAGGAGAAGGAAAACTCTGAATTCAAAACTGTTAAATTTCGCTTTAAAAATTGACCTTTTGTCACATCCTGCTCGTGTGGTGGGGTTGGATAAATATATATACTGGGGATGTCCAAATATATTCACTGAGAAATCGTCACCATATATAAAGATATGATTCTTAGAGATAAAATAAAAACTCTTATGTTTTGTTTTGTTTTTTGTTTGTTTTTTTTTTTTTGGGGGGGTCTCTAGTTTTTACTCGAAAGAAAAAAATGAATAAAATATATGTGTAAATGACAACGATAAACACAATAGACTTTTGGATAGATTATATAAACTCTCAATAAGTGTACCAATTATTCTAAGTAGAATA
This sequence comes from Doryteuthis pealeii, assembly GCA_023376005.1. Classification (NCBI taxonomy): domain Eukaryota; kingdom Metazoa; phylum Mollusca; class Cephalopoda; order Myopsida; family Loliginidae; genus Doryteuthis; species Doryteuthis pealeii. The sequence goes on along the minus strand of CM042137.1, from coordinate 106,951,555 downwards.
ATGCTTTCCAAAGTCTTATCGTTTGTCATTACAATTTATTCTACTTAGAATAATTGGTACTCTCATTGAGAATTTATATAATCTAGTATTCACTAGACATTTCTCTAAAGGGGAGGTAATCACAGAATAGAGGATGGCACTCTCAATTACTTATTACAATATGTATGAAATATCAAACAGAATAGAATATAAATAAGAATATTTGATTGTTTTTCTTTTGTTTTGTTTTTGTTTTCCTTGAGGTGGGAGTCTTTGGTTCGTTTTTATACGAAATATATTTGTTTTGTTTTTTTGGTTTTTTCAATATGTGATAATAAAAATTAAACTTTCTTTTTTTAAAAACGGTTTCTTTTTCTTCTTCTTTTTTTTTTTTTTTTGCTACCCACCAACGGCAGTGGCCCAATATTTATTCGACTTTAGTGAATTTTTATTCTTCATTATGACCGCATTATCCATACCAGATAGATTACAAAAAGCTGCCGCCCAACGACTGACGAAATCTGCAAACAAGGAGTATTAGGTTGGTTGGTTGGTTTTGTTTTAAGACATATCAACACTTTTCGGGTTATTTAATGCTATTATTTAAAGTCATTTTTTATAAACAAAAGACTCAAATTGTTTACAGCACAATAAGTATTAGGGATGTCAAAAGATTTTAATTTTAATTCGACACATTGTTTAAAAGATAAAATTTTATCTTGATTGAATTAAATCCTTAAGGTGTTTCTTTTCAATAATTATTGAAATATATGATTTAAACATCCAACAGAATAGAAAATATGTATTTCTCGTTGGTGATTTTTTGGGGGAGGGGTGTGTTTTTATTTGTTTGTTTTTGTTTTTTTGATTTTGATCTTCTTTTCTTCTTTTTTTTTTTTCTTTGAAGGAGTTATTTGTCTTGTTATTTCTTTTTTTTCTTTCTTTATCAGTGTATATGAAAACTGAAATTTTATTTCCTAAAATCGGCAACTTATCTTTCTTCTATATATCAACAGAAGTTATACAATCTACAACAAATCTAGTAAGTGTAATGACAACGATAAACTTTGAAAAGCTTTATTCTACTTAGAATAATGTACACTTACTGAGAGTTTTATATAGTCTAGTTTATTCACAGAGAGTTCTCCAATGGGAGGTAATCATAAAATAGGGAAGGTAAACTCTAAAATTATTGATTACAGTAAGTGAAATCTTTAAGTTATTTTCAAGCTTTTGTTAGAAAGGAAATAATGAATGAATATGTTGATCAAAACAGAAGAAAAGAGAAATAAACGTGAAAACCAAGTTATAGTTATATGATAGATAGATAGATAGATAGATAGATAGATAGATCAGAACAGTATAAAGAGACTTAGAACTGAATTGATAGATTGACAGACAGACAGGCAGACAGACAGATAGATAGATAGATAGATAGATAAAAAACAAATATAATAAGGACTTAGAACTGAATTGATAGATTGACAGACAGACAGACAGAACAATAATAGTAGATATATAGTTATATAAACAAATCGATAGATATAACAGATCATAGATTGAAAAAACTGATATATATAGATAAATAGATAGTAGATAATGAACATACATACATAAATACATACATACATGAACAGACGAGATAGATAAACAAAAATTATTTACCCAACCCGTTTACCAAGGGTAGAATTTGACGCAAGATCACAAATTATGGGCATCAGCGTGCTTCGAACTCACTTTTCCAGTAGTAGTGAGACTAGCTTGCTACCATTACACCACAGATGGACACCTACAGATCTAGATAAATAATATATAAAATAGATATATAGATGTGAACAGAAAGATATATATAATTATATAATTACAAACAGACATAGATATAGATAGATAGATGGATAGATATTTTATACAATGCTAGAAAACCACTAGGTTCCTAGTTCGATACCTGTCCTCGCCAAACTCAGCGTATGAGGTAGCACAGGGATCTGTGCGGTATTAAAGTAAGGAGTGATGGTAGGGCCTCCACCTCAGATGCTAAAAACAATCCTCTCTTGGTCTAGCGCTATTGAAAAGGGATAGATAGACTCCCTCGCTGACTGGCTGATACCGACTGTTTTAGGGCCGCGCCCGTCGACTTTACTTACTTTACATATGAACAGACCGAGATTAGATAGATAGATAGATAGATAAATAGATAGATATGAACAATATGAGAAACATACATACATTACATACAGACGAGATTGATAGATAGATAGATAGATAGAGATTCGCAGGGGTGCTTTAGAATAAAATTTGTCTGATGAGAATGAAGGATAAACTAATTCAATGTAATAAAATCATCTCTCTCTCTCTCTCTCTCTCTCTCTCTTCTCTCTCTCTCTCTCTCTCTCTCCTCTCTCTCTCTCTCTCTCTCTCCACTGCTGCTTTAATTATGTTTTTTAACTATTAGTTTGAACTATTTTATGTACTTTCCTCCTATTCCACCCCAAACCTGACCCTCGAACCGCATCACCGAGCGTCTACCGTTTCCGCGCTTTATTCTTCTAAAGTTATTACCTCAAACTGTTGCAGCTTTATCGACGGTAAACCGCGCCGAATACATCCTCAGCCAATCACCCATCTGTGGTGTCCATCCACCCCTACAATACGAATCTCTCGCCACCAACAACAACAACTTCATTCTCAATGTGCAGCATTCTTATATCTCCTACTGTCAGTCTGTATGTGCCATTCTTTTATCCCAACCCAGCCCCAGTGAGCTGACGTCCATTTCTCGGTGGCCCAGAATCCCTAATGAATCATCGACAATCTCTCTTTGCACGAAGGTTCTCATCCAGGAAAATGGAAATGCGTAAAAATTGGCAGGCTGTCACCGACACCGGCCTTCTTCGCAGACTCGTGGAACGACTCTGTTGCTTTCTCTTACGACAGCCATCATCTTCGGGCACTGCTAGCTAACGTCACTTCTGCCTTTCAAATCTTTTTCCTTTTACGACGCGGCTTCTATGACAGTTCGAGCAGTACCGGTCCACAGTCCGTCCAGTCTCGCCGACTAACCGAGCAACTCCTCCTCATGTTGAGCTCAAGTTTGCTTTTGTTTTTTTGTTTTTCTTTTTTTTGGGTTTTCTTTTAGAAGCTGATTTCCATGCCTATGCAGAACCTTTTTACAAACATTATAAAGTCCTTAAAATCAAAGATCATGTCTATGTAACGAATTGTCTGCTAGCCCATGAAAAAAATGACTGGTACATTACCCTTAACGTTAAAAAACTATTTAATCACTAAAAAAAGAATTATACACTGTTTCTACTAGGGGATCAACTGCAGGTGAACTCATTCGAACCATTTGCCAACACTAAAACATATGGCCTTAAATCTATCCCAGAATTCCGCATCAACGATTGGAATATACCAACAAAAAAATTTCTAAACATTTTCACCAAAAGTTTGCTCACCAACTCAAATTATTTATCAAAATTTTAATGGTATATAGTATACTATAATCATCATTATAATCAACTTTCAAACTATGTGAAAATAAACAAAGGATAACTAAAAAAGAAAAAAAAACAACTTGGTCACTACTAGAATAGGCTCATTCTTAATTAGTGATCATCCTCCACACATTATTACAGCAACCAACATTATGGTTTTTTTTTTTGTTTATAATGTTTTTTTTTTGTTTATTTTGTTGTTTTTTGTTTTGTTTCATGTGACATTGTTTATATTGTGTAATGTATAAAAATAAACCATTGTCTTTTCTTCTTCTTCTTCTTCTGACCACTGGTTTTCGTCGAAACTGTAGAAACCACAGGTCAGAAACACAAAAGAAAAAACAAACAAAGCACAGAATAAAATCGTATAACCGTATTTACCTAACCCCTCCACACGAGCAGGATGCGACACATGATCAATTTCCTAAGCGGTTTGAAGTAGGAGTTTTTCTCCACTTAGACTGGTTACCAAACTAAGGTTAGAGAGCCCATTCGCCCTACTCATAGCTGGAAAAAGAATGGTTGGATGGATATCTTTCCTAAAGGTATTTGCATTGTATGAAATACAGTCAGCGTCGTCTAGGATTTGAACTCGTGTCTCTGTGTCCATTTCCTTCGACGATAACCATTACGCCACGCGCCGCCTATGAACGTCTTTATTGGCGAAAATTTATCTCGAGATGTGAACCCCCAGCTTGGTCTGGCAGTCCTCTTCCTTCGTATCCAACTGCTCTTAGCACTGTCATAGACACGAACTGGCCAAATGCATGGGGTTTGACTTACTTGCAAAACTCCACCATTTTCTATTACGGCCACCAGAATACTAAATGACATAAATAAGAATAAAATTCTTGTCTGCTGAAATCTGACCGTACTACTACCGAAGACTAGTTTTCCATTTTATTACTTAGAACATCCTATCTTTGTATTTTAGTATGTACTTTTAAATTTGCAAACTTTTCAACTTGCTTTGCTACTCCTTTAATACTATTATACATATACATCTATATATGCATTTACTCTACCCGTCCGCCACGAGCAGGATGCAACACAAGGTCAATTTGTACAGCTGGTTTAAATTCAGAGTTTTTCTTCACTTCACACATTCATACTCCCCACAATTAATCCAAACTCTTGAACATGAGCTTCGCAAACGAATTCAGTTCAGTGTCTCGCTCAGGACACTGATATATGTTTTCAGGTTGTCCCAAAATAATGGATACACTCTTTTTTATTTCTTTTTTAATTTTTGAGTCAGAGTAGCCTAAAGTCGGTATCAGCCAATCAGTGAGGAAGGCTATCCTCTTTTCACTAGCGCTAAACCAAGGAGATTGTATTTCCGTCTGAGGTGGAGCGCCACACCTACCAACAGCTTCTTACTTTACCGTACAGATCCCTGTGCTACTCATACGCTGAGTTGGCGATGGCAGGTATCGAACTAGGAACCTTGTGGTTTCTAGCAGAACGCACTACCAACTGAGTCGAAAAAATTTCAAAAAAGATAAATTCTTTGTTTATAGATTTAAATTTTTCGAAACATTTTTAAGAATCCTAATTTTTATTTATTTAAATGGCAGGTATCGAACTAGGAACCTGGTGGTTTCTAACCGAACGCTCTATCGACTAAGTCGAAAAAATTTTAAAAAGATAATTTTTTTGTTTATAGATTTAAATTCTTCGAAACATTTTAAGAATCTAATGTTTTATTTATTTAAAAATTTTTAAAATTACATTTTTTTAAAATATTTTAGATATATAAACTAAGTCGTTATTTTTTAAACTGAGTTAATCTGTTTTAATGAACCGATATTAACGTTAAAGTTTTTTTTTTTAATTAAAAATTAAAAAAAAAAAAATATTTTCCTTTTTCATTTGGAAATATTTTCAAATGAAGTATTTAACATCTATTAAAATCTATGTACCACTTATTAATTTTAAAGTACTAATACGCCAAAATAATCCAGCAATGCAATGCAAATTGCCAGAATGAAAACGAGATTTCTCCCACTTAACGAGAATTTATTTTTTTTCTCCTAATTTGATTATCGCTTTTTTTTTCTTTCTTGCAGCTGGTCAAATCTGAACTCCTCAAAGATACGTATTAACGCTTCTTTGCCCCTTTTGTTGCCAAAAACGACATAAGTAATTTAGTGTCACACCAATCTAACAGCAGCCCCAGAAATGTTTTTTGAAACTACCGACACCTTGTCTTTGTATTCTATATTTCATAATTTTATTATGAAATCGCTGTAGGTGAAGACAATTACAAAGTGTGCATCTGGCCTTCTTATTAAAAAGGTTAACATTAGAAGTTTGTCATTTCGTTTCTCCGTATGCATTAAAAGAAACTATGTTTAATAAACAGCAAACTAGAGTAAACCTTTAGGATGGCTTTAACAAAGTGGCAAACGCCAAGTTAGAAAATAACACCTAGTCAAAAAGAAGCAACAAATATATATAGAACAGTGTTTTAAGGAGGTAAAATTATACGAGTTCCAAATAAAGGGAAGTAATCCATATGATACTATGATTCTACAATATTATAATCCTTTAATTTCCAGCTTTACTTTAAGTTTCAAACAGTCCTTCACCGGGTTTTCACCCAAGACCTAGGGTTATACAATTTAGTGATTATATGTATTCTATATGTATTAATATCTCATCCTATATCGTTAATTGGTTCCTAAAACCGAATTAAATCAAAATAACCATTATTTAGATGCAATTATCCGACCTAGGCCTAGCCTAGTTTTTTTTTTATGTTAGCCTACGTAATCGGTAAATTAATTTAGTGATTATATGTATTCTATATACAGTAATACCTCACCCTACATCGTTAACCGGTTCCTAAGACTGACTTAAATCAAAATACCCATTATTTAGATGCAATTATCCAACCTAGGCCTAGCCTAGTTTTTAATATTAGCCTACGTAATCGGTAAATTATAAGTGTAAGCAATCGATACATCCAGGAATTAACGGTACAATACAGTATGAAGGATACAGCTGTTTCTACAGGCGACGTAGATATTATATTTTATATACCTTTTATGATTTTTTATACTATTTTTAACTGGTATGGTTTTACTTAAGTTTGAGTGACAGCAAGTCTCCTCGGGTCTCCAGGACTCTTCTAAGTATTCTAACTGATCTTAAAAGTGCCGCGGTCTGGATAGTCTTGATTCTTCCTCTGATATCCAATTCCCCCAGTCTATTTTCTAAATCCATGGGAACAGTTCCAATTGCACAACTACAATTCGTATCACCGTAACCTCCATGTTCCACATTTTCTTCTGGTCTCTGACCAGATTCAATTAATTAACACTTGGCCGAGATTGAATGATCCTTTATATCTCAAAATCTCAGAGATTGTTATGTACCTCATTTTCTAGAACAGATTCTGGTTTGTACATATACCATTTGTCAATATGGTCAAATTTCAATCTCTTGTACTATTCCTGGTGGATGACATTTCCCGCCCAGTCGTACCTAATTTTGTATTCCTTTTGCGCCAGTTTCCTGAATTTGTTTATTAACCCTTTCATTTCTGTCATCACTTAACCTACACATGCTATTCTGTAGCGTATTATTATTATTATTATTATTATTATTGAGTTTTTCCCATCAGCGTTAGCTGATGGCCTTTTACTGTAGTCTGAGTGGCAACAAGTATCCTCAGTTCTCAAGGATTCTTCTGAAGTATCTGCAGATTGCAGCAAGCAGTATTCTGGATGTCTCCGATTCTCCCCTGATTTCCAGATTTTCCAAACTTTTTTCCAATCTTTTTTGGACCGTTCCAAGTGCACCAACTACAATTGTATTAACTTTGACTTTCATATTCCATAACCTTTTCAGTTCTCTGTCAAGGTCCGGGTATTTGTCCATTTTTCCTTTTTTTTAATTATTATTATTATTATTATTATTATTATTATTATTATTATTATTATAGGGCATGAATGCATGTGTTGTGCTTTCATCAGCTCAAATAAATAATGGACCGTTCCATTTTGGCCGTAAGGAAAGAAAGGAAAGAAAAAGAACAAACCTAATAAATGGAAAAAAATAAATATAATACAATGAAAGAGAAAGAATGTCATAAAGCTATTCATCAGACGCTTCTGTGAGAAGAAAGAAAGAAAGAAAGAAAGAAAGAAAGACGAGGGAAAAGAAAGGAAAGGAAAAGAGGAGACAGAAATGGAAGATATATATAGATAGAGAGAGAATGGATAAAATTATGAAATGAAGAATACTTATTTGAAAACTTATTTCGAAGTTTATTTTCAAAGCAAAAACAAAAAATGACGTGATAATTCATAAATGATAATAACATCTTCCTAATGTTAAATAAATTATTCAATTTTAATAAAATTTTCGGTAATCATTCATTAAAGATGAAAATAAACTGAACGCTAAAACTGAACTCGCCTAATACATTTGTTTGTTTATTATTATTTGCGAGGAGAGGGGATAAGAGTAAATATAAAAAAAATAATGATAATCAATAAGATAGTTTACACAAACATTATGATACAAGCATGTGTAATTTAAAGGGTGCTTTCCTTAATTTGATAAAGTTTTCTTTACAAATGTTTTTTTTTTAAATTGCTTAATACACGACTCCGGTCGCCATTCTAGGCGTTTAGTATTCTGTTGGTAAATCCAAGTCGGTATGAGTTTGGTGTCTTTGGTTAATCCTTGTGATCCTAGATAGAAAAGATTGCAGTTTTAGTAGTACACCCAGTATAGGCCAACCAGCACAAACTACACCAATCAGCTCTGTGGGGATTCTGATTTCCGTGCAGAAAGACCTGACAGGAACGATAACCAATAGATGGGTGGTGAGAGAGTCATGGAAATTCGTGCTGTCACCATAACATGATGATGATGAGATGATGATGATGATGCATATTTGTATTATATATGCGTAGCTAGGTCAGAAGTAAACGATAATAGGCAAGGTTACAGTAGATAACGTCTGTTATAATCCTTACTTATTATCGTTTAGTTTTACCATGGTATATTTTACCTTTCACCTATTATCTGGTACATTTTCCCGAATCTAATACATTTTACACATTTACATATTATTTGATTCAAATCTGGACCGTTAGATTGATTCATTTAATAAACCCTAGTCTGACCCGACTTTCTGTTGCCGGGAAAACTTTGAGAATAGATAGTAAAAGATACCATCCCGAAAAACCAAAGAACCATGAAGATAGTACTCCATAATACAGAAAGCAATTATAGAAAAATAGAATATTAAATATGAGGCACAACATACGTGTGTTTCTCATACAAGAATAGATATTCTGTCTAATTATATATATACCCCGGAAATAAGTGGGTAAATAACAGATTTTAGTGGTAGTATCTATTAGGGTCCCATGTATGGGTCAAATAAACTCTATAAAATTATTATACTAGCAAAAGAAAACGCCTTCCGGTCAGTGTAAAATTAATTTTTAAAAATTGCCTGAATGGTGGGATTCAAAAATGGAATGTAAGGGTTTGTATCATAAGTAAGTAAAATCAAATCAAATTTATTAATTGGAAAACAACAAAAGTAAAACAATTTGAAATGTAAACTATATGTAATTGTGTTTGTCTCTAAAAACCATGACAGCCTTGATAACCATAGAACCTTACTAGCATCGAGACAACATAACTTGAAGAATTATAAGTAAAAAAGAAAGACCAAACTATCACGACGAATTGACCAGAAGTTAGAAGAAAATGCCCAGCTACACAAGAAAAAAAAACTATGAATAGCTACCACCAGACAATAGAAAGTAAGTAAAGACGAAGTAGAAGATTTAATATGAGAGCACAACCCACGGGTGACTCTCATAAGATAGTATATATACCCAGAAAGAAGTGGATACTGCAGACAGACTCTCCGGTAAAAAAACAAAACCTCCTGTGCACCAACTCGGACATGAAAGGAGAGTATTACTATTGATTTCCTTGAAATAGATGCAGTTCCAAAATGGTTCTATTCCATCTTTTTGACAATATTTACCTTATTATTGAAAGACCCTCGTATATACGAGGTGAGTCAAAAAGTAATGCCATTTTGATTAGGATAGTATAATACCAACACAAGGAACGTGTATTAAAATGAAGCTTCCTCTGAGGATCATATCCCCACTTTCCAACATAGTCACCATTTCTCTCAATAGCAATGTTCCACCTTTGAATAAGAGCATGTAAAACTGTTTCGTAAATTCTGTTGACTGTTCATTTGAGCCACTTCTCACTACGATTTCACTCTCTCGTCACTGGAATAATGTTTGCCTCGCAAACCTCTTCTCATGGGACCGAAAAGGCAAACAGTAATGGCATTACTTTTTACTCTTATAATATTTCTGTATTTAACTGTTATCATATCTGAAGTTATTTTCCCCGGCAACACATGATCCTGCTGATACACACACACACACACACACACACACACACACACACATATATTATATATATATATACATATAAATATTATTATTATATTATATTACTATTATTATTTACTCAACAATGTTAATCTCAATATATTAAATCTCATGTATATAATATATATATATGTGGTGTGTGTGGTGTGTGGTGTGTGAAATATTACCTTGTATTTATGCCATTTTAAGTCTCATTCACAAACACGTACCAGAGAATAACAGCAGTGATACCCAAAGCAAGAATATCAACAGAAGAATAGCACAAATTTTCTGGCGGGGGATGGTTCCAATTCCCGCTTAATGCTTGTACCGTATCAAATATGCATGCCAGGAAATAGATAGGTGATGTACCTAAAGTACTTATATGTACTGAAAGGTGAGGCGCCATTTTACCTATGACACTCTGTCCCATGCCTCTCGACGCCATATTGAGACGAATGTGTTTACAGGAACATTAGCCGAGTCATAACAAGCACTCCCCAGGAAAAGCCTCAAAATGAGCATGCATTTTTATTTATTTTTATTTATTTTTTTATTTTATTTTATATTTATTTATTATTTTTTTTTGCAGCAAACTTCAGAAGTGGAAAATCTAATGCATGCAAAATTCCTAGCCACTCTAAAAATTTAATGCACTATTGAAATCTTGAAAACATTTCCTCACAAACCTCATATATTCAAATGAATTTTATCTTTATTTTAGGATATTTATGCATTTTATGTCTTTCAATAAATAAGTACAAAGTTTTTGAAAAAGAAAAAACAAAAACAAGAAAATAAGTCATGGATTTCACTAATTAAGAAAGCCTACGCTAAAGCGTTTCGGTTTATATGTCTCAATATTTATATAAGGGGCGGTCCCAAATTCTTGTCATGACTAACAAAATATAACGCCTAATTAATCACTATAATTAACATTAATTAAATTGAAATAAATCCCTGTAAACTATACAGAAAATTACATCATTTTTATTACATTTTTTTTACATTATTTTTATTACATTATTTTTATTACATGTTAAAATCAATGATATAATATATCATTTTAGTAAAAAAAAATAATGAAAGTTAAAACCACACGTAGGAGAGACCAGATTTCGGACCATATATATATATATTATTAAGTCATCCACAGACACGTATTTCGGCGTTTCACGCCTCTTCAGTGGCGCTAGACACAACTATCCTTGGCTAGGGTCAAACTCAGACTGACCGTTTGGCAGCCTGATATCTTCATCCCCTCGTCCACTGACAACTGTAGTGGGGACTTGTGTTTTTAAACTATTAAGTACATAGGTTTGTTTATGTATTTTATGGTCACAGGGAGATCAAATTTCTGGGGAAACGATCATTGGCTTATATGCTTAGTAGTGGGAGTAATTTAAATTACCAGTATAAGAGCTCATACTAAATTTATGGGAGCATCGATAAGTCATCCACATATAGATAGAGACAGACAGACAGACAGAGACAGAGACAGACAGACAGACAGAGATGTTTTGACTTTTCACTGTTCACACGTTCAATAAGTTATCAAACCTCAGTAAATTATATAGTCTCATAATTTTTATTTATGTTTGAAACCTGCTCTGCTAATTATCATTGAGAACTTTTTAGATGCAGCCACTTTTTCTTATTTGGTATTCCTTAATTATATAATATATATTATATAATATAATATTATAATATATATATATATATATATATATATATGGAAATACGTGAGGAAATTAATCCGACAATATGAGAAGAAATATTTTAAAAAATAACAAACACAGATGTTATTATAGGGAAAACAATTTTATGTGTCAATACTCTTAAACTTTCGTATATTGTCCATCTTCAAGGACACTTTAATAATTTATGTGAGGGACAAAATGAAAAGATGTTCATTATAGTGTATAGATATCACACATTCATATACACTTAACATCTTCATTTTTTCCCTCACATAAACATTACCTTAACAGCGTCCTGAAGATGGTACAAATACCCGAAATGCTAAGTAGACACATTAAATTGTTTCCCCTAATCATAACATCCTGTGTTGTTATAATTTTTAAAAATTTTCTTCTCATATATAAGTGGTTTGACATTCTCAATCACTGAATCTCATCTGATGATTAGGATTACCATTAAACTTTAAGTTATGAGTGTTAAACCATAATATTACCATTATTATATATATATATATATATTATATATATATATATATATAATATATATAATATATATATGAAGTAACTTTAGAAATTTAAAGAAACTCTGTGTCTTTAATGTATCATATCTTACACTAAATTTTAGAAGATACTTTTGTCAAATCCATTTCAATGAAACTGGTTCGTTCTATATTCCACCTTTTCATATACCATACACTATTACCATTTATAATAATTCATATTCATTTTAAATGAAACGATTCGATTCTATAATTCCACCTTTTTCATTATACCATACACTATACCATTTATAATAATTCAGTACAACCAGAGATCCGTGAAACGTGAAACTATTAGTTTCAAAAGTGCTTTTAATGTATAATAATATATAATATATATAATATATACTATATATATTATATATATATATATAATAATAGTATAGTGTGAACAAAATCTATTATTAAGACAATCAGGAATATCTTGTATTTTGTTTATTGGTTATTCCTTTTTACACAACACACACACACACACCACGCACACACCACACACACACAATATATATAATATATGTGTTGTGTGTTCGTGTGTGAGGTGGTGTGATGTGTGTAGTTGTGTGGTGTGTTGTGTGTAAAAATGGAAAAGGAATTGAATCCGACAATGATGCAGGAAAAATGAGTAAAAAAAAAAATGTATGATAAAATAATTTAATCGATTCACTTAACACATGTGTCTGGTCAGTTATGCTGTTGAAAAATATTCGCCACACAACAAGAATCGACCTCATCAGAGTGAACATTTATTTTATATGAATTTTATAAAAATAAATGTTCACTCTGAAGCTCGATCTCTTGTATGTGCTGCGAAATTTCCACACACAAAACTGACCGGAAACACATGTGTAATATACGATTAATGTGATATCCGATTTAAATTCATTTTATCCATTTACATTCTTTCTTTACTCATTTTCCTCATATATAAATATATATATATATATATATATATATAAAACAGATAAAATCCAGCAGTATCGCAGTTAATGTATTATTTTCTCTGTGGAAGAGGTTCCTTTAGGGTCGATTCACCTAATGTTATCTTAGCTCTCGTATGGGAATCGGTTTTACTGTTGCAAGCTTTGTAAACTACATTTATACAGTCGCGGGTCGCCAACACTTCTCATGTGATTATTGAAAGAAAATTCCAGGGAGCTATTAGAACCTCTATACTCAGAAGTTCCCAGTTTAATACCAGTAGAGAGAGCAGAGACACGAGACAGAGACAGAGATATGAAATAAAATAGATAGATGAATAACTAATAGAATACTAATAGATAGAAGCATAGACAAATAGATAGATAGATAGATAGATAGATGAGCATAGACCAAGATAGAAGATAGAGAGATAGAAATATGAGCAAGATCTAAGATAGCAAGATAGAAGATAGATAGAAACATAGACTAGATAGATAGATAGAATATACAATAGATAGATGAACATAGACTAATAGTTAAAGATAGATAGATAGATAATAGTAAGCATAGACTAATAGATATATAGATAGCATGAGCATAGGACTAAATAGTAGTAGATAATAGATAGATGAGCTAGGCTAAAGATAATAAGAGAGAGAGAGAATGAGCATTAGATAGATTAGATAGATAAGATAGCAATAGACTAAGATAGAGGATTAATAGATAAATAGATGTAGCATAGACTAAATAGATAGATAGATAGTAGCTAGACTATATATCTCCTCTCTCTCTCTCTCTCTCTCTCTCTCCTCTACTCTCTAAACCTCTCTCATCTCTCTCCTCTCTCTCATCTAAAAAATTGAAACCTAGTTATATTTTCGTTTTGCTGAGTTAGGCTCACATATAGTATTTACAAACTAAGCTTAATTCCACAAGCCGGAATATGGGCCCCAATGAGGAGCCGGATTACGCCTAAAAATGTCTGCAAATTCTAGCTGTTAACTGTTACACCACGTGAGTGCGACCACATATAAAAAGTAATTAAAGTCGATGAGTTACGTATCCGCCGAACAACGAGGAACCCCTTTTCTCTGTGAATTGTGTTTTTGTTATGGTGTGTAGCGCCACACCACTGTCACCTTCCAGATACTAGCCACACAATTCAGCATTACCCACGCCTGTGCTACACATCGCGGGTTGGCGAAGGACGCACCGAACGAGGACCTTGCGTTTCTAAGTCGAACGCATATGACCGGACTGAGCCTAAACCGCTTCAACTACCTATGATTAGTTTAATAAAACTTGAACACAATTTGTTTTTTGACTATTTTGTGGCCACTGTAATCCGAAAATACCCCAGGTATTTCCATATCACTTCAACTTTTTCAAAGTATGGGATACCCTCGATTTTCCTCAAAACCCTAAAAATACACATCTAAAATGTTTTTGCTATTTTATTGAAATTTATAAAAATTGCATATATAATGGAATATATAAAATACACTGGGCATCACAAGTATTTGTTGGTTAAGATCTGACACTTGTTTTGACAAAACTTTTGGACTCTGAATCCCAAGTTTTCCCCATTTTTTAAATCTATGTACATCAACTTTTTAAGTAACAGTGATACCATCCACTGGTCTCAGAAAACATTAAATACTGGCATGCGGAACAAATTTGAGCTTATTTTATAGCATGTTTTTAAAAATTACCAATAGAAAAATGATAAAATTGCTAACTGTAATGTTTTACAAATCATTTCATACAAAGATATTGTACTTAAGTCAAATTGTGTGGCAAGTGATATCGGTAAATTTTTCACATAGTTTTTCTAAGAATTTCAATAGTGGACAATTCCCCTTTATGCCTCCATAGTCAGGCTATCACATGTACATCCTATTATTTTATACCAT
>CM042137.1:106934894-106936484 GCA_023376005.1 Doryteuthis pealeii | reverse complement strand
CGATTAAAAAAAGTCCCATTCCAACGGGCATGTATTGTACCAACTGAGATTAATCAAAAACTCGATTATTCAAGGATGTAACCCTGACGAATCAGACGATGAAACTCGAGTAGGTTACTTTTATCCATTATATAAATAATAATATTCTCTCTCTCTCTTTTATATATATATATATATATATATATATATATATATATATATATTATGTATTCGTGCCTCTACAATTTTTGCTGATGGCTCGAATCATATCTTCAATATTTCAGGGAGGTTTTAAGCACAAACTTGGACTGTAGAATACACAGACTGTATATTTCTGAAGGGACCCTTGTTGGCTGTGGGTGGCGACCTGTAATGCCTAAGGACGGTATCTTGGTGGTTGAGCGGTCCGTTGAACTCGATACTTATTGGTCCCATGACATGCACCACTCCCCGGTCCTCACTTGGTCCTAGATCTGTGGTCGGGAGAAGCTCGATCTGATCAATCGGCTGTCAATATGTCAAGCCCTAGCACCTATATGATTGTCACGAACATATTCTTCAAATTGTTCTATAACAAACAAACACCAACACTTTTAATATTAGTGCTGGCTGGGGATCAACCAGCAGTTTATCAATACATATGAAATTATTTTTTCGTAATTATGGAAGTTAATGAAAAATCTGTCACAGAGATTATTTCTAGGAATTTAGTGTCCTAAACTCCATCTAGTGGTGAGGTTTCAATTCTGGAGTACTGGGGAGTGTAGAGTACCACTTATTGCCATTACTCCCAGGTCCACTCTGACCTGCTGTGGTAGTAATTGTTAGGGTTTCATCTATGGCTCAAATTGCTAGAATTAATTTCTAGAATTAGTTCCTCAAATCAATTCCAATAATCAGTCTCTAAAATCAATTGCTAGAATGTATTTCAAGAATCTGTTTCAGAATAAAATTCCTAGAATTATTCTAGAAATCTGTTTCTAGAATAAATTCCTAGAATGTATTTCAAGAATCTGTTTCTAGAATTAATTCCTAGAATGTATTCTAGAATCTGTTCTAGAATAAATTCCTAGAATGTATTTCAAGAATCTGTTTCTAGAATAAATTCCTAGAATGTATTTCTAGAATCTGTTTCTAGAATAAATTCCTAGAATGTATTTCAAGAATCTGTTTCTAGAATAAATTCCTAGAATGTATTTCTAGAATCAGTTCCTAAAATCATATTCCTAGAATGTATTTCAAGAATTTGTTTCTAGAATAAATTCCTAGAATGTATTTCTAGAATCAGTTCCTAAAATAAATTTCTAGAATGTATTTCTAGAATCTGTTCCTAGAATGAATTCCTAGAATGTATTTCTAGAATCAGTACCTAAAATCATATTCCTAGAATATATCTCTATAATCTGTTCCTAGAATCAATTCCTAAAATCAATAAATGATGCGCAATAATACAATTAACGAAACAGGATATCAGATATTACTGATATAGTCAATGAAAAAAAAACAAGCATTGATTTCATCTATGAAAGAAAGCTAAAACTTATTTACCTTTTATAATAATTACAAATAAAACACGGCCAATTAAAGAAGACAATTAATTTATTTTTTCTA
>CM042137.1:106897394-106929894 GCA_023376005.1 Doryteuthis pealeii | reverse complement strand
CATTTTGCGGACCTTCTTTTTTTATGATATATATATTATATATATATATATATATATATATATATATATATATAAAGAGAGGGGGTGTATTATGTACATTTTACTATCCAACTCCAAATACATTTGAATATATACATGAGTGTATGTGTGTATACAAGATGAGCCAAAAAAGTATCGAGATTGTTTTGTACTTTTTGATATATCTTGTATTTTGAAATAAAATAACGTTCCATTCATTATTTTTTATAATACAAGGTGTGTCAAAAAGTATCATGTTTAAAGCTGTATTTACCGAGATAGAAAGGAAGAATGAATGGAACTTTTTTCAGAATACAAGGTGTGTCAAATAGTACTAAAAATCACTATACTTTTTGACACACCTTGTATATACTATGTATATTTTACCCCCATCCCCCCACACACAAACACGCATATGTATATATATATATATTGTGTATGAGTGTGTGTAATTTTGTGTACAACGATAATTGATAAACCACTATTCCAATAACAGTCATTTAACTTACATATACCAAAAGCCAATATTTACATTTTTGCTCTTGTGGTAATATTATATACCCACACTGACATCGGGTATATAATTGGTGAGAGTGAGACTTCAGATAGAGTTCAGAAAAATGATAGAGAGACACATCAGAGACTTACATGGTGAGGAGATGATCTTACTTTTGTTGTATACCTCTTTCCTTTACTTTCTTACTTCTATAATCCTAGCGTCTCTTCTAGCGTCTGGACTTCGTCTTGGGGACTTCGTGTCTGGTCTTCCATTGGGGATTTCTCTTTATCAGAAGCCCTGTTTCATTGGTAGGTTTTAGATAATAACACAAGACTTCGATTTACTTAGATCATATTTTATTTCGAAATCCCCACCAGACTACCTGCGCAGATTGAGTCGGAGTGTGAATAACACGAATTACCACCGTCGTGGCTTTTCCCGACCTCACTAAAAATCTATTTCTAATCTTAACCGGAAGAGGGTCTTCTCCACCGATTCTCACGGTATCCACCGGAAGGAAGATCAGGACAGGTCAAGCCTTGTCATTCAATCCTTCAAGGCCACCGGCTGCAACTTATAACAACCATTTTGATTTCTACACTACTGTACATAAATATTAGGAATCTAATAATTATGTAACACTTTATCACTTCCTTTCTCGAGTTACTCTGGTTCTTGCTGATTCTTCTCCGACTGTCATCTTCTTCTAACTAAGGGTTTCTTTTGGGCTGATTTGGTCATTGCAATTAATTGAATTAAGAAGGCATTTTTTTTGTTGCTTGATCAAGCTTTTTTTATTTAGCCCATGATTCTTATTCGCCGCGCGGGAAGACAAACCTCATAGCACGTCTAAACTCTTTGACGGCTGAGCTGAATCTAAAATCTAAAACTAATCAGGTGTTTCTCAGGGCGCCTCTAGAGGTCAAGGGGTTACCAACAGTCACTGGTAAATTTCCACTGGCTCCCTAGAATTCAAAGTTATCGGCCCTTATACTCGCTACAGGGTCTGCCAACAGTGTATGACACTCATAAATTGTAGCACTTTACTATAACTGGCAAACAAATGCAATGTAACATTGAAAATATAGTTATTACAATTACAAATGAATAACATTCTTGCATTGAATATCACATAAGGAGTTGATATGCCATCAAATATACAAACCAAATAAATTAATCCAACTAGCTTTTTAAAATTTAAATATATGAACCCTCCGGTAGCAAGTATTTAAGTTTTAGTGTAATAATAATATTAAATTAGAAAGGCTAATGAAACTAAATAAGAATGCAGATAAAACGATTTGAAACAGAGAGGATATAACCGAAAACTAGAACAACTGAAACTAACTCTTCCATCGTTCCCGTCTTTCATTGTAAAAATTTTCCTAATTTAACTATTTAGTTAATAGCAAGTAAAGAATAAAATTACAGTTATTTCTTCTTGTTAATGGATTTCTTTTAAGATTTATACCCTCATAATTAAGATAAAACCAAACAATTAGAAATCAATAATACTAAGCAGATATTTATTAAAATCAAATTTTTAATATCAATATGCAAATTAGCCTTCCCGTTCACACTGTAACCCGCTATTTTGTTGTATATAAATACTATTGCATGTTAATAGTACGTAGATATGGTTAACAGTATTAATAATGTAAAACAATTTTATTAATGATAGAGGTTTGAATAAAAATAAAATCATGGAGGATGTGACGTAAATAACTTAGGGAATTGTGACTTGAGTAGTTTATATCGGTTACAGACAGGACAATACACAATCTCCATTATAAGAGATATGCATATTATTCAAGGATTCCGTTATGTCAAATTTTTAATAATTAGATAGCTTGGAAATGGCTTTGCCAGCTTGAGTGGTCAGGCTATTTATTGATTTGGGATGGCATTTAATGATGAAATTATTGACGCTGTTGGGTGACTAAGGGAGTAGAATGCTATAAATGAAATGGGAAGGTAAGATATTAGAAAGAAAGAGAGAGAAGAAATATAATGAGAAAAGAAAATTAAAGAAAGAAAACAGAAAGGAATGTAAAAAAGAAGAAAAAAAGAAAAAAGAAGGAAATAGAAGAAAGAAAGAAATGTGAACGAAAGAAGGTAATGAAATTGAAGAAAACGGAAAAGAGAAATGAAAACAAACGATAGAAAGTAAGAAGGAGTATAATGGTATCTTGACTTGGGGAATTTAATTCGTCGACTGATAAGTCAATTTCCTCGTATATCAAATCACATTGAAATGAACTTAAATGCCATAATCCGTTCAGGTCCCTTAATTTTTGTTACGTAATTTTAAATAAATAAAAATTGCACTGTATTGTTTAAAAACATAATAAAATAGGAATCTTAATGAATTATGTGCTGTAATATGTTTAAGGTCATTTTTCTTATAAATAATATTTTTCTTTTGCTTAATAAATTTGAAAACTTAACTGTTTTTTTGTTTTTTTTGTTAATCTATTAACAAAAGCGAATTTGAAGCTCGCTCATACCTCAGATTTTAGCTCTAAACACAAAGCAAAAACTCGAGAGAGTGACTGTTCGTAACTTGGAAAACTCGTAAGTTGGTATGAAAACTATTAGAAAAAATATCAAGTCATGGTGAAAGAAAGAAAGAAAGAAAGAAAGAAAGAAAGAAAGAAAGAAAGAACGTAAAAGTGAAGTGAAGTAATAAAAAGGAAAGAAAACAGAAAAGGTAAAAAGTAGTAACTAAGTGAGGGAGAACGGAAGACGGAAAGAAAAAATGAAAGAAACGTAACGTGAATAAAAAGAGAAAGAAAGAAAGAAAGAAAGAAAGAAAGAAAGAAAGAAAGAAAAGAAAAAGAAGGGAAAAAACGAACGCTATTTACTGAAAATGTGAAGAAATAATATCATATGAGAATAAAAGAAAAAGAAAGAAAGACAGAAACTCTATTGAAGAAAGAAAGAAGAAAGAGAGAAAGAAAGAAAGGAAGAAAGAAAGAAAGAAAAGAATGTAGAAGCACGAAGAAGAAGTCTTAGGAAATAAAGTGGGAATAGTACGTAATGTAGAAGCAAGAAGAAATTATTAAAAGAAGCGGACAATTATGCCTAAAAAAAATATAAAGGAGAAAGAGAGAAGAGAGAGGAGAGAAGGGAGAGAGAGAGGAGAGAAAAGAGGAGAGAGGGAGAGTGGGAGTGAGAGAAGAGACGAACTGACCAAAGAGAAGGAAAAGAAGAAAGTAAAGGAAAAGACAAAGATAATAAAAAAAAGAAGAAAAGACACATTCCATAATGGCGATGATATGAGAAGACAGAAAGAAAAAAGTTCGAGACACAAGTGTGAATCGAATCTGCGGACGACAAAAATGGAGTTTGTAAGCGCGCATTTTTGCGTTCCAGGAGGGTAAGAGACGCAGCTCAGCTTTCCGTTGCGACCCCTTCATACTGCTAGGACTCATCAGCAAATGGGAAAATAAGAAACGGATGTCGATCTTATCACTCGATGTAATCCCACACTGCCTTTATACTCGAAAAGCAAACACACACACACAACACACACGCGCGCGCGCGCGCGCGCGCGCGCGCACACACGCACAACACACGCACACACACACACCAACACTTACACAACATACACACACACTCATATATATTGACTTGCGAGTGCACTAACTTACGAGCTTTTCCGAGTTACGAGCTGTCACTCGCATTTTTTTTGGTTTGTGTTGTTTAGCAAAATTTGAGGTACGAGCGAGCTTTCAGATACGCTTATGAATAAGTTAACAAAAAATACTTTAAGTTTCCAAATTTATTACGTCAAAGAAAAATATCATTTATAAATAATAAACATTAAAACATATTACAGCACACAATTCCTTACATTCTATTCTATTATATTTTTTTAAACAATACAGTATTATGTTTTGTATTTAAGATAAAAATAAAAAAACTAATTTTTCTAAGAAAGGGGATATGTTGAAAAATCCGCGACAAGTATTAAGGAGTGGTAAAAGTGAAATTGCACCGGTTTTTGTAATGGACATGAGTTAATATTGTGACATCATTGAAATTAAAGTGATGATTAGTTTCGGTTGTATGTTTCTCAAGTGCGTTGTTAAAATTGCCTAAACTAATATCACGTTTCACGTCCTTCAACATATCCCCTTTCTTAGGAAAATTAGTTCTAAAAAGCAACGACAGACCAGATCTTAATTATCTATTTTTCCTTAATTTAGACTTCATATCCTCATGATTTAGATTTATTCCAATTCTATCCTCTCATTTATCCTTATTGTGGCTACGTCTATTTACTTAATAATATCTTATTATAATGGAGATTGTGTGTTCTTCTGTCTGTAACCGAAACTATATTACTACTCAAGTCAATATTCATAGGTATTTATGTCACATTCTCTAATGATTTTATTTTTATTTAGACCTCAATTATTAATAAATTGTTTTCCATTATTAATACGTTGACCATATCTACATACTAATTAACATGGCAATTGTATTTATATTATTCAAACAAAAATAGCGGTTTACAGGGTGAACGGGAAGGCTAATTTTGCATATTGATCTTAAAAATGTGATTTTTAATAAATATGTGTTCGTAATTATTGATTTCTAATTATCTTGTTTTATCTTAATGAATATGACCAAAAATCTCTTTTCAAGAAATCTTAAAAAGAAATCTGTTAACAAGAAAGAAAATAACTTTGATTTTATTCCTTTAGTTAAAATTAACTAAATTAGTTAAATTTATGAAAATTTAGCAATGAAAGACAGGAGTGATGGAAAATGATGGATAGGTAGTTTCCAAGCTGTGCTAATTTTCGATTATACCCCCTCTGTTTCAAATCATTTTTTATCTTCATCTCTTAATTTAGTTTCATTAGTCTTCCTAATTTAATATATTTCATTACAGTAAAACATAAATACTTGCGCCCGGAGGGTGCATATTCTTGCTAGTAAACATAAAATACATCACCACTTAAATAGACTGTGCCGTGCATTTGACTGATTATTAGCACCCGCCAATCAGAGGCCCGGTAGAGAGTTTTAAACTCGTCTAAAAACACTAAAAGCCAAACGTCTGTTAGGGCCACAAGTTAATAGGTGGATCAGAGTTTGATCATCTCTGATAAGGGGAGTATGATGCTGAAAGACCTGAAACTTCCCAGTGACCCATGCATACTACATCACTGTAGGAGCGTATATTTAAAGTACTTGGATAATAATATTTTACACACATTCAATACTTATAGGATTTGCACCTAACTTAATCATGTATAATAGGTGTATTTTCTTTCTTTGTTTTTTTTTTTTAAATTTTCTTTTTCTTTCTTATTCCTTCTACTTTTCTCAAAAAATCAGACAATACTTTTCTCGTCTTTTAATCAATGTTGTCTGTAAGAAATACATCACACATTTTTAACATCTCCTCGTGTACCATTCACATCTTCACTTTCGACTTCGCGTGTACCAACTATGTCTTGACTTTCAAAACGAACGCTGATCAATAAACGGTTATGAGCCTTTTTGTTCCATACACATTTTCAACTCTTGTCCTTTAACCGTTTGAACAAAAAATTATTTTTCTCTCATATTACATTGTCCTGAAGAAGGTTTAATATAAACGTTTAAGCGTCGACGTCAACATTAAAATAAATACATTTTTGGGGCACTTTATTTTAATAATTTCTACATATTGTGGGATTCATTCTCATATCTTACTCCCAATTATTTATATATATGCACATATATATATATAATATATTATATATATATATATATATATATACCGAATCAACCAACATGTCCCAAGGGGTATAAGAAGCATCCCCCAAACCACATCCGGGCTTTCACAGGCACAAGATTCTGCCATTGGTGACCACCTTTGTAGCATAAATAGTTGTAAGATCAACTACAATGATCAGCAATTTTCCGTTCTACACAGGGCTAGGACAAACCACCACCTCAATGTCCTTGAGGCAGTCTCCATTTTTTTACTGCCCGTCTCTGTGTAGACAAAGACACCTTAAACACTCCCTGGCAATTTTTGCTGGAGATGGTACTGCTGAAGTGGGGATTACATGAAGGTATATAAAAAAAAAATGTTCCCTCCCCCTTTGCCTTCATATTGCCCCACCATTTTGTATGGTTTAATCTCCCTCTTTTACCCGTTTCAAATACATTGTGACTTTTAAACGATCTACCGGTCGTTACTTTTGAAAAGGCACCGGTCGAAAGGGCCCTTAAGTTTCTCCATTTTTTCTTTTCTTTTCTCTTTCGCTCTGTTAAATTGCTGATCAATAAAAGTGTTATTTTTTTAAATTATATATATATATATATATATATATATATATTGAAATTTATGCGATTTTCCTTACATTTGAAACATCTTCACATATATATATATTTTATATATATATATATATATTAAATATATATATATATATATATTGAAATTTTTTCGATTTTCCTTACATTTGAAACATCTTCACCTGATGAATGCATCGCATGAAACCAATATGGTTGTGAATGTTCCTTTGTCACCTAATAAATAGATATGTAAAACCTTTATATATTTATCTTATTATATATATATATATTA
This sequence comes from Doryteuthis pealeii, assembly GCA_023376005.1. Taxonomy (NCBI): domain Eukaryota; kingdom Metazoa; phylum Mollusca; class Cephalopoda; order Myopsida; family Loliginidae; genus Doryteuthis; species Doryteuthis pealeii. The sequence continues at coordinate 106,922,785 of CM042137.1, read as the reverse complement.
TGTATTAAATTTTTACTTGAAGGCACTTACAACGCATGTATCGCATAAAATTCGATACTTTTTCTTATAGAAAATGAACTTGACAAGTGTAATCCCAGCAAAGGATGGCTCGATGTGTAGAATACCGTACAGACTGTTTCGACTTTATTAAGTCTCATCAGCGGTATATACTAACGATTTCCCTCCGACAGAAATCGAAACCGGGACTTCAGCAGACACAGTGAAACACTAGTGAAACACTTTATCGCCTCGGCCACAGTACACAGCTGACCATCCTAGTGAAATTAAGCTTGTCAAATGATACTACACGCATGAGACAAGCTTAATTTCGCTAGGATGGTATCGAATGTTATGCGATACATGCGTTGTAAGTGCCTTCAAGTAAAAATTTTATATATATATATATATATATATATATTATTCTTTATTTTTAAACTCTACCGGTGTGAAAAAAAGAACATAACTCAGTTTTCAAAATAAAATAAAAAGATTTTCAAACTGACATCTGGGGAAAAAAATATAAAAAAACAAAAAACAACACACCCGCACTTTCTGAAAATAATTATCACTACGCCCAAAAGAAAGAAAAAACACCGAAGGTGTTTGATAAATTATATATGTATAAATTGTATAATACACTGACTAGAGCATAATAGTAAAGACCTACATGAGTCAGATACTGTCTACCTAGGTTTTATCCAAATGGTTCTTATATAATATAATATAATATTATATTATATATATATATATATATATATATATATATATATATATATAATGGACTTGCTACTACTAACACACTCGTCTACCCGGATTTTAATAGCATATCAAACCCTCAAAATCACTTCAATTTTTATAGTTCTTCTATAATGCTCCCTTTCAAAAAATCTATAAACAATTTCTTCAAATAAGAAATTTTCCCCTGACGATGACCTAAGGTCGAAACTAGTTGAGAATAAACAACATATAAGAAATATTCCTGCTTGTCTTATTACTTTTTGTTCCTACTCTCTCTCTCTCTCTCTCTCTCTCTCTCTCTCTATCTATATATATATATATATATATATATATATATATATATATATATATATATATAACTTCGCGTACGGTTATATATAAAATATACTTAAGATTAATATACGTAAAGTTTCTTTTTTTTGTATCTTTCTGTCTGTTTGTTTCTTATACGCATTTGATTCCATTGTTTCAGTATTACAATGAATGTTCATATAGACGTGTGAAATAAAAGAAAAGGAGAGAAATGCTCAGATATATGTCCTTTTCTGACGACTATGATTGAGAACAATCTCCTTATTATTTTTTACCTGAACAAAAGTGGGTTCCACTTCATGTGTGATTGAACACCTCCCTTTCCCGACGGCCAAGCAACAAAAAAATAACTAATAAATAAATAAAAAAAAAAAGAACCAAAAAAAAAAATGACATCTTGTTTTCATTTTCGGTGGAGGCTATATTGTTTCTCATCGACGTCCCCCTCTTGATAAAGGCAAAAAAAATCGAAATTCAATCAGTTCTAACGATTCAACAGAGACAGATTCGTTCTGACGGATCTTCGTATCTCCTCTTACCCTTCCTCCTCCTCCTCCTACCCCAACCCTCAGGCAATGTCGTTCACACGAATCGATATGACGCGAATCGATATAACGGGCAAATCAAAAGCTAATTGCGTACCCAATTCTACTGAGAAGATTACGATAAATACATTTTTCGTTGAATAAAAGCGCGCCATTTTTATTTCGTCTTCTCTTTCAGTATTCCTGCATTCTCTTTAAACAATACATATCCACCATACTCATATGATGTTTTATTTTAACGAATTCTGTAGTGTTAAGCGATACGTGTGAAACGTAGGCATCCTATAGGATGTCTAGCATTTTTTAGACGAGTTCGATGAAAGATGATTGAAGACTGGAAGATCGCTAGTGAAAAGGGTATAGACTCACTCGCTGTCAGGCTGATACCGACTTTAAGCCACCCTTTTTGGTTATACATGATTATCTATAATAAAAAAAGTAAAGTCGTAAGGGTGGCCTAAAGTCAGTATCAGCCAGACAGCGAGGGAATCTATCCCCTTTTCACTAGCGCTAGACCAAGTAGATTGTTTTCGCGTCTGAGGTGGAGCGCCACGCCTATCATCAGCTCCTTACTTTATCGCACAGATCCCTGTGTTACTCATACGCTGAATTGAAGAGGGTCGGTATCGAACAGGGAACCTTGTGGTTCCTAAGCGGACGCTCTACCGACTGAGCTAATGCTACTGGAAAATTCCCAAGAGACAAAACAAGAAATCAAGAACATATTGCAACAATAATGAGGAAATGTATCTTTAAAAAAAACCAAAAAAACATTCCGTTAATCAGTAAGTAGTAAAACAATTAAATCATTTCCCAGAAAGAACATATTTAATATTTAGATATATGTTTAATACTTAGATACATTCAAAAATAGGAAAGATATTTAGAAGATTATTTTAAAAATGTATGGTTATTTCCTATAAGTCCAGTTTATAAGGTAAGTTTATTGGGAAAATAAATAAATAATTTATCAGTCAAGAGTGGTTCCTCTTTGTTTATGTTGGACTTATAGGAAATAACCAAATGTATAACTTCAAGATGAATATGTTATTTACTTTGCTTTGCTTAGTTGGGACACAAAGCTGGGTATATTGTGGCTTGTCAATCACTTTAAAACTTTCTAAAAATAATGTCTTTCACAGAAACCTTTGTTCCTGACGATGATCTAAGGTCGAAACTAGTTGAGAACAAATCGAAAATAAGTAACGTAAATATTCCTCTTTGTCTCATCACTTTTTGTTCATTTTAGATGGGTGGCCTGGTTGGTAGTGGTAGTAATAGATTATGTGTAAGGGTCGAAGTATGATGGCATTTTCGTGTCGACATTTTGATAATATACCGGATTTTTTGTTTAGCAGGGTATTTTGCGATTAATGAGTTGTTGTTGCGAGTTTTTTCATGGAGATAGAGAAGGCATTGTTTTGATGTCTTGTTGTAAGCTGGTGCGATTTTTTTTCTTTATTTAATTCTTTCTTATTTTCTTTCTTTTTTCTTTCTTTGATTTTTTCTTATTTTCTTTGTTTTTTAGTTTTTTTCTTTAATTCTTTCTTTAATTCTTTCTTATTTTTTCTTTAATTCTTTCTTATTTTCTTTCTTTTTTCTTTAATTCTTTCTTATTTTCTTTCTTTTTTCTTTCTTTAATTATTTTATTTCTTAATATTCCTATTTTCTTCTTTCTTTTTCTTTCTTTAATTCTTTCTTATTTTTTCTTTTTTTCTTTATTTCTTTCTTTATTTTCTTTTCTTTTTTCTTTAATTTTCTTTCTTATTCTTTCTTTTTTCTTTAATTCTTTCTTATTTTCTTTCTTTTCTTTCTTAATTATTTATTTCTTTAATACTTTCCTATTTTCTTTCTTCTTTTTTCTTCTTTAATTCTTTCTTTATTTCTTTCTTTTTTTCTTTAATTCTTTCTTATTTTCTTTCTTTTTTTCTTTATCTTTCTTATTTTCTTTCTTTTTTCTTTATTCTTCTTATTTTTTTCTTTTTTCTTTCTTTAATTATTTATTTCTTTAATACTTTCCTATTTTCTTTCTTTCTTTTCTTTCTTTAATTCTTTCTTATTTTCTTTCTTTTTTCTTTAATTCTTTCTTATTTCTTTCTTTTTTTCTTTAATTCTTTCTTATTTTCTTTCTTTTTTTCTTTAATTCTTTCTTATTTTTCTTTTTCTTTCTTTATTAATTTTATTTCTTAATACTTTCTATTTCTTTTCTTTCTTTTTTCTTTCTTTAAAATTTCTTTCTTATTTTCTTTCTTTTTTTCTTTAATTCTTTCTTATTTTCTTTTTGCAGTAAAGAATGTACAGGTAATAAATATATATAATACACAACTATATAATATTTATTTATTATTTCTATATAATAGTTTTATCACAGATATTGAACACTCTCCTAATAATACCGCAAAATATTGGCCCAAGACTAATTTACCAAGTGAGATAGTGATAACCTTACACTGTTGCATATATATATATATATATATATATATATATATATATATATATAATATATATATACAACATAACTACAAACATAATTTTTTTTCTTTTTTTGCAAGATCAAGGATTTCATTTGTAATTAATATCACAGGACTATAAAATTTTAAAAATAAAAAAAATAAAAATAAATAAAATAAATAAAAATGATAAATAATAAAAATCTGTTTTCAAATGCCTTTAAAGTTATAAAAAATATTTCATCACTCGCATCTGATGAGTCGGGAGAGTTAGACTATTTGTCTAGGCTCCCTGAAATGAACTATAAAGCTAAATCTCTAAGTATTTCGTTATTTCTTTACTTATATATATATATATATATATATATACTATATATATTATAAGTGGGGCAGCCTAATGTCCGATATGAGCCATACAGCGAGGGAGTCTATCCCTTTTTTCTCTAGCGCTAGACCAAGGAGATTATTTTTAAGTGTCTGAGGAGGGGCACAACCTACCATCAGCTCCTCATTTTAACCGCACAGATCCCTGTGCTACTCATACGCTGAGTTGGCGAGTGCTGGTATCGAACCAAGAACCTTGGTATATATATATATATATATATATTTTTTGGGGGGGTTGTTTTTTTTGGTCACCCTAATTTCCTGACCGTTTTTCAAGTTCAGCCTTATCTCGAGATTTCTTTTAATCATTTATTAACATTTTTTAAAAACTTTAGAAATCACTTTAATTCATTCATATTAGTGTCGTCTCGAATATAACATTTATTTCGACCGTTTATTCATTAGACAATTCTCGGCGATTTTTTAAAAAAATTGATAAATAATTATCTCTTATTAGTTACTACCAATTTTCCCTGTGAAATTTACCCCACCCCTATATTTAACACAATGAAACTTGCATAAAAATTAATATCATCTGGAAAAAAATTTATATATATATATATATATATATATATATATATATATATATATATATATATATATATATATCTTCTTCCTTCAAAACATAATCTGATCTAAAATCTGATGAGACCAATATTCAACAACAATGCCAAATTTGGTATCTCTCTGAAGTAGCAAGAACTCCACCTGCAGAATTTTATTCAAGATTCTAATCCTTATGTTCTGCAACTAAATGGCAATTCCAGTGTTATTCATCAAATATCAGAATGGCCAATGGAAGACTGAAGATGGTGACGGCATTCAAAAGTAATTAAGACCGACTGTGAATTAACGGAGGTGGCCATTGTTGCTCCTGTTTTGCAATGGACAAATGACAACGGACGTCGTTTTAGCGCGAAAAAGAAGAGGCTAAAAACTAAAGGACTCGGTTGGACTTGAGAAAAAGGGGAAAGTGGGAAAAAACTGAACGAAAGGAAAGGAAATAAGGCTAAGGACACGGTTGGCGAATGGAAATGGAGTCAAAATGAGATTGATAAGGAAAATACAATTAGCCTGAAATCAATCAGGATGTGATTGTAGTGGTCGACGTTAATTTAGCATCGGTATAAAGATACAAGGCGGGAAAAATGAGTGGATGAATTAAGGGGCTGACAGGAGGAAAGAGAAAACAAATATTGGCACCAGTCCTTCATGAGGTATAATCAGTTTTATTTTATTCAGTTTATTTATTTTAGTAATCTGTTTGTTTTTTTATAAGTGGAAAATAACGTAAAACAAAAGAGAGGGAGGGAGTAAATGAAGGAAGAGAGCGAACCAATTTTTTAAAAAAAGAAAGAAAATAAAGATGGAAGAAGGGAAAGAAGGAAAGATAAGAAATGAACAAAATAAAGAAAATAAAAGTGAAAGAAAGAAGGAAAGAAGGAAATAATGAAAATAAAAAGGAAAAAAGAGAAGAAAGAAAGAAAGAAAGAAAGAAAGAAGGAAAATAAAAATGAAAGCAGGAAATGAAGAAAGAAAGAAAATAAAGAGGAAAGAAGGAAAAGAGAAAGAGAAAGAAGAACAAAATAAAGAAAATAATAGTGAAAGAAAGAAGTAAAGAAGGAAAATTTTAGTAATATGTTATTTTTTATAAGTAGAAAAAAGAATAAAACATAAGAAGGGGAGGGAGTTAATGAAGGACGAGAGTGAACTAATCTAAAAAGAGAGAAAGAAAATAAAGATGAAAGAATGAAAAGAAGAAAGAAAAGAAAGAACTAAAGAAAATAGTGAAAGAAAGAAGGATTGGATGAATGAAACCTTTAGATGGAAGAAAAGAGTAAAACAAAAGAAGGGGAGGGAGTAAATGAAGAAAGAGAGCGAACCAATATAAAAAGAGAGAAAGAAAATAAAGATGAAAGAAAAAAGAAGAGAAGAAAGAACAAAAGAAAAAAAAAGTGAAAGAAAGTAGGAAGGAGGAAAATAAAAATGAAAAAAAGAAGAAAGAAAGAAGAAAAAAAATGGGAGAAGGAATAAAGAAAGAAATGATGAAAATAAGAATTTAAGAAAGAAAAAAATGAAAAGAAAAATAAGAGAATGAAAAAAAGTAAAGAAAAATGAAAGAAAGAAAACGCGGAATGAGAAAAGAAAGAAAGAAAGTAAGTAAGAAAAAGAAAGAAGAAAGGAAATTGAAAAAAAAGAAAGAAAAATGAGAAACAAATAAAAAGAGAAAGAAAAGAAAAGAAAAAATGAAAGAAAAAGAAAAAAAAGAAAGAAAAGAAAAGAAAAGAAAAGAATAGAAAGAAAAGAAGGAATGCCATCACCAGTTTAATGTAAAATCTAAGACACGTTTTGAGGGGGTTTAACCCTCTTAGTGTTATGCGGAAATCTGAACTAATACTAGGCTGGTTGGTTGGTTGGTTGGATTTTACAACATTTATCCTTAGGTTATTTATACCGAAGAATCACATTTTTAAATAAAACTCTTTTTTCTATTTAACCCACAGGGACCCTAATAGGTACTTTCACTCCGGGTCAAAATGAACCTGGGAGTAATGACGATAAAGTGGTACTCCACACTCCTCAGAGCTCCAGACTTACAACATCACCCCTAAATGCAGTTTAGCGTCATACCCAGGACCTTAAGACCCTCAGACACTGCCTTCTAGCACATACATGATAAAAAGAGTTGGGGGTTGCACTAAGTGCAATCGGGTCGGAAAAATCATATAGGTGCTAAGGGTTGACATGACCAGCCGATTAATCGGAGGAGGCCTCCCCGACCGCCCATCTAGTCTAAGTAAGGACCAAAGTGGAGTGTTGCATGTCATGGACTGCTCAGCCACCAAGATTTCGTCCTTAAGCATCACTAGTCACCACCAACGGCCAACAAGTAGCCCCCATTCGAAGGGGGTCTTACCTCTCTGCAGAGGTGCAGTCGACGTATTCTATTGCCCAACCGAGAGGACTGATTCTTGGAGGCGCAGTTAGCAGTGCTAAATGTGACACCCAGTGAGGATCAAACTCACTGCACAAAAAATCTGATCTGGAAGATATGCCTGGATAAATCAACGCTCACCTGAGCGTTGGTGAATGTCTCTTCCCCTTTGCGTGATTTTATGCCTCTGTGTGTCTGTGTATATGTCTGTCGTGTGAACACACACCATTTTGACTGTGTTCGTTCTGAAACTTCATTAAGACAGACATTTTTCTCGTCTCAAGTGATTCACTCGACCGACAGCCGCGTGAATCCGGCAACCAGCGACGCCATCTTTGCATCTGCTTCGTTTTCCGATTACGCAGCTTTTCCGCCATTTTAAAAGTGCATTTTTCGTATGTTTGCTTTTTGTTCAATTAATTGTTTTGTTTTTACCTCGATTTTAACGTCAGAAATTCTATTATAATTTTTTGATATCCTTCTTTTAAATATTTTAAACTTTTTTTTTATTAGTAGATGATTAGAATTAGTTATCCAATAATTCCCTTCATTCTATTTTTTTTTTTCTCACACTTCATTTTGCGTTCAATTTTTGTTTGCCATTCATTTCCATATTCTTATTGGCCATCGTGTGTCATTATTGTGATTATCATTCGTCATAGTATTAAGAATATTTTCCTCTTTCCTGTCTCTAAAATCATTAACATTATATTTTGTTGTTATATTATTATTTTCTGTCTTTGTCTTTTTTTTTTTTTTTTTTTTTTGTTTTGGTTTATATTTTTGGTTTTTGATTTCGTTGTTTCTTCTTTTTTTAATAGCATATTTTTACAGATATTTTTCGTGTTCAGAAATTGCGTTGGTTCTTGACTTCTTTCTTCTTCTTTCTTTCTTTCTTTCTTCTTTCTTTCTTTCTTTCTTTCTTTTCTTCCTTCTTCTTTTTTATTCTGTTCAGAATTTCTTCTATTCTTCGTTTTCTCTGTCTTTCATTGCTTTTGTTCTATTCTTCATTTTCTTTCTTTCTTTTCTCTTTCCTTTGAGCATTTCTTCTATTCTTCATTTTCTCTTTCTTATTTTATTTTATTTTTTTGCTTTTGCTTCTTCATTTTCTTTCTATCTTTCTTTTCTCTTCACCTTGTGCATTTGTTCTATTTTTTGTTTTCTCTTTGTTTTCTTTTTCTTTTTTTCTATTCTGCATTTTCTTTCCTTCTTTCCTTCTTTCCTTCTTTCTTTCCTTCTTTCTTTCTTTCTTTCTTTCTTTGTTTTCTCTTCCATTTGTGCATTTGTTCTATTCTTTGTTTTCTCTTTCTTTTTTGATTTTTCTTTTTTCTATTCTTCATTTTTTTTCTTTCTTTCGTTCTTTCTTCAATGTTCTTTAAATTGTGTCTTTTACTTTTTCTTTCGTTTCTTTTGTTTCTTTTGTTTTGCACATTCTTTCTTATTTATTTCTTTTTTCTTTTTTTCATTTGTTCTCGCTTTTACTTATTCTCTTTTCTTTTTATTCTTTCTTTTATTTGTTCATTTTCTTTATTTCTTTCTTTAATTCGTTCATTCGTATTGTTCTTCACCTTTTCTTTTTCTCTTTTCTTTTTTCTCTCGTTTTTCTTTCGTTTCTCCATTTTTTTTCTTCTTATTTGTTTTCTTTCTTTCCTTCTTTCGTTTTGTTCTACAATTTCTTTCTCTTGTTCGTCCTATTCTTCATTTTCTTTATTACTTTTGATCGTTCGTTTCTTCGTGCTTTGTTCATTCGTTTATATTTTTTCCACTTTCTTCCTGCTTTTCTTTCATTCCTTCATTCTTCCCTCAGTTCATTCGTTGTAATCTTCAATTTTCTTTTCTATCCCTGTTTCTTTCTCTCTGTTTTTTTTTTTTTTTTTCTTACTTAATGTTTTTTTGTTGTCTTTTTTTCTTTGTTTCCTTCTTCGAAAATTGCATTTTCTCATAGATAATCCGTATATATCATTCTTCTTCTTCTTCTTCTTCTTCTTCTTCTTCTTCTTCTTCTTCTTCTTCTTCTTCTTCTTCTTTATTTCACCGGTTTTTATTCTTTCTTCCTCTACTGCTTTAGGTACATTCTTCTTTTTTATCAGCTGTTTTCTTATTCAAATTATTCTTTTTCACTCTTGCTATCTCTTCTTCTTCTTCTTCTTCTTCTTCTTCTTCTTATTATTATTATTATTATTATATTATTATTATATTATTATCCGTTTTTTAGTCATTATTTCTATTTAAGTTTGTTTGTTTTTTTTTGGTTTTTTTGGTGGGGGGTTCTTTTTTGTTTCTGTTGTTTTTTATCTTTATTTCTCAATCTTCTTCAACAATTGTTATTTATCATTGATTATACTTATATATTTCCTTCTTCTTCTTCTTCTTCTTCTTCTTCTTCTTCTTCTTCTTCTTTCCTCCTCATCCTCCTCCTCCCCACCTCCTCCCTCTCCTCTTTTTTGCTTTATTTCAACAAAAACAAATATATTTCGCATTTCCTCCATTTTATTTGATGTATTTTTTCTCCATTTAAATTCAGTTTTTCTACGAGTAAATTTAATTCCACCGCACCTCCATTTCCGCTATCTCAACCCTTCCCACAATTCCATATCGATTTCCATCTCTCATTGGACCATTCTCTGACTGATAAATAGAGTATCGATTCATGATGCCGGTCTCCGCTGAGGTTTGCTCGATCGTTACGATCGAATATATAATTATTCAGTTACACCTTCAACTTGTAAAGCATCGGTATTAACCAATTGCGTCATTTTCACAGGAGAATCCTCTTCTTCTTCTTCTTCTTCTTCTTCTTCTTCTTCTTTCTTCTTCTTCTTCTTCTAATGTCAATAGCATTCTTTATATCCGTGCTCTCCACACTCGTGACTCTCCAGTCCTCCTTACTCTCTACTTTGACTTACTCTCCTTTTCATTTATATTCTTCTTCTTCTTCTTCTTCTTCTTCTTCTTCTTTCTTCTCTTCTTTCTTCTTTCTCTTCTTCTTCTTCTTCTTCTTCTTTCAATGTTGGCTTGTTTTTTGGGTTTTTTTTTTTTTTTTTTTTCTTAGAGGTGTTTTTTGTTTTTGTTTGTTTCTGGGTTTTGTTTTTTGCTTTTTTGTTTGTTTTTTTGTTTGTTTTTCGCGTCGATAATTTTTTTGTTTTTAAGTTGGCATCTTTTCTTTTTTCTATCCATCACCGGTAGTTATACACTAGTGGACCTATGTATTTTAATTTCTATTCCGTAATAGGGCCTCGTTATCCATAATAAGTAGGTTCCAATCATTACCACACACTTACAAATAAGCAAACTCACAAGTCTGTACACACTAATACGCAAATGAACACCCCAACATAAACAATTTTGACTATATTATTCAGCTTTTCATTCTGCCTGACGAATGCTGAAATATGAAACCTTTCACCACACACCCAAACTAGTGAAATTCCCAAACTGTGTATTCTAGGGATGGGTTCCTGGTGTAATGGACAAAGCGACACGAATTCAAATTCGAGACGAGGATGTTTGCATTTCACATAGAACTAATACTCGTGGGAAAGGTATGCATCCAACTATTCTCCCTGCAACTATGGGTAAATAACAGAGCAGACTGGGCTCATTAACCTTGGTATGGCAACCAGAGTAGGAAAAGGAAAACTCTGAATTCAAAACTGTTAAATTCCACTTTAAAAATTGACCTTTTGTCACATCCTGCTCGTGTGGTGGGGTTGGATAGATACATATACTAGGGATGTCCAAATATATTCACTGAGAAATCGGCACCATATGTAAAGATATGATTCTTAGAAATAAAATAAAAAATCTTATGTTTTGTTTTTTTTTGTTTTGTTTTTTTGGGGTGGGGGTCTCTAGTTTTTACTCGAAAGAGAAAAATGAATAAACATATGTGTAATGACAAACGATAACACCGATAGACTTTGGGATAGATTATATAAACTCTCAATAAGTGTACCAATTATTCTAAGTAGAATAATGCTTTCCAAAGTCTTATCGTTTGTCATTACAATTTATTCTACTTAGAATAATTGGTACACTTATTGAGAATTTATATAATCTAGTATTCACTAGAGAGTTCTCTAAAGGGGGGTAATCACAGAATTTACTCTCAATTACTTATCACAATATGCATGAAATATCAAACAGAATAAAATATAAATAAGAATATTTGATTGTTTTTTTTTGTTTTGTTTTTATTCTCCTTGAGGTGGAGTATTTTCGGGGGGGGGAGGTGTTTTTGTTTCGTTTTTATACGAATATATTTGTTTGTTTTTTTTGGTTTTTCATATGTGATAATAAAAATTAAACTTTTCTTTTTTAAAACGGGTTTCTTTTTCTTTTTTTTTTTTTTTGCTACCCACCAACGGCAGTGGGCCAATATATTCGACTTTAGTGAATTTTTATTCTTCATTATGACCGCATTATCCATACCAGGTAGATTACAAAAAGCTGCCGCCCGACGACTGACGACATCTGCAAACAAGGAGTATTAGGTTGGTTGGTTGGTTTTTGTTTTACGACATATCAACCCTTTTCGGGTTATTTAATGCCATATCAAGTCATTTTTTTTTATAAACAAAAGACTCAGATTGTTTACAGTACAATAATTATTAGGGATGTCAAAAGATTTTAATTTTAATTCGACACATTATTCTAAAGATAAAATTTATCTTAAATTAAATTCCTTAAGGTGTTCTTTTTTAATAATTAATGAATATATGGATTAAACATCCAACAGAATAGAAAATATGTATTTTCTCGTTGGTGATTTTTTTTGGGGGGAGGGGGTGTTTTTTATTTGTTGTGTTTTTTTTGATTTTGATCTCTTTTCTTCTTTTTTTTTCTTTGAAGGAGTTATTTTGTCTTGATTTTTTTTTTTTTTCTTTCTTTTTATCATGTGATAATGAAAACTGAATTTTATTTCCAAAATCGGCAACTTATCTTTTTTTTATATATCAACAGAAGTTATTCAATAAAACAAAGCTTAGTAAGTGTAATGACAAACGATAAACTTTGGAAAGCTTTATTCTACTTAGAATAATTGGTACACTTACTGAGAGTTTATATAGTCTAGTATTCACTAGAGAGTTCTCCAAATGGGAGGTAATCATAAAATAGGGAAGGTAACTCTAAATTATTGATTACAGTAAGTGACTTCTTAAGTTATTTTCAAGCTTTTGTTAGAAAGGAAATAATGAATGAATATGTTGATCAAACAGAAGAAAAGAGAAATAAACCGTGAAAACCAAGTTAATATAGATAGATAGATAGATAGATAGATAGATCAGACACAGATATAAAGAGACTTAGAACTGAATTGATAGATTGACAGACAGACAGGCAGATAGATAGATAGATAGATAGATAGATAGATAAAAAAACAAATATAAAGAGACTTAGAACTGAATTGATAGATTGACAGACAGACAGACAGACAAATAAATAGATATATAGATATAAACAAATCGATAGATATAAACAGATCGATAGATATGAAAAAACTGATATATAGATAAATAGATAGGTAGATAATGAACATACATACATAAATACATACATACATGAACAGACTGAGATAGATAAACAAAAATTATTTACCCAACCCGTTTACCATGGTAGAATTTGACGCAAGATCATAAATATGGGGCATCCAGCGTGCTTCGAACTCGCTTTCCAGTAGTAGTGAGACTAGCTTGCTAACCATTACACCACAGATGGACACCTACAGATCTAGATAAATAGATATATAAATAGATATATAGATGTGAACAGAAAGATATATATATATATACAAACAGACATAGAATATATAGATAGATAGATAGATGGATAGATATATACATACATGCTAGAAACCACTAGGTTCCTAGTTCGATACCGGTCCTCGCCAACCCAGCGTATGAGTAGCACAGGGATCTGTGCGGTAAAGTAAGGAGCTGATGGTAGGTGTGGCGCTCCACCTCAGATGCTAAAAACAATCTCCTTGGTCTAGCGCTATTGAAAAGGGGATAGACTCCCTCGCTGACTGGCTGATACCGACTTTAGGCCGCCCCGTCGACTTTACTTACTTTACATATGAACAGACCGAGATTAGATAGATAGATAGATAGATAGATAGATAAATAGATAGATATGAACATATTGAGATACATACATACATACATACAGACCGAGATTGATAGATAGATAGATAGATAGATAGATAGATAGATAGATAGATTCGCAGGGGTGCTTTAGAATACAATTTGTCTGATGAGAACGAAGGATAAACTAATTTAATGTAATAAAATAATCTCTCTCTCTCTCTCTCCTCTCTCTCTCTCTCTCTCTCTCTCTCTCTCTCTCTCTCTCTCTCTCTCTCTCTAACTATAGTTTAACTATTTTATGTACTTTCCTCCTATTCCACCCCAAACCTGACCCTCGAACCGCATCACCGAGCGTCACCGTTTCCGCACTTTATTCTCTAAAGTTATTACCTCAACTGTTGCAGCTTTATCGACGGTAAACCGCGCCGAATACATCCTCAGCCAATCACCCATCTGTGGTGTCCATCCACCCCTACAAAACGAATCTCTCGCCACCAACAACAACAACTTCATTCTCAATGCAGCATTATATCTCCTACTGTCAGTCTGTATCTGCGCCATCTTTTATCCCAACCCCAGCCCCAGTGAGCTGACGTCCATTTCTCGGTGGCCCAGAATCCCTAATGAACATCGACAATCTCTCTTTGCACCGAAGTTCTCATCCAGGAAATGGAAATGCGTAAACTTGGCAGGCTGTCACCGACACCGGCCTCTTCGCAGACTCGTGGACGACTCTGTTGCTTTCTCTACGACAGCCATCATCTTCGGGCACTGCTAGCTAACGTCACTTCTGCCTTTCAAATCTTTTTCCTTTTACGACGCGGCTTCTATGACAGTTCGAGCAGTACCGGTCCACAGTCCGTCCAGTCTCGCCGACTAACCGAGCAACTCCTCCTCATGTTGTGCTCAAGTTTGCTTTTGTTTTTTTTTTTTTTTTTTTGTTTGTTTTTTTTGTTTTTGGGGGGGGGTTAAGAAGCTGATTTCCATGCCTATGCAGAACCTTTCTACAAACATTATAAAGTCCTTAAAATCAAAGTTCATGTCTACGTAACAAATTGTCTCCTAGCCCATGAAAAAAATGACTGGTACATTACCCTTAACGTTAAAAAACTATTTAATCCCTAAAAAAGAATTATACACTGTTATCAACCGCAGGTGAACTCTTCAAACCATTTACCAACACTAAAACATATGGCCTTAAATCTATCACAGGATTCAACACGGTTAGTTTTGGGCATAATTCGATTCGTTTTAATGCACGTAATTCTTGGAACACTGTTCAGTCGGTATTGTTTGAAGAAGAAAAGGAGGAAAACGTGAAGCTTGTTTCGGTAAATTATTTGTTCCTTAAAAAACTTTTGAAAAAGCATTTTATTGCCTCTTATAAACAACAGATTTGCATTTAGATTCTCACACGGCTAATTTGTCTCATGATATATATCTATATGTTGTGTTGTCTGGTGTGTATTGTATCGTTTGCTGTGAGCGTCCAAGGTGGTCATGTCCATGGCTTAACACACTATTAGGCATGGGCCCTTCAAATAGTAGTTTAAAAAAATAAAGTTTTCTTTTACTTATTCTTTATAACTTGTACCTACTATTGATAAATAAATTCTTATTATTACTTTTTCCCACAACGATTGGAAATAACTAACAAAACAATTTCTAAACATTTCACCAAAATGTGTTTGCTCACCAACTCAAATTATTTATCAAAATTTTAATAGGTAATAAAGTATAAACCAAAATCAACTTTCAAACTTATGTGAAAATAAACAAAAGATAACTAAAAAAAAGCAAAAAAACAACTTGGTCACTACTAGAATAGGCTCATTCCTAATCCTCCCACACATTATTACAGCAACCAACATTATGTTTTTTTTTTTTTTTTTTTTATAATGTTTTTGTTTTTTTTTTTTTTTTGGGGGTTTTTTTTTTTTTTTTGTTGTTTATATTGTGTGTTGTATAAAAATAAACCATTGTCTTTCTTTTTCTTCTTCTGACCACTGGTTTTCGTCGAAACTGTAGAAACCACAGGTCAGAAAACAATAAGAGAAAAATAAACAAAGCACAGAATAAAATCGAGTACAACCGTATTTACCTAACCCTACAACGAGCGGACTGCGACACATGGTCAATTCAAGCGGAGTTAACAGGTTTGAAGTAGGAGTTTTTCTTCTCTTAGACTGGTTACCAAAACCAAGGGTTAGAGAGCCCATTCGCCCTACTCATCTAGAAAAAGAATGGTGGAATAATGACATTTCCTTTTAAAGGGTATCTTTTTGCATGTATGAAATACAGTCAGCGTCCGTCTAGGATTTTGACTCTGTGTCTCTGTGTCCTATTTCCTTCGACGATAACCATTACGCCACGCGCCGCCTATGACGTCTTTATTAAGTTGAAAATTTATCTCGAGATGTGAACCCCCAGCTCTGTCTGGCAGTCCTCTTCCTTCGTATCCAACTGCTCTTAGCGCTGTCATAGACACGAACTGGCCAAAATGCATGGGGTTTGACTTACTTGCAAAACTCCACCATTTTCTATTACGGCCACCAGAATACTAAAGATATAAATAAGAATAAAATTCTTGTCTGCTGAAATCTGACCGTACTACTACCGAAGACTAGTTTTCCATTTTATTACTTAGAACATCTTCTCTTTGTATTTTAGTATGTACTTTTTAAAATTTGCAAACTTTTCAACTTGCTTTGCTACTCCTTAAATACCATTATACATATACATCTATATATGTATCTTTACTCTACGCCTCCGCCACGAGCAGGATGCGACACAAGGTCAATTTGTCCAACTGGTTTAAATTCAGAGTTTTCCTTCACTTAACACATTCATACTCCCCACAATTATTCCAAACTCTAGAACATTAGCTTCCAAACGAATTCAGTTCAGTGTCTCGCTCAGGACACTGATATATGTTTTCAGGTTGTCCCAAAATAATGTATACACTCTTTCTTGTTTTTGTTTTTGGGTTTTTGTATACTTCCTCTTGTTTCAATCTTATTTACAAGCCAAAATACATAAATTGAATAAGTTATAACGATTCAAAGAGTGTATACATTATTTTGGGACACCCTATATATATATATATATATATATATATATATATATAAATCGGAGTGGCCTAAAGTCGGTATCAGCCAATTAGCGAGGGAGTCTATCCCCTTTTCACTAGCGCTAGACAAAGGCGATTGTATTTGCGTCTGAGGTGGAGTGCCACACCTACCAACAGCTCCTTACTTTACCGCTCAGATCCCTGTGCTACTCAGCTACTAGTTGGCGATGGCAGGTATCGAACTAGGAACCTGGTGGTTTCTAACCAAACACTTTACCGACTGAGTCGAAAAAAATTCAAAAAAGATAATTTTTTTTGTTTATAGATTTAAATTTTTCGAAACATTTTTAAGAATCCTAATTTTTTATTTATTTAAAAAATGTAAAATACTTTTAAAAAATAATTTTAAATATATAAACAAAGTCATTATTTTTTAAACTGATGTCAGTCTGTTTTGAATGGGACGATATTAACGTTAAAGAATTTTCAAAAGATTAAAATTTTAAAAATTTTCTTTTCTTTTTTTTCATTTGAAAATATTTTTCAAATGAAGTATTTAACATCTATTATCAAATCTATGTACCACTGTATATAATTTTAAAGTGATACTAATACGGCAAAAATTGCCCGAATGAAAACGAGATGGTCTCCATCTTAAAACGAGAATTTATTTTTTCCCCCTAATTTGATTATCGCTTTTCTTTCTTGCAGCTGGTCAAGATCTGAACTCCTCAAAGATACGTATTAACGCTTCTTTGCCCCTTTTTGTTGCCAAAAGACGACATAAGTTATTAAAGTGTCACACAATCTAACAGCAGCCCCAGAAATGTTTTTTGAAACTACCGACACCTTGTCTTTGTATTCTATATTTCATAATTTTATTATGAAATCGCTGTAGGTGAAGACAATTACAAAGTGGTGCATCTGGCCTTCTTATTAAAAAGGTTAACATTAGAAGTTTGTCTTTTCGTTTCGTCCGTACGCATTAAAAGAAACTATGTTTAATAAACAGCAAGACTAGAGTAAACCTTTAGGATGGTTTTAACAAAGTGGCAAACACCAAGTTAGAAAATAACACCTGGTAAAAAAGAAGCAACAAATATATATAGAACAGTGTTTTAAGGGAGGTAAGAATTATACGAGTTCCAAATAAAGGGGAGTAATCCATATGATACTATGATTCTACAACATTATAATCCTTTAATTTCCAGCTTTACTTTAGGTTTCAAACAGTCCTTCAACGGGTTTTCCACCAAGATCTAGTGTTATAAAATTTAGTGATTATATATATTCTATATACAGTAATACCTCACTGGTTCCTAAAACCGACTTAAATCAAAATACCCATTATTTAGATGCAATTATCCGACCTAGACCTAGCCTAGTTTTTTTATGTTAGCCTACGTAATCGGTAAATTAAGTTAGTGATTATATGTATTCTATATACAGTGATACCTCACCTTACATCGTTAACCGGTTCCTAAAACTGACTTAAATCAAAATAACCATTATTTAGATGCAATTATCCAACCTAGGACTAGCCTAGTTTTTTTTTATGTTAGCCTACGTAATAGGTAAATTATAAGTGTAAACAATCGATACATCCAGGAATTAACGGTACTATACAGTATGAAGGATACAGTTATTTCTACAGGCGACGTAGATATTATAATATTTTATATACCTTTAAAGATTTTAAGGTTTTGATATTTTTGAAAATG
This sequence comes from Doryteuthis pealeii, assembly GCA_023376005.1. NCBI lineage: Eukaryota > Metazoa > Mollusca > Cephalopoda > Myopsida > Loliginidae > Doryteuthis > Doryteuthis pealeii. The sequence continues at coordinate 106,904,544 of CM042137.1, read as the reverse complement.
TACGTGTCTTCGAAAATGGCGTAAGTCGAAACGACGTAAATAGAGGTATGATTGTATTTATATTTTGGTCTTTCTACCTCTTTTTGGTGTTACTTTTCCAATTACATTGATAGTGTTCTTCTAAGGAGATGAACAGTTCCGCAAAATGCAATTTTTTCTATTTCATATAGGTTGAAACTGTCAGGCATCTTGTTAATGTGTTTATCTGTCCCTTTCTTGATCATATATAGGGCTCCCACTATATCTACCACGCTGGTAATTTTGAGGTGCCCCATTTTTTTTCAATTTCTTATTTCAAGGTTTCAGGCTTTTGTATTTACTTATTTCATTATACTCTTTGACTGATATTTTATTATCTGTTGGCATTGTCATAGCAATCTGAAAGCATGTTTTTTTTTTTCTTTCATAGTTAACTAGAAGCGGCTACCCGGCGTCGCCTGGGTAAAAGGGGGATTTTTTTAAGTTAGTCCTGCAGATCCATTATTACTGAATCGTGAGTTGGATCCTAATAGAATGCCCAATTAAAATACCTACATAAAAAAGACCTTGTATTAATCTAGCCACACTGCAAAGAAACGTTAATGTCTACTATTTAAAATATTAAACGTAAAAAACAATCCATGCTGTTATCAGTTAAATTTTATTCTTTAATTACCTTCACTAATATAAATCAAATCTATTATTTTTGCTCAAAAACCAAGCCCTTGTGATATTTAATGTATATATATATATGTACTTTGTCGTTAATTGTTTTATTTTCGAAATTTCCTCCGGACATACACACACAAACTGTCGTTTATATATGTATTGATAGTCCAATAAGAAATTTGAGATAAATACTTGTTTGAATGATATAGATATAATTCATAAGTTTGTTGTTTTATTCACGTATGGCACAGCTATCTATTATTAGTATTTAGTGTAGTTAATCTTAAAGATCCTAACTCTTATGTGTATGCGACAGTTTGAGGTCAGTTGAAAGCTTGACTTTCATTGGACGAAAACGTCATGTGATCAGTGATCCTAGATGGAATATTTCTAAAATTCATTTGGTTGGTATCTTTTCTTTTTTCTTTTTTATATGTGAAGTTTCCTCTGGACATACAGATACACACAACTGCCCTTTATATATGTATAGATAGATAACCATTTTTAAAAATTCATAGAACGACTGCTGTTTATACAGTAGCATTGCAACCAACAAAGCCTTTATCAGATGATGACTCTGGGTCCAGGTATGGTTTCGGGACCGAAGCATCATTACCATTAACCCAGAGTGCCCCATCAGTATCTCACGATACCACCAGACATTGTTGGTTTGTTGTCACACTGTGGGATTGCCATATCCACGCTGATGTGGTTAGAGCTTTATCCTGGATCTTTTTTATGTATTTCCTGTAGTCTTGTGGAGAAAGTGCAAGTTTAGTCAAAAATGCGAAAGTTGAGTTTGTAATAAATCCTCGGCATCCGACTTCGATAGGAAATACATCCGTTTATGACGCATTGTTCTCGTAGGTCTTTATATTTTTCTAACTTACGCTGATTTGCTCTGTCAAGATTTCCTCAAAAGGGACTGTTAATTCAACGATGAAAACGTTTTTTATTAACAGACTATATGACAATATCAGAACGCTGGGCCGTTAACGTTATTTCAGTTGAAAGTACGAGTTGATGTTCTAAATCACATACAATGCGCCAGTCCGTGCAGCCATCAAATAGTGAAGAAATGTTCCAAATTTCACTCTATTACTCTTTTTTCAAACAACTTGGATAGGAAAGTCCCAGAGAATAGTAGCTACTCTGGATTCTGTTGATGGTTCCTGTGAATGTTTATACCATTTTTTAGATTTCACTATTCCATCCTATTTGCATATTTTCCAGTGAATATAATGTCCTATTATTATCATGTGAGTTTTCACACAAACGTTAGCTGATGGCCTTCTTTTTCTTTTGAGTTTTTCACATCAGCGTTAGCTGATGATATTTCACTGGAGTCTGAGTGACAACAAGTCTCCTCAGGTCTCCAAGACTCTTCTGAGTATTCTGGCAGATTGCAGCAGTGCAGTATTCTGAATCTCTGGCAAGATCCAGCTATTTGTCCATATTTTCGTTTTCCTTCATCTCCAACCTGGGATCAGCTAGAACTGCACAATCCACCAGTTGACAAGTTCTTTCTTTTTTGTTAATCAATACTAGGTCTGGTCTTTTTGCTGGGATCAGGTGATCCGTTTTTATTTCAAAGTCCCAGAGAATTTTATGCGATTCTGGTTTATGCATATACCATTTTGTTGTATGGTCAAAATTTAATTTTTTGCATAATTCCCAGTGGATCACCTTCCCCAACCCAGTCATGCCTAGTTTTGTATTCCCGTTGTGCTAGTTTGCTACATTCGCTTAGTACATAGTTTACATTCTCATCTCTGTCACCGCATAGTCTTCATTTACTATTTTGTGGGGTATTATCAATTTTTGCTTTGCTTTATAGTTTGTCCTTATGGCATTATTTTGTGCAGCAATTATTAGTGATTCAGTTTATATTTTGAGGTTTCCGTTTTTTAACCATGTCCCAGTCTTTTCGTGTGCAACCTTTCCGATTTGTCGTTTGAAGTGTCTATATAATTGTTTTTCTTCCGATTTTTGTTTTCTAGTTTTTGTTGTTTTTCTGTTTTTTCATATATTACATTTGCTATTGTTAGCTGCCATAAGTAATCTGTCTTTGCTCTTTCTGTGTAGTCTTCGAGTTGTTGGATTGTGGTCTCTACGCAGTCCTCTATGTCAACAAGACCTCTTCCACCTTTCTTTTCCTGGTACATGTAATCTATCTTTATCGTCTCTAGGGCCTAGTTCATGGTCATTAATTTTCTCGTCCTTTGGTCAATCTGTCTGAGTTCTTCTTTTGTCCATTTTAAGAATGGACCATAGTATCTTATAATGGGGACAGCCCTTTGATCAGATTTATGCTGTTGAGCCTGGTTTCTAGGAGTTTTCTTGTTTTCCTATTATTATTATTATTATTATTATTATTATTATTATTATTATTATTATTATTATTATTTGTGAGTTTTAGCGTAAGCTGATGGTCTTTCACTGAAGTCTGCGAGGCAAAAAGTCTCCTCAGTTCTCCAGGACTCTTCTGGGTAATCTATGCTGATGTCTGGATGGTCTCACTCTACCTTTGATTTTCACTTCCTCCAGTTTACTTTCTAAACTTATGGGGACCGTTCCAAGTGCACCAACTTCAATTGGTATCACTTTCACCCTCATATACCAGATCATTTTCAATTATCTAGCAATGTCCTGACATTTGTTCATTTTTTCGTTTTATTTACCCCTCGCGAGTTTTTTACACTATTTTTTTTAACTGGTATGGTTTTAATTAAGTTTGAGTAACAACAAGTCTCCTCAGGTCTCCAGGACTCTTCTAAGTATTCTAACTGATCTTAAAAGTGCCGCTGTCTGGATAGTCTCGATTCTTCCTCTGATATCCAATTCCCCCAGGCTATTTTCCAAATCCATGGGAACAGTTCCAATTGCACCAACTACAATTGGTATCACCGTCACCTCCATGTTCCACATTTTCTTCGGGTCTCTGGCCAGATTCAGTTAATTAACACTTGGCCGAGATTGAATGATCCTTTATATCTCAAAATCTCAGAGGTTGTTATGTGCCTCATTTTCTAGGACAGATTCTGGTTTGTACATATAGCATTTGTCAATATGGTCAAATTTCAATCTCTTGTACTATTCCTGGTGGATGACATTTCCCGCCCAGTCGTACCTAATCTTGTATTCCTTTTGCGCCAGTTTCCTGAATTCGTTTATTAACCCTTTCATTTCTGTCATCACTTAACCTACACATGCTATTCTGTAGCGTATTATTATTATTATTATTATTATTATTATTATTATTATTATTATTATTATTGAGTTTTTCCCTTTTACTGGAGTCTGAGTAACAACAAGTCTCCTCAGTTCTCCAGGACTCTTCTGAGTATTTTGGCAGATTGCAGCAGTGCAGTATTCTGGATGGTTTAAATCCTTCCTCTGATTTCCAAATTTTCCAAACTGTTTTCCAATATTTTGGGGACCGATCCAAGTGCACCAACTACAATTGGTATAACTTTGACTTTCATATTCCATAACTTATTCAGTTCTCTGTCAAGGTCCAGGTATTTATCAATTTTTCCTTTTTTTAAAAATTATCATTTACTTCTTTTGAGTTTTCACATCAGCCTTAGCTGATGGTCTTTCACTGGAGTCTGAGTGACAGCAAGTCTCCTCAGGTCTCCAGGACTCTTCTGAGTATTCTGGCAGATTGCAGCAGTGCAGTGTTCTGAATGGTTTCAATCCTTCCTCTGATATCCAAACTTTCCAAACCCCTTTCTAATCCTTTTGGGACTGTTCCAAGTGCACCAACCACATTATTATTATTATTATTATTATTATTATTATTATTATTATTATTATTATTATAGAACATGAATGCATGTGTTGTGCTGTCATCAGCTCAAATAAATAATGGACCGTTCCATTTTGGCTGTAAGGAAAGAAAGGAAAGAAAAAAGACAAGCTAAACCTAATAAATGGAAAAAAATAAATATAATACAATGATAAAGAAAGAATGCCATTAAGCCATTCATCAGACGCTTGCCGTCTACTTCTGTGAGAAGAAAGAAAGAAAGAAAGAAAGAAAGAAAGACGAGGGAAAAGAAAGGAAAGGAAAAGAGGAGACAGAAATGGAACATATATATAGATAGAGAGAGAAATGGATAAAATTATGAAATGAAGAATACTTATTTTGAAAACTTATTTTCGAAGTTTATTTTCAAAGAAAAACAAAAAATGACGTGATAATTCATAAATGATAATAACATCTTCCTAATGTTAATAAATTATTCAATTTTAATAAAATTTTCGGTAATCATTCATTAAAAGATGAAAATAAACTGAACGCTAAAACTGAACTCGCCTAATTACATTTGTTTGTTTATTTATTTATTTGCGAGGAAAGGGGATAATGAGTAATAATAAATAAATAATGATAATCAATAAGATAGTTTACACAAACATTATGATACAAGCATGTGTAATTTAAAGGGTGCTTTCCTTAATTTGATAAAGTTTTCTTTACAATTTTTTTTTAAATTACTGTATGATACGACTCCGGTCGCCATTCTAGGCGTTTAGTTATTCTGTTGGTAAATCCAAGTCGGTATTGAGTTTGGTGTCTTTGGTTAATCCTTGTGATCCTAGATAGAAAAGATTGTAGCTTTAGTAGATACACCAGTATAGGCCAACCAGCACAAACCTACACCAATCAGCTCTGTGGGGATTCTGGTTTCCGTGCAGAAGACCTGACAGGAACGATAACCAATAGGGATGGGTGGTGAGAGAGTCATGGAAATTCGTGCTGTCAGCATAACACGATGATGATGATGATGATGATGATGATGATGCATATTTGTATTATATATTGCGTAGCTAGGTCAGAAGTAAACGATAATAGGCAAGGGTTACAGTAGATAACGTCTATTATAATCCTTACTTATTATCGTTTAGTTTTACATGGTATATTTTACCTTTCACCTATTATCTGGTACATTTTCCCTAGTATCTAATACATTTTACACATTTTACATATTATTTGAATTCAAATCTGGACCGTTAGATTGATTGACATTTAATAACCTTATTCTGACCCCGACTTTCTGTTGCCGGGAAAACTTTGAGAATAGATAGTAAAAGATACCATCCCGAAACCAAAAGTAGAAGCCATGAAGATAGGTACTCCATAATACAGAAAGCAATTACAGAAAAAATAAAATATTAAATATGAGAGCACAACTACGTGTGTTTCTCATACAAGAATAGACATTCTGTCTAGATTAGATATATACCCGGAAGTAAGTGGGTATATAACAGATTTCTAGTGGTAGTATCTATTAGGGTCCTATATATGGGTCAAATAGATCTCTATGAAAATTATTAGTACTAGCAAAAGAAAACGCCTTCCGGTCAGTGTAAAAATTAATTTTTGAAAGATTTTGCCTGAAGGGGGTGGGAGTTAAAAAATGAATGTTAGAGGGTTTGTATCATAAGTAAGTAAAAATGTAAACTATTTTGAAATGTTTGAAATGTAAACTATATGCCTTGTGTTTGTCTCTAAAAACCATGAAAGCCTTGGGATAACAAGAGAACCTTACTAGCATCTAGGACAACAAAGATTTGAAGAAATTAGAAGTATAAAGAAAGACCAAACTATCCACCGACGAATAGACCCAGAAGTTAGAAGAAATGCCCCAACTACACAAGGAAAAAAAGAAGCTATGAAAATAGCTACACCAGACAATAGAAAGTAAGTAAAGACGAAGTAGAAGATTTAATATGAGAGCACAACCACGGGTGACTCTCATAAGATAGTATATATACCCAGAAAGAAGTGGGTATACTGCAGACAGATTATCCGGTAAAAAAACAAAAAAAATCCTGGTGCACCAGCTCGGACATGAAAGGAGGTATTACTATTGATTTCCTTGAAATAGATGCAGTTCCAAACAGTGGTTCCTATTGCCAACTGTTTAGACACTATTTACCTTATCTATTGAAAGACCCTCGTATATACGAGGGTGAGTCAAAAGGTAAGGCCATTTTGATTGGGACAGATATAATTACCAACACGGGAACGTGTATTAAAATGAAGCTGGTCCTCTGAGGATCATATCCCCACTTTCCACATAGTCACCATTTCTCTCAATAGCAATGTTCCACCTTTGAATAAGAGCATGTAAACCTGTTTCGTAATATTCTGTTGACTGTTCTTTGAGCCACTTCTTCACTACAGATTTCACTTCTCTCGTCACTGGAATAATGTTTGCCTCTCAAAGCCTCTCTCATGGGACCGAAAGAGGCAAACAGTAATGGCATTACTTTTTTACTCTTATAGATATTTCTGTATTTTAACTGTTATCATATCTGAAGTTATTTTCCCCGGGCAACACATGTATCCCTGCTGATACACACACACACACACACACACACATATATATATATATATATATATACATATATATATATATATTATTATTATTATTATTATTACTATTATTATTTACTCAACAATGTTAATCTCAAATATATAATCTCATGTATA
>CM042137.1:106884894-106892394 GCA_023376005.1 Doryteuthis pealeii | reverse complement strand
ATAGATGAGCATAGACTAAGATAGATGGATAGATAGATAAATAGAGATGAGCATAGACTAAGATAGACAGATAGATAGTTGAGCATAGACATATATCTCTCTCTCTCTCTCTCTCTCTCTCTCTCTCTCTCTCTCCTCCTCTCTCTCTCCTCTCTCTCTCTCTCTCTCTCTCTCTAAAAAAAAATGAAACTAGTTATGATTTGTCGTTTTTGCTGAGTTAGGCTCACATATAGTTATTTACTAAACTAAGCTTAGATGTGGCACAAGGCCGGAAGTATGGGGCGCCCAATGAGAGCCGGATTCGCTAAAAATGGTCTGCAAATCTAGCTTGTTAACTGTTACACCACGTGAGTGGACCACATATAAAGTAAGTAAAGTCGATGGAGTTAAGGTATCAGCCGAACAACGAGGGAACCCCTTTTCTCTGTTGAGATTGTTTTTGTTATGGTGTAGCGCCACACCTACTGTCAGCTTCCAGATACTTTGCCACACAATTCAGATTACCCACGCTGTGCTACACATGCGCTGTGTTGGCGAGGACCTGTACCGAACGAGGGACCTTGCGGTTTCTAGTCGAACGCTATACCGACTGAGCTAAACCGCTTACAACTACCTGATGATAGTTTAATAAAACTGGTGAACACAATTTGTTTTTGACTATTTTGTGGCCACTGAATCCGAAAATGACCCCAGTTATTCCATATCACCTCAACTTTTTAAGATATGGGATACCCTCGATTTTCCTCAAAAACCCTAAAAATACAGCATCTAAAATGTTTTTGCTTATTTTATTGAAGGTTTTAAAAATGCATATATAATGGGAAATAATATAAAATTACACTGGGCATCACAAGTTTTGTTGGGTTAGATCTGACACTTGTTTTTGACAAACTTTTGGACTCTGAATCCAAAGTTTTCCCCATTTTTTAAATCTATTACATCAACTTTTTAAGTAACAGGATACCATCACTTGGTCTCAGAAAACATTAAAATACTGCATGCGACAAATTTGAGCTTATTTTATAGCATGTTTTTAAAAATTACAATAGAAAATGATAAAAATTGCTTAACTGTAATGTTTGTACAAATTCATTTTGTTCATACAAAGGATATTGTTACTGTAAGTCAAATTGTGTGCAAGTTGTTATGGTAAAAATTTTCACATAGTTTTTTTCTAGAATGTTCAATATGTGGACAATTCCCCTTTATGCTCCATAGTCAGCTATCACATGTACATCCTATTTATTTTGATACCATTCCTCCATTTATTTCAAATCTTGGTGGAATCATTTATCTTGCTCATAGCTGACCACACAAAGGTTTTCCAAGCAGTTAGCAAGATGGCTAAGCAGAAAATGGAACGATGCTCATGCTGCGATCAGGCATTTTGTGACTATTCAATTCCAGTGTATTTCATTGTTCATGCATTTCCAAGAGATTTCTTGACAACGCAAAGAACAAGCATTCTTCTTGAGTTCTGACATTATCCTGATGAAATGTTCATCTTTGATAACTTCCAGAATCTGTAGACCATCAAACACACCGGCCTTGATTTTTTCAAATGATGGGCCAGGAAATGCCAAATTGTGGTTTTTGAAACACTTGCTTTCAATTGGCAATGCTTTAATGAATTGCTTCAAGAGACCTAATTTCATGTGCGAGGTGCGAACATAATTTTCTTTATGTCAACAAATGGCTCATGTAGAATGTTAGGATTAATAGGTTTGAGGTCATATCTTAGAGGTCAATTCCTCTCCACCCAATTCTTTTCTCAAGTTCTACTGCCCCAGACTGGGATTTCAGCTGAATACCCGAGTCCACTATAACGGTTACGAAACTAACGTCAACAAATAAGAGGTGCATTCAGTAAAACGTTTGAAAATCCCTGATCTGCATGCTTTGCTAGACGACAATTGACCTACACAGGGATCGAACCCACACAATCAATGAAGGTTCAAACTAAAACCAATCCCTACCTAAATTCAACGGAAAAACAGCTGCAGCAAATTGTTGGACTATTACTGTTGTGATGTTAATCCAACAGTAAAAAAGAAGTCAAGTCGAGGTAGGGTAAAATAAGACAAGTGTATTTACAATAATGGTACAGAAACGGCTAGCTTGCCGTTAACGGTAACAGTACAACCTTTTCACTCGGTGTCTCACTATTTATAGTGAGAACCGGTGTATATTCTCCACTGTAGGAACGGCCGGTACAACAATTACCTTGCTCGTATTAGATATTTACCTAAATTTAACGACAGTTTTATCAATCATGCTTAGCCCCTCTGTTTCTTTTTTTCAAATTAAGAAGAAAAAATAAAAAAGTGTTCTGTAGTTAAATAATGTGCAATAAAATTATTAATTAATATTAATAAGATTATAATATAATATCAATAATTTATGTTCTATTATATGGTGGGGGAAAAATTATTTTTTGATTATCGTGTTGTAAAACAATTTTTTTTTCTCGTTTAATGCTCCCACAAAAGAACAATCTTAAATATTTGAATTAATTTGAATTTAACTATTAGAAACTTGGTTTGATTAGAAAGAAAACATTTATTTGAATTTTGACACCAAAACTATTACTAGTTTTGAAAAAAAAAGATTTCAAAGACCCATTAACAATTTTTTATGAAAGAGCTTGACAAAAATTAATTTTAAAAGTTTTTCTCCTAGTCCCTAGAATCTATCTATTGCTGATAAACCTTATGACATTCTTTTTTTAATTATTATTTTAATATATAGAATTTTCAGAGAAAAAACTTATAGCGGATGGTAGTCTAGGATACTAACTTTTACATTTGTTTTCCTTTTTATATAGTGAAGTTTTCATGATACAAAAGTAATAGTCTGTGAAATGATATTGAAGACTGGGTTTATCGCCCAGAGCCTGAGGTGCCCCTGAAGGAAAAAACAAACAAACAATGGGGCTAAGTATCTTTGTAACGGCCACTTATGAGCTTCGATTTGTGCGTGGCTCCCCAATATAAAATGACTCCGTGTCTATTCTGGCTTATTAGAAAATAACTTCAAATAAGGAACTAATTACACTGGTTTGCAAAAAAATATTTTTTGTCTGAGGCAAGAATGTGAATAGGTGTTTTTTTTTTACTAATTTGGGTGTGCTGAATTCAAATTTATAAACAGTTTTGCTCTATCACCTCTAGTTTTTTGTTTTTAAATAGTCTCATTTTAGTATATAAAGAGTATATACGTGCTTATTTCAACAGTTGCAACCGCTTATTACTGATAAAACAGGATAGATAAAGAACATTGACGGTATAAATATACTTGGAGACACAATGTACACAATTTATAGTACCGCAGACAGTTAGAAGTGTGTTCTGTTAGATGATCTGCTGTATTTTGCCTCCGGGATGTCACGCAAGAGCATCCAGCAGAAGTCTCCCATTATGCCGGGGTTCCACTTGCCTTGGTAGTTGCTCTCCATCTTCGTAATGTCTTGGTGGAATCTTTCTCCGTGCTCATCACTCACTGCTCCAAGGTTTGGAGGGAAGAAGTTGAGGTGGGAATGGAGAAAATTAATTTTGAGTGACATTCGGCATCCCATATCCTCATAAGTCTTTAGCAACTTCTCAATACAGGCTTGGTAATTTGGTACGCGTGTGTTACCAAGGAAGCCACTACAGACTGACTTAAATGCTTCCCATGCTCTCAGTTTCCTGCATATTAACTAAAAAAAGAAGACACGAGTCACATAATATTAGAAATTAACCCTGAATACATATACGCCTTTATGTACAGTGTGTTTACAAAATGTACAGTATGCATATCTAAAAAAACTAGAGGTGATGAGTAAAACGGATTTCAAATCTGATTCAGCACCTCAAAATTAGTTTAAAACAGCTATTTTTGTGCTTGCCTCAATTTCTTTGTAAACCAGTGTTATTAGTACACTAATGCAAATGTTTAGGGTTAGGGTTAGGGATAGGTTTTACTAGTTTGCCTTAATTTAGTGTTTGTTTTTATAGTTTGGACTTGTTTTCGTTTCTGTTTTTGTTTTTTGTTTGTTTTTTGTTTTGTTTTTTTTTGTTTATTGTTTCTTTTTTGTTTGTGTGGGGTTTTTTTTGTATTTTTTCAGCAGTTGTCTTTTACTTATTTTCTGACATTTTAGGATTACTTATTGGTGCTTATTTTCTTATTTTTTTCCTTTCTTTGTTTTTGTTTTTTTGTGGGGTTTTTTCTGTTGTTTTTGGGGCGGGGGTACCAGTGACGAATTTGAAGTGGCTGGTGACTAATCACTTACTGAATTAAGCCGGAAAAGATTCAATTCTCTCTCTCTCTCTCTCTCTCTCTCTCTCTCTCTCTCTCTCTCTCTCTCTCTCTCTCTCTCTCTCTCTCTCTCTCTCTCTTGTGTGTGTGAGTGTTTTTCACAATTACTATCACATCTTTCTATTTGTTTCTTCATTTTCTCCTTATCACATTGTACCTCTCTCTCTCTCTCTCTCTCTCTCTCACACACACACACACACACACACACACCTGCGCGCACGCGCATACAGAGAATTTTTACGCTCGCAGATTCACGGACGAATCGAATCATAAATAGCCACAAAAGTCACCGGGCAGTCATATGCACTTAAAGGACGCCGTCAGCAGATTTAAAGTCGATATCGACTTACATTCTAATAAGTGTTTTTTTTGGGGGCGGGATTATTTATCTATGGGTCTACATTTTTGTTTGTATGTTGGTTTTTAGAAAAAGGGTATCAGTAATATAGATGAGTTCAGAATACAGGAACATCGGTCGACTTAAGTCCTTTTAAATAACCCGAGTAAAGAAAAGAAAGTAAAAATTTTTTTTTTTGTTTGTTTGTTTTGGTCTTTTGATATAAGAGTTCTGGTTAAATCGAACTTAACGGACCTAAATTCCACCATCGTATGTCACCCCGCCGAAAGAAAAAATCCAAAAAATCAGGGAATTAACCGAATTTTATGAAATTTTCAGTGTTGATATATTAATGAATAAAATATATAATGCACCAGTTATTTTAATTAAAAATTTTTACATTTTTTCAGGCCAGTTAACTTTGAACCACTTATCTCTGAGGGGTAACACAGATTTTCGAATGATACGTGGTTCCAAGTTAACTGACCTAAAAAAATGTAAAGGATTTTAAATAAAATAACTAGTGCATTATATATTGTATTCATTAATATAACAACAATGAAAATTTCATTAAATTCGGTTATTTTCCTGATTATTGGTATTTTTTCTATCGGCGTGGTGACGTACAATGGTGGAATTTAGGTCCATTAAGTTCGATTTAATCTGAGTTCTTTATTAGGGTCTTGTTGAGTAATACAGTAATTTTTTGTTTGTTTGTCTTTTTTTCTGTTTTGTGTTTCACTATAGCTATTGTAATTTCGTTGAAAAATAAACAAACAAAAAACTATTGTATCAAAACAGCAAAACAAAATTATGGTGGCTCCTGGTTCGATACCGGGCCTCGCAAACTCAGCTTATGAGTAACACAGGGATCTGTGCGGTAAAGTGAGGAGCTGATGGTAGGTGTGGCGCTCTATCTCAGGCACTAAAATAATCTCCTTGTGCTAGTGAAATGGGTATAGACTCCCACGCTGTCTGGCTGATACCGACATTAGGCCGCCCCGACGACATTACTTTTTTTACTTTATATATATATATATATATATATATATATATAAATATATATATATATATATATAACTATTTTACCGCACGCACATAAACCAACTTGACGCATTTCACATGCATTGTCTTCGTGTCATTTGCGGTATAAAATAGCATGATAAAGTAAGAAATAGCACAATTTTAAAAAGATGCGATATTGCTGGCATCGAAACCCTACTAGCCAAGATTCAACTTAGGTGCGCTGGTCACGTTGTCCGAATAAATGAGAACAGGCTTCCAAAGAAGATTTTATACGGGCAACTACCAAATGCTAAGCGTTCTATTGGACGCCCTCTCTTACGCTACAAGGACAAATTGAAGGACAATTTGAAACGCCTCGATATTGACCTGAGTGCTTGGGAAGATCTAGCATCGGATCGGAAGGAATGGCGTAAGACATGTTTCGCTAAACTAAAGAGCTTTTAACTAACTAAACTGAAGCATAGAGATCGGCTCTGCCTAACTTTAAAAGAAAAAACATTTAACTCCTGCCTTGGAGAATTTCATTTGTCAGTGTGGCTTCGTGGCTCGCAGCAGGGCTGGGCTGCTGTCACACTCGAGGAAACATAAAATGTCTTCCTTGACAGCATGCACAACATGGGAGGAATCAAATCACTCACTGCTGACCCTCATTTATCGTTCACAATAGGAGAGTCCACCATAACTTTATTATATATGCTCCCAAATTTGGTTGAGCACTTTAATTAGAAGGGATTTAATTGCAAAATTCACCGTATTCGGCGTACAGCTAAACCTCGCTCTGTTTACATAAACAAAGTTTGAGGCCTCTAGTGAATTTCATTTTCGCTTAGAAATGTAGCGATTAAATAGTCTCCTAGATTTGACAGCTGCTTGTGGCCGCACGGGTAAGAGGTTTGGCGAACGAAAGTTCATTCGGGTCTCGAACCTGGACAGAGGTAGCTGTTAAACGGTATAACCACACTGATGAGAGGTGATACCTCGAAACACGTCTCTCTGGATTCCTTTATTATATATATATATATATATATATATAATATATATATAGAGAGAGAGAGAGAGAGATAAAGATAGATAGATAGAGAGAGAGAGATAAAGATAGAGAGATGAAAAGAAGATAAGATAGATAGAGAGAAGAAGAGGAGAGAGAAAGATAGGAAGAGAGAAAGATAGATGGAGAGAGGGAGAGAGAGAGAGAGAAGAATGGCTAATATTTGATTTATCAGTAGTTATTCCAATAGTGACATGAGTCCTCGGATCAATTGTCTTTTGGTATGGCTGTTGTCATCGATGGTATGTTGGTGCCAATGTTAGCAGTTGTGGAATTGATTGTAGTGATAGTCCTCATAATAATTGAGACGATGATGATGATGATGATTATGGTGAGTGATGACGTTGTTGAGAGCAGAGATAATTCATCGAGACGATTGAATTATTATTATTGATGATGATGATGATGCATGTATCATTGTCTGTTGGTCCGTTTTTATTTATCGTGATGTTGTTTTTGATTATTGTGCTGATGCTTTTTTTTTTGCAATCAATTTCCGCCATCGCTTTTCAAAATTCATTTGTTTTTGTTTATCCTATTCTTATTTTCTTGTCTTCACTTGTTTGTGTCTCTTCTCGCGTTTTATTTTCTACGCTTTCTGACGCTGTCTCTCGCATTAAAGTCTCGGGACCCTTCTCTTTTTTTCTCCTTACCACGCCCCGTTGTTTTGTTCTGTGTATTGTCTCTCTTAAAATACGCATGCCCCCCCTCTCTCTCTCTTCTCTCTCTCTCTCTCTCTCTCTCTCTCTCTCTCTCTCCTCCTCTCTCTCTCTCTCTCTCTCTCTCTGTTTTT
>CM042137.1:106877222-106884884 GCA_023376005.1 Doryteuthis pealeii | reverse complement strand
TACAGGAGGAATCTACAGAAAATATTCCGGAATATATCCTGTGTATTAAGAATGTGACAATAATATTGGATAGCGTATCGTCGTCTCTAGACATCTAGCGGCAGATCAAGCCGTAATAAAGTCGTAGGGTGGCCTAAAGTCGGTATCAGCCAGACAGCGAGGGGTCTATTCTTCTTTTCCTAGCGCTAGACTAAGTGAGATTTTATTTTGCGTCTGAAGGTGAAGCGCCACCACCTAACAATTAAGCTCCTTACTTTACCTGCACAGATCCCTGTGCTACTCATACTGTGATGCTTGTGATGGCTGCGTATCAATCCCAGAACTTTGCGGGTTCCTAGTCTCGACGGCTCTTACCAACTGAGCTAAGGTGGCTTGATTTATTTCAAAATTATCTGACCACCCTGTTGGCGGGGATAGGATATTGCTGAATGTGTCCCTGCATATGATCATACCATCCCCAAATGGCGGTTGTGTCCTGGTTATAACACTAAACTGGAGGTTGCGTGGTGTAATGGTTAGAGTCGTAGAAAATGGACTCCATCGATCCGAGTTCACAATCCTGGAAGGAAGTTGTTGCATCATCACATAGCACTTAATACCCTAGAGGAAAGGCATGATCCACTACTCTCCCTCCAGGTAAATCTGTAGGGCAGGTTTGAGCTCTTTCACCATTGGCTAGATAACCAGACAAGGAGAAGGACAAACTGAATTCCAAAACTCTGGTAAACTCCGCTTATAGAAATGACCTTGTGTCACATCCTGCTCGATGCACATTAGGGTTTTTGAGTATATAATATATATTATATATATATTATTATATATATATATATATATATATATAATATAAATTACTGTAACATAGACAGAAATAATGAAAAATTGAATTATTTTCTCAACAGAACTTTCGTAGAGTAAGACACATTTTATTCTCTCCAATATCTTATTATAATTAATTATTAATTCAATTTGCTTCAAGAAGAGTCCTGTAGAGGTGAAGAGATTTTTCCTTAGGGATCTCAATTAACAAATCATTATTTTTTTAAACTTTTCTTTTAAGAGAGCCTCCTTTGGAAAGATTTCTTTTTCATTTATTCCTTTATTTCATTCAAATTTTTATTCTATTCATTATATGCAGTTTTAACATTTTAAATCTTATCTAAATTATTTAGAAGATACGCAAAAACTTATATTTATATATATATATATATATATATATATAATTATTATATATAACACTAAACTGCATCTGTCGGCGAGGACTTCCAGTTCTTGAGCTCTGTGGAATGTAGGAGCACTCTCATTGTAAGTTACTTCCAGATCCACTCTTGACTGCTCGGTGCTACTAGTACATGTTAAGTGTTTTTATCATCCTATTGGTCAATTAGATATTAGATTTGTTTAAAAATTGTTTGAATTTGATAGGAATTTATAACTGCAAATTATTTGAATTAAGAATGATTATTTGAGGCTATAATTGTTATCTAAGGATTATTATTAATCATTATGATTATCATTGGAATGATATAACTGTTTCCAAAAATGGAACTATTATTAAATAGAAATAATTACTGGTAATAATATAATTATTAGTACTGGATAGAAATGCATGAAAACAAACAACTGTGTACAAATCATCTGTATTAGTCAGGAATACTTTTTATATAATTGTAATTTATTTGTATTAAGAAAAGTTAATACAAAGTATAATTGCTTACTAAAGATGCTTATTAGTTACTTGAAATCATATAACTGTGTGCACACAAATAACTAGAATTAAATAGAAATAATTACTTAAAACCATATAATTATTAGTATTAGATATAAATGCCTAACAACTGTGTGCAGATTATTTGTATTAGACAGGAATACTTTATATATAACTGTAAATTATTTGTACTTACAATAATTACTTGAAGATATAATTTTTTACTACCAATTAGTTACTTGAAACCATAGAACTGAGTACAAACAAATGACTATTATTACGTCTAGATAATTGCTTGGAACCAAATAATTATTAGTATTGGATAAGAATACTTGAAATACATGCAACTGTGTTCAAATTATTACTATTAGATTAAAATGATTGATATCATATAAAAAAGAAAAAAAAACACAAAAAAACAGACGAAACAACTACACAAAAAGTAAATATAAATGTTCAATAACTTCCAGGCATAAACAACCAAATGTTATATTATTAGGGAGCTTTGGATAATTAAGAAGTATGGGGTTCCCAATAAGAACGGTCTAACAATGGTCTGCAAATCTAGCTTGCTAACCATTACACCACGGGAAATGCCCGACTTATCATGGTATAAGCTGTACACAAAATCGTCAGTTCTATCAATAAACTTTCCCAACAACGGCGGGCATTTCCGGTAAAAACTAGCCAATGAGAAACGAGGACAGAAAGCGTTTAAGATTGTTTGCGGCTGTCCTAAAATCAGTTTGCTAATTTGAACCTTCTCTGAGGAAGAACTATTTTTGGATCATGTCGAAGAAACCAAGAGAATACCTGAACCCCAACTTAATATAGACTTAAACTTACATATTTACGAGACATACAGACAAGGATTTACCAACTTGACAATGTGAACAACAGAAGAACTAAACGCCCAAAATGTCGACCAGGATTTTAACATGAAGGTACTTCAACCATTTTTACTACTGCGGGCCAGATAGAATGTTGCCACGGGTCGGATATGATCCATGGACTGCAGATTGGAGAGACCTGACCATAAAACGTGGACACTGACACATATTGATACCGGTCCAATACACTTCGTAGTTATTTTTTTTTATATTTCATTAACCCCTCCCCACAAAAATTAAATCCTTTATTAGTTGGGTCGACTACTTTTCGGCAACCCACGTACAAACAAAAAAATGATTTAGAATACAAAAAGGGGAGGAAAACGTACAATGATCTTAAAAGTTAAAGGGACGATGACAACTACAGGGTTTGTGGTGTTGGATTATTTAGTGATATACGCTGTGCTACAATACATCACTTAAATTTATAGACTAAGCGAGGTCACGTGGTTTATACCTCAGCCAATCAACAGCCCGAATACGTGGCTGGTTAACTACTTAATCGCTGATACTGAGAGACGTCCATTTGCAATCATTGATGAAGGACTTGCAAGACTGAGGAGCACCAACGAATAACCAAAGGATTCTTTACTAAGGATCGCGCTCTGCTTAACATAGAGGATCTCTGCTGGACAAGCGCTCTTGTATATCAACAGTATTTTAATCAGCTGTAAATTTTATAATATTAAATATATACGGCATCTTTAAAAGAATATGACAGTGTTACCAGTCGTAATTAGACACCCTGGAACAGTCCTAAAATGCCTGAAAGAGTAACTGCGTGAACTGGTGATCAGATGAAGAATCGAGACTATTCAGACCACAGCACTGTTAAAATCGGCTTGGATACTTAGGAAAGTCCTGGAGATCTGAAGAGCCATGCTGTCAGTCTGAAAACCACCGCAAAATTAACCACATTAGAGGTATGTTAGAAAAGTTACAGTATCTCAGAAAACCTCGATGTGAGAGGCATCGTACACTGCGAATTCTTGCCACTGGACCAGACGATCAACCAACATGCGTATAAAGAGATACTGCGGCGTTTACTTCCTTCAGTGTCCGAGAGGAGGTGAGAGATATGGAAGGATAACTCGTGGGTGCTTCACCATGACAAAGCACCTGCCCACACTTCCCTGAGTATCAGCGATTTCCCGGCCCAGAAGAACACCACTGTGCCCGACCTTGCTCCATGTGATTTTTTCATCTTCCCCAATCTCAAGGGAACCCGTTTTGAGGATGTGCACGACATCAAAAAGGCTGTGACGACAGAGCTACGGAGGATCACGGAAGAATTATCCCAGGAGTGCATGCAAGCGTGGCAGAGAAGGATGGGAAACTGCATTAGACTCCAGGGGGATTACTTTGAAGGGGATAACTTGTAGTTTGTAGTAGAAATATTTTTTTGTGAAAGTCCGGTAACTTTTCTGACATACCTCGTAATAAAAGAATGCTGCAAAATAGCACGAAAGGAATACCAGAACAGGCATGATTGAGTAGAGAAGTTGATCCACTGAGAATTGTGCAAGAAAGTGAACGTTGACCATAGCGACAAATGGTATATGCACAAACCAGTATCTGTCCTAGAAAACATAATACATACAATTCTCTGGGACTTTGAGATATAAATGGATACCCCAATCCCGGCTTCAAGATCAGATCTTTTATTGATAATCAAGAAGAACCACACCTGCAATCTATTTAATTTTACCATTCTAGCAGAACGCTGAGTGAAAGTAAAAGAAAGCGAAAAACTTAAAAAATACCAGGACCCTGCCAGAGAGCTAGACAATAAGTTAGACTAATAACAATGTTTTTAGTTTAAATATTAAAGTTTTTATTAACCAAAAATACTGATTTTTATTGTTTCTTGTGGAAATATATACCAAGCCCTCCATACGAGGTTTGAATTCAGAGATAGCCTAGTTAACTAAGTTTAAACAACCCAGTCTAGCCAACGATTTATCCATAGCTGGAGGGAGAATAGTTGGAATTTGTCAAGGATATTGGCGCCACATGGAATGCAAGCGACCTCATTTACAACATATATACAAGGTGTGTCAAAAATGTATCGAGCCCTTTTGTACTTTTTGACACACCTTGTATTCTGAAAAAAATAACGTTCCATTCATTGTTCTTTTCTATCTTGGTAAATACAGCTTCACCCTCGATACTTTTATGGCACACCTTTTATGACACACACACACACACACACACAATAACACATACACACACACACATACACACACACACACACACACACATATATATATATATAATATATATATATATATATATGCATTTCTTAACAGGCGTGTTGTCTTGAAGAAAAGGGGCTAATATGCTGCTTGGAAACCAATGTATTGTACACTATATATATATATATATATATATATATATATATACAAGGTGTGTCAAAAAGTACATCAATTTGTTTCATCACAAAAAAAATTGTTTTTACATATACCTATATATATATATATATATATATATATATATATATATAATATATATATATATAAGTAATTCGTAATTTGCTTGAAGCATTGTTAAGTGTTATAATATATTAATAATTTGAAGGCAATTACAATGCATATAAAAATAAAAACAAAAAGATGTTATTTTCGTCTTATCAATTTCAAAGAATTTAAAAGAAAACACTAAAGTTTTCTTTGAAATCGATAAGACAGAAATAACATCTTTTTGTTTTTATTTTTTATATGCATTTTAAGTAAAAGTAAAGTCGTCGGGGTGGCCTAATGTCGGTACCAGCCAATCAGCGAGGGAGTCTATCCCCTTTTCACTAGCGCTAGACCAAGGAGATTGTTTTTGCATCTGAGGTGGAGCGCAACGCCTACCATCAGCTCCTTACTTTATCCCTGTGCTACTCATACGCTGAGTTAGCGAGGGCCGGTATCGAACTAAGAACCTTGCGGTTTCTAGCCGAACGCTCTACCGACTGAGCTAACCCGGCCCCTGGATTGATTTATTTTTGGACCATATCATATTCATATATTTAGTTACAGCAAGTCAGGTCGGGGCTTTTCTGTTTGGTTTTCCCTTCTTCCACACTTCCATCGGACAGATTTCTCTCATGCCAATTTGGTCGATCTTATTCTCCCCTAAAAATAACACCAAACCAATTTTTTCTTAGTTTTATTTCCTTTTCCACTTTCCTTCTTTATCTCGTAAAGAGCTCTGTAAATTTCTAGGGATGTGCAAACATTATTTCTTTATATTCTGTCATATCAAGAAAAACCAATTGTTGACCAGGGATCAAGGGGTCTTCTGTATCAATAGACATTATATACATTCGCCGACTACTTCGGCTGGGTATCCGGGTATATATTTTTTAGCCATTCTGTCAATAACAACAGGTGGGTAGATAAAGAGAGGCTAGGTATGGGTAGGGGCGAAACGGTCAAGAAAAAGATGATTTAAATCATGTACATTAATGGAATTAGAAGTTATTGTTTTTATTAATTATATTCTTCTGTTGGCTGCTTGGTTGGTTGGTTGGTTGGTTTTACGGCATGTCAATCTATGTTAAATTATTTTAATAGCTACATTTTTTTCTATAAAAAGACACTCTGAATTGTAAAAAGAAATCCGTCAGACCGGGGAGAGCCAGAGGGAAGAACACTAAAATTGCTGAAATAAGGAATTTTTGCCACGAGAAGAAACAGACCTTGTCACTAAAAAAACACCCCGATAAAAGAACTGACGCAGTCCAGTCCATATTTGCTGAATTACTCAAAGCTAATTAGTATAGAACAAAACGCCAGACAAGGCTTCTCACCGTGTCTTTTCTCTCCCCACCCCTAATATACAAAGGGAGTTGTAAATAATCCAAATGCACATGCACACACACTTACGCTCACAGATACACGCACACATACGCATTGAAACACACACTCAGACCCCTATATATTTATAACTCTCGCGTTCTTTACAGGGGCACACTATGGAGTGTTAGCAGACCATTGGTAATGAGTTCGATTCTCATTGAGCACCTTATACTTCTGGCCTTGGAAGCGCGTGGTGTAATGGATAAAGTCATGGGAAATGAACTCGTCACCCCGAGTTCAAATCCTGGATGTGGTAACTGCATTTCACTTTGCGCTAATACCCTTGGGAAAGGTACGAATTCTACTCTCCCTCCAGCTATGGGTAAATAGTAGGGCAGACTGGGCTCTTTAACCTTAGTTAGGTAACCGGTCTAGGAGAAGGAAAACTCTGAATTCAAACCTGTTAAACTCCGCTTAAGAAATTGACCTTGTGTCACATCCTGCTCGTGCGGAGGGGTTGGTAAATAGATATACTTCTGGCCTTGTGCCAAATTTAAGGCAAGTTTAGTGAATAACTATGGCCTACACACGTAGTGTAATGGTTAGCAAGCTAGATTAGCCGTACCTTATTTGTTCGATTCTCACTGAGTGCACATACTTCTGGCATTTTGATGCCTTTAAGCATTCGTAACAAATGGTAAATAAGTTTAATACATGACTATGGGCACCTAATGTGGTGTAATGGCAAGCAAGCCAGGTTAGTAGACCATTCCAACAGTATTCCTCGGAATAGCCTAGTAGATAAAGGAGTTAGGTTAAGACAGTTCTAAGTGACAGTTATCTCTAGACTGCAGGTTCAATCCTAGTCAGAGGCAACAGTAACATAGAATAATAATAATTAACAAAGCTTAACACCTATATCCTAGCTATGGTTCGCGGAATGAGATCAGGATACCTCCCGTGGACTGAATAAAAGGTTACGTTCAAAGTTTCATGATGGCTCCCGATTACAACAAGAAAGTTCCCGATTACGACTAGAAGGTTCCTGAGTCCGAAAAGAAGGTTCCCGAGTCCGAAAAGAAGGTTTCCGAGTCCGAAAAGAAGGTTCCCGAGTCCGAGAAAGTTCCCGAGTCCAACAAGAAATACCTGAAGAAGGCCGGGGGGGGGGGGCACATCAGCTGAAACGTTGTACAGATAACAATGAAGATGAAGACAATAGTCCGAATAATCCAAATAATCCCATTCCAACAGTGTTCAGATTTAGCACAATTTCGGATACTTG
>CM042137.1:106867222-106869722 GCA_023376005.1 Doryteuthis pealeii | reverse complement strand
TTTCCCACTTGTGTATAATTTAGTTAATATCCATAGGAGAGATGTTGTTTTACTACATACCAGTTTTGGTGTCATTTATCGGTAAAAGATCCAGTGAGAAAAGGTTTAAATGACTGTGAGCTACATTAATAAAGTAGTTAAATGAGGGAGTCTATCACTTCTTATCTTGTGGTAGACGATGAAGATTGTTTTTGCTTTGGTAGAACTCGACAACTACCGTCAGCTCCCAAAGGCTTTAGTGCAGAGATCAGAATGTCCAAGCTGTACCGGGGACAGGTATCGAACCTACAACCATGTGATTCATACGCAAACTCTCTACCGACTGAGCTAACCGGTCCATATGATATGTTGATTCTTGATTATTTATATTGCAACTAAGCATGATGTTTTTACATGTTTAAAATTATTGTGAAGACATATTTCTGTACCGTATATAATTGGAGATTATGATTGTGAAACCGACTTTGGTATTAAATAACACAAACAAGAGTTGTCATACGGTAAACTAACCAAAATCCCTACCAACCATCCAACCAACCAACCAACCAACCAACCAGCCATCAAACTAACTAAAGAACCAACAAACAAAACAAATAAATCATTCACAACCAAAATATAAGGTGTGTCATAAAAGTATCGAGATTGAAGCTGAAGCCAAAATAGAAATGAACAACAAATGGAACGTTAATTTCTTTTTCAGAATACAAGGTGTGTCAAAAACTACAGATTTTATGCCGTATTCACCAAGATAGAAATGAACTATGAATGAAACGTTGATTTTTACAGAATACAAGTTATGTCAAAAAGTATCGAAAATCTCGATACATTTTTGACACACCTGTAATTTGTGTCTATGTATGACGTTAAACTGCATCTAATGGTGAGGTTTCTGTTAGGAATTTTGGGAAGTGTGGACTACCCCTTTATTGCTATTGCTCCCAGGTCCACTTTAACCCTGAGTGGCACTACCTGTTAGGGTCACATCTAGGGGTTAAATAGATAAAATGATTTTAAAAAATGTGTATTAAAAAAAATTGAGTTTTAAAAAATTGAATGCACATCAAGCATGAATAGAAGAAAACGTCTTCGGCATAAAATAACCCAAGATGGAGTGACATGTCGTAAAATCCTATCAACCAACCTACCAACCAACCAACCAACAAAAATAATTTACTTCGTATTTGTTTCGTTTATCTTTTGCTTAAGTAGTTCTGGTTTACAGTAGAAAGTGTTCTTTGTTGCTTCCTGGCTCTAATCAGTCTCGCTTTTAAATACCATATTATTACCCTTACAGCTTAATGAATTTCTCGACAGCGCAACAACGAACTGCGAAAGAGGATAATAATAAACCGGTCGCTGTACTTTAGAGGGCGAATATTACGAAGCGTTGGTCAAGACGTAAGGTTTTCATATAATAAATAATAATAATAATAATAATAATAATAATAATAAAAAGAAAACATGTCAACTTGTGGACTTTGCCGGTTCCAGCAGATCACAGGCTAAAGCTGAAGGAAAATGAAAAGATGGATAAATACCTGGACCTTGCCAGAGAATTTAAAAAGCGGTGGAATATGAGATTGAAAGTGATACCAATTGTAGTTGGTGCACTTTGAACGGTCCCAATAAACTTGGAAAAAAGACTTGAGGAAATGGAAA
This sequence comes from Doryteuthis pealeii, assembly GCA_023376005.1. Lineage (NCBI taxonomy): Eukaryota > Metazoa > Mollusca > Cephalopoda > Myopsida > Loliginidae > Doryteuthis > Doryteuthis pealeii. The sequence goes on along the minus strand of CM042137.1, from coordinate 106,868,063 downwards.
TCAAAGGAAGAATTGAGACCATCCAGACTACTGCACTGATGCAATCGGCTAGAATACTCAGAAGAGTCCTGTAGACTTGAGGAGACTTGTTGTTACTCAGCCTCCAGTGAAATACCATCAGCTAATGCTGATGTGAAAAACTCAAAAGGAGTGAAATAATAGAAAAAACTGGAACATGAAGGTGAAGGTTGTACCAATTGTAATTGGTGCCGTTGGAACGATCCCCAGGGGCCTGGAAAAGAGTCTGGATGAACGGGAAATCTGAGGAAGAATCGAGACCATCCAATAAAAAGACGTATTGTTTAGATCGGCTAGAATACTCAGAAGATTCCTGTAGACCTGAGAGACTTGCTGTCACTCAGCCTCCAGTCAACCACCGGCTACGACAGGTGTGAAAAACTCGAATGGAGTGAAATAATAATAATAATAATAATAATAATAATAATAATACCATCAGTGTTAAGATCAGATAGAATACTCAGAAGAGTCCTGGAGACCCGAGGAGACTTGCTGTCACTCGGCCCCTGTCAACCAGCAGATTAAGCGGTGTAAAAAAAAAAAAAAATAAAATTAATAACTAAGAAAGGGAAACATCTAGAGAGAAACTGAATATCTCATATTGCAGCACCAGACAATACCAAAAGAACGAACTATATCAAAGTGAAATAGAAAAGACGTAACAGAATAGCAAGTGTACGATGTGGGGAACAGAAACGAAACTGTTAATCATATATTGCGTGGTTGAATTTTACGGCATATCGGGTTATTTTAGGGCGAAAATATTGTTTTATTCATTCTTGATTTTTACGGAAAATTTTTGAAAACTCATTTTTAAAACTAT
>CM042137.1:106859722-106864722 GCA_023376005.1 Doryteuthis pealeii | reverse complement strand
AAGTTGTGAATACTTCAAAGGATTAAACAAAGTTGCAGCTTGATCTGGCATTCATACAATGTAACGGAAAGGTAACAAAGATTGTAAGCTGTTGTTGGGCGTTCTGGGTTAGTGGTAACAGCGCTTTTGGCACAGAAATCGTGCCTAATTTACATGTCCTCATCATCCAGGAAAAACTAAAATTATCACCCACCCCTTCAATTTTAAAAAAAACCAGGTTTGGACTATGTTAAAATAAGACAATCCCCAAAATGTGAGCTTCTAATTCCAAAAATTGACCGAGTTATGTCGATTTTAAACCTCGAAAAATGGCGACCTTTTGTAATCTACTTTTGTCTGTAAAATGAGTTCTAGAGCTTCCCTACTCCTAAAAATTGGTTTCTAAAAGATTTTTAGCCTGGGGAATCCAAAATTATTATCAGAATAGGCACACACCTAACCATTTTTAAGTTATTAATGATTTCTGATTTTTTCCTAGCAAGATCAATAAGTGGAAAAATCTCAATGTTGCACTACATATGTGACAATTTTATTTTAAATCATTAATTTACACATATTGAATTTTATTTGTACCAAAAATATAGTTTGGTTTTTGCTCAGAAGCGAAGCTACAACATCAATTAAAATTTTGCACTGGGTGACATAGCCTGGATGATTTGATATGGAATTACTCGTTATGTATTAAAAAATACATAACTTTCTTGATTTTAATTTAATTTTAATAAGTTACCTTGGCAAATTTACATTAACAAAGAAACGATCAAAACAACAGAATTTTACTATTCAACTGAGAGATTTATAATTTCAATAAAAAAATTTTGATGTCAGAATAATTTCAAGAAACTCAGAATTCAAATGGCCTCACAATTCATTAGCTTTGTCTACCTTATTTCTTTTTATTGGGTTATTTAAAGGAGTCAGTTTATTTGAATAAGCTTAAGACACTGCTACTGCTCAAGAAAAAAATATTGTGCAGAGAGAAGACTGTTCTTAGAAACCTTGAGCAAAATCATGGAAAATGCTCGAATTAAGGTGCAGCTTTATATTCGTGAAAATGTGTATGCATTTATCAGTTAAAATACTCGTCCCAGTCTGTAGGTGCTCATGACCGAGTAATTAAGAAGCCTGACTGATAATAAATCGATCGGGATTCTATCCCAGCTGGATGTAACCTGCTAATATCTAGACACTAAAGAGACGTGATGTCGAAACACGGTGTCTGTGGATAACTGATATATATATATATATATAATATATATATATATATATATATATATATAAAATCATCCATGATACCTTGATAAAGGGTGAATGTCATCCGAAATATTGGAATAGATAAATCGAACCAGAGACAGAACAACGGCTGGATATTGAAACTGTTTTCTTTTTCTGTTTTTTTTTTATTGTTGTTTCTGTTCGCTTGTTCATTTCCCATGCTTCATGATATAAAAAAGAATTTCCCCAAAACAAAGTTGATAAGCAATAAATTCCCCCCTCTCTCTCTATATATATATATATATACTAGCAAATATATGCAACCTTCGGGTGCAAGTATTTAGATTTTGATGTAATAAAATATTCTATCAAATTAGAAGATATTTAGAAAATGATAAACTGAGGCGGGTATAATCGAAAAATAGAACAGCTTTAAATCTAACTCCTCCATCATTCCATCTTTCATTTTTCCTAATTTATCTATTTAGTTATATTATGAAGTATTTTAAAAAATTACAGTATTTACTCAAATTCGTTAAGAGAAAATCAAACAATTAGAAATCAATAATAATGAGCATATATTTATTAAAATCAATTCTTAATTCCCTCTACCTTGGCGATGCCCAGGTAGCCGCTTCTAGTATTTAAATAAATCAAACCAGCTGTATTCTATAAAAAATTGCCCTTTATAGTATAAGATTAAATGTTTTTAGTTTAGTGGCATAACTGTGTTTTATTAATACTTAGAAGCTCAGAAAACCCTTCTCAACGTAGGGGATTATACATATTAACTCCGAACAAAGAAATAACAACAATACAGACTTATTGTCTGAGCACATGAAATATGACATACATGACAAGATATAAACATAGAGGATCTAAGGTCCTTGAAAGTAACAAAGAGTTCTTAATGATATGAGGTCACTTACTGATAGTTAGGGGTGCAAAGCCCCCTATTAATGGAGGAAACACAGCGTCTAGTCCATCTTGAGGATGCTAGACCAAGAGAGAGAGAGAGAGAGAGAGAGAGAGGTGTAGTTTCCGAGCTGCTGTTTAAATATTCCCGCTAGAGAGTGTCACCTTGTGGCGAAATCCTCCTTGGATCCCTATCCATCTCTAGCAAGGCAGACAATCGCTACAATAGATCCTCCCGTAGCGGAGGCTTAGCTAAATACATACTTATATTCTGTCACGTAAAATTGTAAAATAAAAAATAGATGAATAGAATAGAACACAAAGATAACGCTCCCTTGGTTCTGACAAAATTTTTGCCGGATTTTGTTGGATTATTTTTGTATGGTGCTGCATCCCACTTAAATCATAGACTAAGGAGTTCACATGGTTTAAACCTCACCAATCAACAGCCGAATACGTGGCTGTTAATACTTAATCGTATATTGATAGACGTCATATGCAATCATTGACGAAGTTACGCAGAAGAGAGCCCAAGGAAACCAATAATTCTTACTAAGGATTGCGCTCTGTTTACACAAGGATTCCGGTGGACAAGGCTCTTGCTTGAAGTAAAGGATGGCCACAAACAATCGTAACACTCTCCTGCTTCTTTCATCCAACCACACCTTTGGATATTTCTCCATATTCCTAGAGGAGATAATACTTGCCTCGACCGGTGTTCCATATAATTATTATGGAAGCGCGTGGTGTAATGGTTAAAGTCATGGGAAATGGACTCGGCGCCCGAGTTCAAATCCTGGATGGGTAATTTTCATTTCACTTAGCGCTAATACCTTGGGAAAGTATGAATCCTACTCTCCCTCCAGCTATGGATATAAGTAGCAGGGAGACTGGGCTTTAACCTTGGTTAGGCAACGGTCTAGGAGAAGGAAAACTCTGAATTCAAACTGTTAAACTCCCCTTACGAAATTGACCTTGTCTCACATCTTGCTCGTGGGAGGGTTAATATATATATCTTATTTGTTGCTATTGTAGCTTTGGCTTACACCAGCATCAATGACCCACCCGCTCGAGTGGTGATTCTTGGTTGTTCTTCGTCGTCAACATCAGACTCCCTCGTTGTGTGCAGTCGAAGCAACACCCGAGCCCGAGACAAGGTTATAAAGGAAAATAAAATGAACAAAGAAACAAGAGGGGGCAAACTTTTTCAATGAATAATCTACTGTCATTATACATCATCTATCTTCTTATGTATACCTCCAGTCTCTTATGTCCCTAAAAAAACTTATATCGAAAGTAGACAACATAAATACATTGCACATGCTATTACTAATATCACTTCATATAGTCACAAGGAAGACAAGCTGGATGTTACTAAAAAGGAATCAAATTCTATCCTCAGATTTGCTTAGACATATGACACTTGTTTTAAGCATACATGGGATAAAGGGTCAGAGAAAAGAAAAGGCAAATGATAAAGGAAGACAAACAACAAGAAATCATTTAAAACAGGAATATATATTCGCGTAAAAAAAATGTTGCACTGAATGAAAGTTTTAAAAAGTTCATTCATTTAAAGTCACATTTGAAAGTGATTTTTTTAATTTGAAATGATATTATTTATTTACCTATTTTTCAACAAAAAAAGAGAAGAGTTCTTAATTTCAAGAGAGAAAACGTTTTTCTATAAGAAATTAATCAAGAGGTTTAAGGGCAGTGAACGTTTTCAAGGACTCAAATTCTCTATTTACTTAGACTAGAAGCGGCTGCCCGCGTAACTGGGTAGAGGGGGAACCCTGAGTGTGTTGTTCTACTTTTGAGATTCACAAATGCTGGAATTTTCAAGTAGAATTTCAATGCTATTTCTAGGTATATTCTGATTTTTAAATATTTTCAAATATAATCAAATCTTCATATTATTTGTACAAAAAGCAAGAATGGTGATATTTAATGTGTATATATATTTACTTTGTTGTAATTGTTACATTTTCGTAGTTTTATCAGGACATACATACATACAACATACACACATACATACATGCATACATGCATACATTCCAACTGTCCTTTATGTATGTACTGAAAGCGGCTACATACATGCACACCAACTGTCCTCGCATGCATAAGGATAAAACGCATATGTACAGATCCACAAGAATACACACTCCACACAGCCAACCTAGCACAAAGATTTTTAAACAGTGGCTACCCATAAAAACTAATAAAAATGCGAAGCATCTTCCCTAAACAGACAGAAACTCCTGAAATACAAACAACGCCAAACCAACGACCGAATTCCCATGGTATTCCATTACGGTCAACACATGCACAAACTCACCAAACAAAAAAAGTGAGAGTCAGGGTGAGACGTAGGTACTATCAGTCTCACTGGTGTGGATTGGGGTTGAGCTGAAGATGGAATTGGTGTTGTGGATACATGTCTGTAGCTATTATTTGGTTGTCATGGTTAGAGGAGAAATAGAGAGATGTTGTTCATTTCTAAGTCTGAGAAATATGAATTGAAATAATTTGGGTGTATTAACACTCAGTACTGTTTCTCTAGTGCTATGACCACCAAGCAATATTCCTCATACATATATATAAATACATACATATCTTATTATAATTGGAGATTGTGTGTTTGTCTATCTGTGACCGAAACTAAATCACCACTCAAGTCACAATTCCTTAGTTATTGACGTCACATTCACCATATTTTTAAATTTAAACCTCAAATATTGATAAAATTGTTATACCTTATTAATACTGTTGGATTAATCTACATACTGATAACATGCAAGTATATTTATATATTCAACAAAATAGCTGGTTTACAGTGTGAAGAGAAGGCTAATTTGAATATTGTATTT
>CM042137.1:106830692-106859712 GCA_023376005.1 Doryteuthis pealeii | reverse complement strand
GAAAGGGGAAGTGTGTAGAGTGGTAGAGGAAGAACTGACTGAGCAGCCGTAATTGGTGCCGGCGGCGATTTCCGGCAAAAAGAGCCCGCCAGTCTAATCAGGGCTAGTGAAGATCGCAGGATCTCCATTTAAATATTCATAGGCGATTTTCTCGTTCTCTTCGCTTCGTACAAACGTAAAGGGTAACGTTTGAAAAATAGAAGAAAGAGAAGAAGAAGAAGAAGAAGCACACGAAGAAGAGAAGAAGAGAAGAGATAATAATGAAAAAAAAACAGAAGAAAGAAAAGAACTAGAGAGAACATTTTTAGGAAACAAATATTAGGGGAAAATAGAAGGAAAAAAAAAATTAACAGTGAAACATATTAAACGAAACAAACAAAGAATAAAGAAAGACTTGTGTTTTGTTCCAGCGTTTTCAGTCTGTGTTAATAATCTGTGTTGTGTCCTTGATTTGTCATGCGTGTGTAAGCGCGCGTGTGTACGTGTGTGCGTGGTGTGTTTTAAAATGCTCCATTTACGCAGCAAGCAGGTTGTACGAGACGCTATAATCCGCTTTGCATAAGCCGTAATTTGTTGCGTAGAGTTGCGCATGCGTATATGCGCGTTAAAACTTGTTTCCCTCAGTTAGTCGTCTTTACAATGGAACTGTGGGTTACAAATTGTATTTATAGCACCCACACGAAAAGGAAGTAAATTACAGGAGAAATCTACGAAAAAATTCCGAATATATCCTGTGTATAAGAATGTGACAATAATAGGATAGCGTCGTCTTAGTCACTAGCGCAGAACAAGCGTAAGTAAAGTGTAGGGGTGGCCTAAAGTCCGGTATCAGCCAACATTGGACGGGGACGTCTATTCTCTTTTCCTAGGCGCTAGACTAAGACGATTTATTTGCGTCTGAGTGAAGCGCCACACTCTACCATCAGCTCCTTACTTACCCCGCACATTGATCCCCTGTGCTACTCATACGGTGAGTGTGATGAGCCGGTATCATCCAGAACCTTGTGCTGGGTCCTATCCACGCTCTACCGACTAAGCTAAGTCTTGATTTATAGATTATCTGACCGCCCTGTTGCGTGGGCCTTAGAATATGCTGACTGTGTCCCCTGCATATGAACTTACCATCCCCAAAGGGGCGTCCTGGTAGTCAACACTAAACATGTAAGGTGCGTGGTGTAATGGTTAGAGTCGTAGAGAAATGGACCCGTTCGACCGGAGTTCAAATCCTGGACGAGTGTGTATGGCACATCACATAGCACTAATACCTTGGGAAAGCAATGAATCACAGGTATCGAGGCGACGCTCGTGAGGAGCAAGCATTTGGCACGGCGGCAGGTTGAGCTCTTTACCATGGCTAGATAACCAGACTAGGAGAAAGAAATGTGAATTCATATCTGTAAACTCCGCTTAAGAATTGACCTTGTGTTACATCCTGCCGGTTGCGGAGGAGTTGGTATATTATATATATAATATATATATATATATATATATATATTATATGAGTATAGAAAAAGGATATGAAAAACACCACAAAATGGCTGTTTAAAGTGAAAACATGCATTTTGTGTGTTTTCATATCCTTTTTTCTAATATCATACAATCGGATTTCATTTCCTTTCTTTTAACTTATATATATATATATATATATATATATATATATATATATATATATAATATATATATATATATTACTGTAAACATTAGACCAAAATAATTTTAAAAAATGAATTATCTCTCAAACAGTACTTTTGTAGAGGTAAGACACATTTTGTTTCCTCTAATATCTTATAATAATAATTATATTATCCAATGCTTCAATAAAGACTTTTTTTATTGGGACCTCTCTTAAATCCTATTCAAAAAAACATTTTTTTAAAGAGATGTCTTGGAGAAGATCTTTTTCATTTATTCTATTCATTCATTCAATTTTTATTCTATTCATTAATTCCATTTTTTACATTAATTCTTAAAAACTAATATTTTAGAACATACCAAAACTCATATTATATATATATATATATATATATATATTATATATATATAAATATCAGCTCCTTACTTTACCGAACAGATCCCTGTACATCATAACAGCTGAGTTGGCGAGCCGGTATCGAACTAGAACCTTGTGGTTTTCTAGCCGAACGCTCTAGCCGACTAAGCTAACTCCGGCCCAAAAAACCAATAATTATTAGTATTAGAATAAATGCCAACAACTTGTGCAGATTATTTTGGTATTAGACAGGATACTTTAAAAATAACTGTAATTATTTTACTTACAATAATTATCTTGGAGATATAATTCTTTACAACTAAGTTAGTCACTTGAAACCATATCAATGAGTACAAAACAATGACTATTATTACGAGTCTCGATTAATTGCTTGAAACAAAATAATTATTAGTATTGATAAGAATACTTGAAATACAATGCAACTTGTTCAAAATTATTACTATTCAGAGTTAGAATGATTGAATCATATTAGCTGCACTATACCCCCCAAAAAACAAAACAAACAAACAGAACGAAACAACAACAACAAGTAAATATAAATGTTCAATACTTCCAGGTATAAAAAACAAATGTTACATTATTAGGGGCCTTGGATAATTAAGAACTATAGGGGCACCACCAATAAGAACGGTCTAACAATGGCTGAAAATCTGCTTGCTAACCATACACCACGTGATGCCGACTTTATCATGGTATAAGCTGTAACACAATCGTCAGTTCTATCAATAAAACTTTCCCAACAACGCGGCATTTCGTAAAAAATAGCCATGAGAAACGAGGAACAGAAAGCGTTTAAGATTTTTTCGGCTGTTCCCTCAAATCAGTTTGCTAAGTTGAACTTTCTGAGAGGAAGAACTCTTTTTTGGATCATGTCGAAGAAAATAAGAGATACCTGAACCCCAACTTGATATAGACTTAAACTACATATTTACGAGACAACAGACAAGGATTTAACTAACTTACAATGTGAACAATAGAAGACCTAAAACGCCCTAAGATGTCGACCAGATTTTAACATGAAGGTACTCCAATCATTTTTACTAACTTGCGCGCCAGATAGGAATGTTTGCGGTGGGTCGGAATATGAATACATGGACTGCTGATTGAAGAGATCTGACGCATAAAACGTGGACACTGACACATATTCATACCGTCCAATAACACTTGGTACTTCTTTTTTTTATATTTTCATTAACCCCCCTCCCACAAAACATTCCAATCCCTTATTGGTTGGGTCAACACTTTCGGCAACCCACGTACAACTAAATAAAATTTAAAATACAAAAAGGGGAGCAAAACGTAACAATGATCTTACATGTTAAAGGGACGATGACAACTACAGGGTTTTGTGGGTTGAATTATTTGGTGATATTATATTTACCAAACCCCTCCGCACCAGCAGGATGTGACACAAGGCAAGTTTTCTAAGCGGAGTTTTTAAAACAGGTTTTGAATTCAGAGTTTTCCTTCTCTAGACTGGTTGCCTGACCCAAGGTTAAAGAGCCCAGTCTGTCATACTATTTACCCATAGCTTGGGGAAAGTAGGAATCATAACCTTTACCCAAGGGTAAGTATGGCAAAGTTAAATGCAATTATATATCCAGGATTTGAACTCGGGGTGTACGATTCCATTTCCGGCATATTTTAACATCGCACCACGCCTTCCCTACTATTATTTGGTGGAATATAAGCCGTGGCTACAATAATACCACTTAAAATTTATAGACTAAGCGAGGTCACGTGGTTTTATACTCAGCCAATCCAACAGCCCGAATACGTGGCTGGTTTAACTACTTAAATCGCTGATACTAAGACGTCCATTTGCAATCATTGAGAAGACTTGCAAGAACTGCAGGAGCACCAAACGAACAACCAAAAGGATTCTTACTAAAGGATCGGGGCGCTCTGCTTAACATAGAGGATCTCCGCCTGGACAGCGCTTTTGTATATCCAACAGTATTTAATCAGCTGTAAATTTTATAATATTAAATATATACGGGCAAATTTTAAAGAATATGACAGTGGTTACCAAGTCGTAATTAGACACCCTGGAAAAGTCAATAAAATGCCCTGAAAGAGTAAACTGGGTAACTGGTGATCAGATGAAGAATCGGACCTATGCCGACCACACGACTGTTAAACATCGGCTTGGATACTTAGGAAAGTCCTGGAGATCTGAAGAGTCATGCGTCAGTCTTGAAAAATCACCGCAAAATAACCACATTAGAGTATGTTAGAAAAGTTCAGTATCTCAGAAAATTTCGATGTGAGGGGCACGTCCCACTGCGAATTCTTGCCACTGGCCAGAACGATCAACCCAGCATGCATACAAAGGAGAATACTGCGGCGTTTGCCTTCGTTCAGTGCCCGAGAGGAAGCGAGAGATGTACGGATACTCGTGGGTGCTTTCACCATTACAAGCACCTGCCCACACCTTCCCTGAGTATCACGATTCGCGGCCCAAGAGAACATCAACTGTGCCCGACCTGGCTCCATGTTGATTTTTCATCTTCCCATCTTCAAGGAACCCGTTTTGAGGATGTGCACGACATCAAAAAGGCTGTGACGACAGAGCTACGGAGATCACGGAAGAATCATCCGCTGGAGTGCATGCAAGACGTGGCAGAGAAGGATGGGAAAAATTGCATTAGACTCCAGGGGGATTACTTTGAAGGGGATAACTGTAGTTTGTTGTAGAAATATTTTTTTGTGAAAGTTCCGGTAACTTTTCTGGACATACCTCGTAATAAGAGAATGCTGCAAATAGCACGAAAGGAATACCAAGAACAGGCAATGATTGAGTAGAGAGTTGATCCACTGAGAATTGTGCAAGAAAGTGAAAAGTTGACATCAATAGCGACAAATGGTATTATGCACAAAAACCAGTATCTGTCCAAGAACACACATGAGACACCACACACTACACTGCTTCTGAGGGACTTAAACACGGATGAGGAAATGGGAATGCCCCAATCCGGTCTTATAGGTAGTTACTGAGCCACGTGACTAATCGAGATAAGTATAAGAGATAGAACAACACCTGTCACTAAATGAATTTTACGCAATTGCAGCTGATGAGGTAGAAAGTAAAGAAAGCGAAAAAACTAAAAATACATAGGACCGTCTGCCTAGATGATCTAGACTAAGTTAGACGAAGAACGAGAGATGATTCTAATATTAACTTTGCAGAACTGGCAGGTAGGCGGAGCTTCAGTAATACTGTCAGACAGTGGATTCACACTATGAGAGCGCGCGTGCAGCCTCCATACGAGGTTTGATTCAGCAGAGAGCCTAGTTAGACTAAGTTTAAACAACCCAGTCCAGCCCACGATTTATCCATGCTGGAGGAGATAGTTGGATGTATACATTTGCCAAGGGTAGGCGCCACATGGAATGCAAGCGGACCATTTACAACATATATACAAGGTGTGTCAAAAAGTCTCGAGCCCTTTTGTACTTATTGACACACCTTGTATTCTGAAAAGAAATAACGTTCCAATTCATTCGTTCATTTCTATCTTGGGAATACAGCTTCAAACTCGGCACTTAATGGACACACCATTGAATACTAAAAAAAACTTAACGTTCCATGTCATTGTTGCCTTTCTACTGGTAAATACAGCTTCAACCTCGTTACTTTTATGGCACACCTTTAATGCACAGCACAACACACACATCACACCACACACACACACACACATATACTATATATAATATATATATATATAGTATATATGCCAGTTTCTTTAACAGGCGCTTGTCTTGAAGAAAAAGGGGCTAACATGCTTCTGGAAACCAATGTATTGGTACACATATAGTAATTATATATATATATAATTATAATATAATATATATATATATATATATATATATATATATTGTATATATATATTACTATAAAAGTAAATGTCGTAATTCTGCTTGAAGCATTGTTAAGATGTTATAATATAATAATAATTTGAAGGCTAATTACAATGCGTAAAAAATAAAAACAAAAAGATTTATTTGTCCTTATATTTCAAAGAATTTTAAAAGAAAACACTAGTTTCTTTGGAAATGTTAAGACAGAAATAACATCTTTTTGTTTTTATTTTATATGCATTGTAAGTAAGTAAAGTCGTGAGGTGGCCTATGTCGGTACCGGAGCCAAATCAGCGAAGGGAGTCTATCCCCTTTCATAAGCGCTAGACAAGGAGATTGGTTTTGGAGTGAGGTGGAGCAGCCACGCTCTACCATCAGCTCCTACTTATCCCTGTGACTACTCATACCTGAGTTAGCGGAGGCCGGTATGCGACTAAGAACCTTGCGTTTCTAGGCCGAAACGCTCTAAACACCGACTGAGCTAAAAGAACCCGGCCCTGGATTGATTCGTATTTTTGGACCATAGTCATACTTCCAGTATCATTTAGTTTACAGCAAAGTCAGGTCGGGGTTTTACAGTCGTTCTGGTGTGTTTCCCTTTCTACAACCAACCTGGTCATCGGAAGCTCTCAGATTTATGCTCTCAGTAATACGCAATTGGTCGATTCTTATCTCCCCTAAAAATAAACACAAACAATTTTCTTAGTTTTTAATTTCCTTTTTCCATCTTTCCTTCTTATCTCGTAAAAGGTACAGCCTGTCATTGTAATCGCTATGTTGTATGACGCGCAAACATTATTCTTTATATTCTGTTCATATCAAGAAAAACCTATATTGTGACCAGGGATCAAGGGGTCTTGCAAAGCTGTATCAATAGAACATTAGAATACAAATGCGCCCGACTACTTCGGTCTGGGTATCCGGGTATATATTTTTTAGCATTCTGTTCATAACAACAGGTGGGTAGAAAAAGAGGAGGCTAGGTATGGGTAGGGGCGAAACGGTCAAGAAAAAATGAATTTAAATCAAGTACAATTAATGGAATTAGAAAGTTATTGTTTTTATGAATTTAATTTTCTGTTGGCTGCTTGGTTGGTTGGTTGGTTTAGGTTTTACGGCATGTCAATCTATGTTAAATTATTTAATACCTACATTTATCTTCTATAAAAAAACACTCTGAATTGTAAACAAAAATACCGTCAGACCGGGAAGAGCCAGAGGAAGGACACTAAAATTGCTGAAATAAGAGATTTTTGCACGAGAAGAAACAGACCTTGGTCACTAAAAAAACACCCCGATAAAAGAACCTCACGTTACAGTCCAGTCCATATTGCTGAATTACTCAATGCTAATTACGTAAGACAGACAAGGCTTCTCACTGTGTCTTTTCTCTCCCCCCCTAATATACAAAAGGGAGTTTTAAATAATCCAAATTACACATGCCACCACACTTATACGCTCACAGTAGCACACATACGCATTGAAACACACATCGAGCCCCTATATAATTTAACTCTCGCATTCTTTACAGGGGCACGGACGAGTGGAGTGGTTAGCAGGACCATCTCGTAATGAGTTCGATTCTCATTGAGCACCTTATACTCTGCCTTGTGCGCAAATTTAAGGCAATTTTAGTGAATAACTATGGCCACACCGACACGTAGTGTAATGGTTAGCAGCTAGATTAGCCGTACCTTGTTGTTCGATCTCACTGAGTGCCCATAACTATCTGGCATTTTGATACTTTAAGCATTCGTAACAAATGTTAAATAAGGTTTAATACATGACTATGGCACCAAATGTGGTGTAATGGCAAGCAAGCCAGATTAGTAGACCATTCAAACAGTATTCCTCGGATAGCCTAGTGGATAAAAGAAGTTTAGGTTTAAGACAGTTATAATGACAGTTATCCTCTAGACTGCATGTTCCAATCCTAGTCAGAGGGCAGCGTAACATAGAAAATAATAATTTTAACACAGCTTAACACCTATATCCTAACTAAGGTTCGCGGAATGAGATCAGGAATACCTCCCGTGACTGATAAAAGGTTACGGGTTCAAAGTTACATGATGGCTCCCCGATTACAACAAGAAAGTCCCGATTAACGACTAGAAGGTTCCTGAGGTCCGAAAAGAAGGTTCCCGAGTCGAAAGAAGAGTTTCCGATCCGAAAAAGAAGGTTCCCGAGTCCCGAGAGTTCCGAGTCCGACAAGAAATACTGAAGAAGGCCCGGGGGGGGGGGCACATCAGCTGAAAACGTTGTACAGATAACAATGGAAGATGAAGACAATAGTCCGAATAATCCAAATAAATTCCCATTCCAAACAGTGTCAGATTTAGCACAATTCCGGATACTTGGGGCAGGTTTTGATTTGGAAACAGATGCAAAAAACGAAGAGAATATTTCTAACCATTAACCACTAAACAGGATTATCCTCTTAGATCCGACTTAAAAAGTGCTATTAATAGAATTGCATAAGAGTTAGTTCAAGTAATTAAAATTACATTAATTGTATAAATGGATGATGTGGGCTTTGTAATAGAAAATGGCTTAAAATATAATAAATACTTTAATAAGAAAACAGCAAGAGTTCCATTATTATTCATCTTTGTGTTTATAAATCAAAATATATTACAAATGCCTAACACCATTAAAAAATAACAAACATAAACAACTTTAATTTAAAAATAGAAATAACTTTAAAAGAGACCTGATCTTACCTAAAAAAGGTACTCTTTTTACCAACCTCCTCCAATACAAGAATAAGGAAATGAATAGATTTGTGTGTCATTGGTTTGTAACATAGGTTATACAACAAAGGTTAATTAGTGGAGCATTGTAAGAATTGAGCAACCTATCGCAGTGGCGTAATAAGTTAACCGACTATACTAGCAAATAATTTGCTAAGAGGTTCGAGTCCGGGGGTTTTCATAGTGCACAACTAAACAAAGCTTATTAAATTTATACATTACACTACCATAAAGATGTTTGTCCTATCGCAAACGACAAAAAAAGAAGGTCCAAGTTGTTGATGATCAAATATGGAGGAGTGTACCGTATGATGCTGCCATCTTAAGGATAAATACTAATTCTAGAAATGCCTATCTCCAAAAAAGTTAATAAAAGAAAAGCTTGAAAGCTAAATAAACAAAATAAGTTAAATAAAGAAAGATTAAAAACAGGATAAGAAAGAAAGAAAAACAAAGTTCCGTTGATAAAAAACGAACAAAACAAAAACCAAGAAAATAAGTTAGAAAATCTCCGCGCGACTCCGTAGCCAGTACAGCGTTAAGAGAAACTGGAGATTTTATCTGAATTTTCGCGCTATCTGAATCGGGAAAGGAAAAGATAAAAATTCCGACCCCCCGAAAATTGAAGAAAGAATGCATTTTCATTTAATATACAATGAGCAGAAAGAAGACGCTAAAAAAGACTTGAAATTGAAATGGATAATTTTTTGAAAAAATACAAAGAAAAAAAAAAAGAATAAGAGAGAAGTAATAACTTTAATATCAACAGAAAATATAACAAAAACAAGAAATAAAAAAAAAAAAGAAAGAATGGTAATGGGAAAAGATGGTCAGAAAAGATTTAAAAAAAAAGGGCAAGACGTAAAAAATCCTTAAGCATCTTTTGGGTCAATAGTGAAAAATACAATAACTTCATATCGAAAATGTTGGGAGACTTTTCTGATTTCTAATAAAAGAGTTCTTTCACAGTCAGAATCGTATTTATGAAGCCTCATACAATCGTATGAATAAAGTGATGTGCTCAATGTATGATGTAAGTAGATATATCAATAATGCAGTAGAAT
The DNA here is from genome assembly GCA_023376005.1 of Doryteuthis pealeii. Taxonomy (NCBI): domain Eukaryota; kingdom Metazoa; phylum Mollusca; class Cephalopoda; order Myopsida; family Loliginidae; genus Doryteuthis; species Doryteuthis pealeii. The sequence continues at coordinate 106,850,026 of CM042137.1, read as the reverse complement.
AATAATAATAATATAATAATAATAATAATAATAATTACATACACCAGTTAGAGAACGTGTAATAGAGTGAAAAAAAAACAATAATAATAATAATAAGCCTTGGAGTAAAGAAGTATAAAAAGCAAAAATGAATAATATAAATAATAAATAAAAGTTAAAAGCAAAAAAAACAAAAAACAAAAACCAAAAAACAAACAAACACCCAAACCCAAGAATTGAAGAAACACACTTTGAAACGGTCTATTATTATTTCATCGCATCGCAAATTATTCGCAACCAGTTTTTTTAAATAAGTTTTTTTTTCAACTGAAGTCTAAATACAGAAGTCTCCTCAGACCTCCAGCGCCTTACGGTGAAGTCACGTTGAAGTGAAGCTAGATCACCGAAAGTTAAGCCAGAGATGAAATGGCTGTGACCATTTAAGCAACAGCAGGTACTGTAAGAAAACCAACTAAAAGATGGCTTGGCTTTGGTATTAAAATGATCCAAATCGTTGAAGATGCCGTAAAACAAATTATCTAGCGAACTACCAGATCTCACCTGGACTCAGCTAAGTATTCCTAGCAGTTTTTTTTCCAATGCTGGTGATCTGAGGTATTTATTCTTCATTAGATCTCAATTTGTCCGGTCTCCTTTCCAAGCCCTTCGGGACTGTTCCATTGGCACCACACGCTTAGTATCATGACTACTTCTTGGTTCATCAGTTTCTTCAGCTCTCTAGCAAGATCCAGGTAATGTGTTTGTCTTTACATTTATTTTAATTTACTTAATGGTCCAACAAAACCCACTAGTTAACAAGTTTCCTGACTGAACCAAGTACTTTCGGTTATTTTCCGAACTATTATCAGGTAGAGTTATTCTGTCTATATCGTTATCAAACTGTTTTATTTAAACTATTTTTGTTTGTTTATGTCACCAAGGTGTCTTAGCAACAGTGGCAGTTTATATTTAAATATTAAATATCAGCCTTGGCAAAAGTAATTTAGAGTAAAATTTTTTTTCTATTCTAAGCATTGTATATATAATATATATATATATATAATTATAATATATATATATATATAATATTATATATATATATATAAAATTAAGAAATACAAAAGACTTAGAGATCTTGCAAAGATCTCTAAGTCTTTTGTTATTTCTTTACTTATAAATTTTGCTCTGTGACTCTAACAATAAGAGCACACATTGAGCCTCAAACTGCGACAAGTTGTTTTTAAAAAAAAACCTATGTCGTCAGGAAGATTCTTTCTCTGACTTTTTGGATTATAATATATATATATTATATAATATATATATATATATGTAATATAAAAATTTTGAAGGCAATAACAATGCCAATATTTTGTTGAAAATTATTTTATTTCATGTTATTTTTAATAGTAGCTTATCCCACGGCGATGGTAAAAAAAAAAACAGCTAGTACTTTTAATAACTCTGAAGATGGAATTTTATTTCCGATATTTAGAATTAAAAAAAAAGTTAAATAATATAATTCAACACAATATGCATTGTCTATTGCCTTCAAATCCTTAAATACATACGCACAAATGCTTCAAACATACTAACAAAAAACATATATATAATTATATATATATATATATATATATATATATATATATATATATGTTATATGAAGAAAATGTTTTCAAAAATATAACAGACACAGTATGTTAAATGATCAAAGGAAACATTTTTATATGTCTATACCTTAAGTATTTTCGGTTTAATGATAAACCATCAATGACAGGAACAACTGCAAAAAGAAATTTTTGTAAGGGCGAAAAATGAAAATGTTAAGTTGTAATGGGAAATGTGGGATTATAATGTATTTCCGTTATTTTTTTTTATATGTGCGCTTTTTTATACGAAGGCAGAATGAACGTGATCATTGCATGTGAAAAAACGGAAAAATGGAAGATCACATAAGATGACCATGTAGAATGTGAAAGGCCGAGAGGAAAATGTTAGCTTTAAGATATGACATATTTCCATATTTTCATCATCGTGTTTCATATATATTAATATATATATATATATATATAATTATATATATATATAATATACAGGGTGTTTCGTGATAAATTTGACATATTTAATTGCTTATTTTTTTCCGTTAAGGTTTTTTTAAGAGGTATTATCGCACACTAACCATCATTTAAAAGCTTGGACTATTCTAATTCATTTATTGATGACAAGAATAGAATAGATGACTGGAACCTACCTGAATCATGGGAATGGAATAACTTATATCATGATGATCTGGCCGATCATCAAAATAAGGGATTATGGTTGCTGCCAGTGCTCCTGAACACTGTAAAAACAAATCAGGCATGAACTGGAATTGCAATGGAAGACTACAAGGCTTTGGCTAGAAAAAGCAACATATAGACGAATCTGATTGCGTTCGTAGCAGCAGAATATCTTAGAGAATCTCAGAAAGGTATCAAGGTCGAATTCAGATACGTGGAGTTGCAAACACACAGTAGTCAAGCCCTAATATAACAAGGTAGCCAGTGTAGGCCATATGTTATGGGCAGGATTCGGCCCCCTGTCACACACTTTTTGGCCTCCGAACTAACGCAGATCTTAACCCCATGGATTATATGTTATGGGGCCGCTGTTTGAGAAAGACACCAAATCGCTGTGGCCAGTACTAAAAGCCCAGTTAATCGACCAGAATTAAGGTAGTTTTTGGGTCCTTCCCAGGGAATACTTGTAAGCATCAGTTTGCTCCATGGTTCGGAGCAGGATAAGGCTGTGATCGACGCTATAGCGGTTTTATGATTGAAACTTGTTGGAAATAGTGTAGTTCCAATGCCTGTTGAATTTTCTTTACAATCCATTAATTTTTGTAGTAACCAAGCCTTTTTTCTTTTTCCTTATGAAACCTGTCAAATTCTCAACTAACACCCTGTGTGTGTATTGCAGTATAACAAAGAAACAAAGTCACATACTGTAAACTAAAAGTTTCAACGTATTTCTTGATTTACCAAACAAAAATAATAAACTAACGCCCCGTATAATAGATATCAATCCCGAAACAAAAGCCGGAATTTGTAACATCTGGGAGTATATATATGCTCATAACTGATAACTTTATTTCATAAGTATAGTGATATGATGTTTCTTGATGTGCACACCGTTATTCCTCAAGCATAAGGCAGGCGTCAGTTTAAAAAAACAACAACTTCTAACCTCCTTTTGGGTCCAAAAGTCTTAATTATATATATATATATATATATATATATATATATATATATATTGTGTGTGTGTGTGTGTGTGTGTGTGTGTGTGTAATGTGTATTTTGGGCGGCTTTTTATTTATTTATGCATGTTGAATTAGACAAAAGAACACAACTTCCTGTTTAAAACAATTTATTTTTGATCTTTTCGAGTTTTTCTGGCCAACTTTTAAATATTTGTGTGAAATTCGTGGATTAGTCCACCAAAGTTCAGGTCCCGAAAAAAGGGTTACTTTCGGCACTTCGAAGTGCCATCATCAGGGGTGATGTGTTCCAGTTTTTGAAAAAATAATTAATGTGAAAGGCTGAAAGGAGAATGAGGGAAGGTGCTATAGGACATTTTAAAAATGTAGTTTTATATATATAATTTAATTCCAATGCAGTACACACATTAATTCCAAATGCAGTACACCATTTTAAAATGATATAGCACCTTTCCATAATCTTATTGTACATTATTCAAACAATTAATTATTTCTAAATTAACCAATAAATGAGATATAATATGATTAGAAAAAATGTAGAAATGTTCCGCACACAAGAAAATTCGAACCTTTATCAAGTAAAATCCTTATTTGAAATAAATTCGTTGGAAAAAGCGGAGAATTTTTGAATGCCTCGAAAACTTTTTTTAAATTCAGCGTTTCAGAGGGCGGTCGAGAAAGACGGTTAATGACGTCATATCGCATGCGAAAGATTTTGCGTGGAGAGAATTTTGTGAATCCTAATTTTTCAAAAGCATGGGGGATTTTATTTATTTTCTTCTTTCTTATTTTTTAATAGAAATTATACGGAACATTTCTACATTTGTTTCTATATTATATTAATTTCATTTGGTTATTTAAAAAATAATAATAGTTTAAATGATGTACACGTGGATAAACATCCTGACCGAAACACGTGTAAGTAAAATTGATTAAAAATATCCTATTTTATCCATTCTGTACTTTTCTTCTTTCTTTATTTAATTTTTTCAACATACGTCAGATTCACTTCCAGTTTCATTTTACATCTCTCTCTCTCTCTCTTCTCTCTCTCCTATATTATATATATATATATATATATATATATATTATATATATAACACCTTGTATCTATATCATAAATATATATATAATATATATATATATATAATATATATATATATATATTATATATAAGAGTTTGTTGGTTTGATTGGGACTGCAACATATCCCATAATTTTGGTTTTTAGGGACCTTTAGAATAATATTCAAAAATAAAATGAATATTCTTTTCCTTGGCTTAAACTGTGAACTTTTTCAGCTCAAATCTCCGTAAAAAAACACCCGTCTATACCGATCGAATCATCCTGAAACAAAACCGAAATATGTTCGACATGCGTCGAACCGTTTCCGAACGGCTCGAGTTAGGCCGAAGCGGCTGACTGGCGCCAACCTTCGACTATCCCCAAAGAAGGAATTAACCGTAATCTTGCAAGTTGGCCGCAATTAATCAAGCCGTGACAGAGGGACCTGATGAAGTTAGCAACAGGGTTTCGGAGAGAAACAGAGAATTCAATTAACACTCATAACCAATTAGGGTAAAAGTCCGCTTTTGCAGCCCCGCTGTCCCAAACCCTTTCCCATTTTTCCAGCACTCAACCCTTATTTCTTTCACCTCCCCTCCTCTACCCCATTAATCTCGAGAACAACAAAATGCTCCAGTTCCTTCAATCTTCTTCCCTTCCCCCCTACTTCTCGAAATATTCAACTGCGCCTCGAGATTAATGGGGGGTAGAGAGGGGAGGTGAAAGAAATAAGTTTGAGTGCTGGAAATGGGGAAGGGGTTGGACAGCGGGGGCGCAAGCCGACTTTTACCCGAATTGGTATGAAGGGTGTTAATTGGAATCTCTTGTTCTCTCCGAACCTGTGCTAACTCATCATCAGTCCCTCTGTCACGCTTTGATTAATGCGCCAACTTGCAAGATTTACGTTAATTCCCTTCTTTTGGGATAGTCGAAGGTGGGCGCCAGTCAGCCGCTTCGGCTAAAACTCGGAGCCGTTCGGAAACGGTTCGACGCATGTCGACATATTTCGGTTTGTTCAAGGATGGATTCGATCGAGTATAGACGGGTGTTTTTTTTTACGGAGATGAGCTGAAAAGTTCACAGTTAGGCCAAGAAAAGAATTATTCATTTATTTTTGGAATATTATCTAAAAGTCCCTAACCAAAATTATGGATATGTTTGCAGTCCCAAAATAACAACAACTCTTATATTATTATATAATATATATAATATATATATATATTATATTATATATAATATCGTTATGATTAGATACAAGGAGTGTTATATAGTATATATATATATATATATATATATATATACTATTATATAGAGAGAGAGAGAGAGAGAGAGAGAGGATGTAAAATGAAACTGGAAGTGAATCTGACGTATGTTGAAAAAAATAAATAAAGGAAAGAAAGTACAGAATGGATAAATAGGATATTTTAATCAATTTTACTTACACGTGTTTCGGTCAGGAGTTTATCCACGTGTACATCATTAAACTATTATTTAATTTTTAAATAACCAAATGAAATTAAATAATAATAATAGAACAAATGTAGAAATGTTCCGTATAATTTCTATTAAAAAATAAAGAAAGAAAGAAATAAATAAAATCCCCCATGCTTTGAAAATTTAGAATTCCACAAAACTTCTCTCCACGTCAAAATCTTTTCGCATGCGATATGACGTCATTAACCGTCTTTCTCGACCGCCTGAACGTGAATTTAAAAAAAGTTTTCGAGCATTTCAAAAATTCTCCGCTTTTTCCAACGAATTTTATTTCAAATAAGGATTTACTCTGATGAAGGTCGAATTTTCTTTGTGTGCGGAACATTTCTACATTTTTTCTATCATTATTATTATCTCATTTCATTTGGTTATTTAGAAATAATAATTGTTTGAATAATGTACAATAAGAATTGATGGGAAAGGTGCTATATGCATTTTAAAATGTGTGTACTGCATTGGAAATTAATGTGTGTACTGCATTGGAAATTAATTATATATATAAAACATACATTTTAAAATGCCTATAGCACCTTCCCCATCAATTCTTCTCCTTTCAAGCCTTCACATTAATATATTTTTTCAAAAACTGGAACACATCACCCCTGATGATGGCACTTCGAAAGTGGCCGAAAGTACTCGGGACCCTGAACTTTGGTGGACTAATCCACGAATTTCACACAAATATTTAAAAGTTGGCCAGAAAACTCGAAAAGATCAAAATAAAAATTGTTAAACAGGAGTTTGTCCTTTGTCTAATTCAACATGCATAAATAATAAAAAGCTGCCCAAATACACATACACACCACACACACACACACACACACACACACATATATATATATAATATATATATATATATTATATATATATATATAATTAAAGACTTTGGACCCAAAGAGGTTAGAAAGTTGTTTGTTTTTTTAAACTGACGCCTGCCCTTATGCCTTGGAGAAAAATACCGGTTGTGCACATCAAGAAACATACTTATCACTATACTTATGAATAAAGTTATCAGTTATGAAGCATATATATACTCCCAGATTTACAAATTCCGGCTTTGTTCGGGATTGATTATCTATATAATACGGGGCGTAGTTTTATTATTATTGTTGGATAATCAGAAATACGTGAACTTTTAGTTACAGTATGTGACTTTGTTTTCTTGTTATACTGCAAATACACACACAGGGTGTTTCGTGAGAAATTTGACAGTTTCCATAAGGAAAAGAAAAAGTGCTTGGTTACTACAAAATTTAATGGATTTGTAAAGAAATTCAACAGGCATGGAAACTACACTATTGTCAACAAAGTTTCAATCATAATAACCGCTATTAGCGTCGATCACAGCCTAATCCTGCCTCCGGAACCTGGACAAACTGATGCTACAGTTTCCCTGGGAAGGGACCCAAAAACTACCTTAATTCTGTCGATTAACTGGGCTTTGTAGTACTGGCACAGCGATTGGTGTCTTTCTCAACAGCGCCCATACATAAATAATCCATGGGGTTAAGATCTGGGTAGTTCGGAGGCCAAAAAGTTGTGACAGGGGGCCGAATCCTGCTGCCATACATATGGCCTACCACTGGCTACCCTTGTTATATTAGGGCTTGACTACGGTGTTTAGCAACTCCACGTATCTGAATTCGACCTGATACCTTTTCTGAAGATTCTCTAAGAATTCTGCTGTACGAACGCAATCAGATCGTCTATTATGTTGCTTTCTTCTAGCCAAAGCCTCGTAGTCTCCATTGCAATTCTCCAGTTCATGCCTGATTGTTTTTACAGTGTTCAGGGAGCACTGGGCAGCAACCATAATCTCCTTATTTTGATGTCTGGCGCAGATCATCATGATATAAGTTATTCCATTCCATGATTCAGGTAGGTTCCAGTCATCTATTCTATCTGTCATCACATAAATGAATGAAGAATAGTCCAAGCTTTTAAATGATGTGTAGTGTGCGATAATACCTCTAACCTACGGAAAAAAAATAAGCAAATAAAATATGTCAAATTTATCACGAACACCCTGTTATATATTATATATATATATATATATTATATATATATATATATTAATATATGGAAACACGATGAGAAAATATGAAATATGTCATATTAAAAGCTAACATTTCCTCTCGGCCTATTCACATTCTACATGCGTCATCTTATGATCTTCATTTTCCGTTTTTTCACATGCAATGATCACGTCATCTGCCTTCGTAATAAAATGGCGCACATATAAAAAAAAATAACGGTAAATACCATTATAATCCCACATTCACCATACACTTAAACATTTTTCATTTTTCTCCCTTACAAAATTCTTTGCAGTGTCCTGATGATGGTTTATCATAAACCGAAATACTTAAGTATAGACATATAAAAATGTTTCCTTTGATCATAACATACTGTGTCTGTTATATTTTTGAAAACATTTCTTCATATATACATATATATATATATATATATATATATATATATATATATATATATATATATATGTTTTTTTGTATAGTTGTTTGAAGCATTGTGCGTATGTGTAATATAAAGGATTTTGAAGGCAATAGACAATGCAATATGTGTTGAAAATTATATTTATTTAACTTTTTTTTTTAATTCTAAATATTTCGGAAAATAAAATTCCATCTTCAGAGTTATTAAAAGTAATAGCTGTTTTTTTTTTACCATCGCCGTGGATAAGTACTATAAAAATAACATGAAATAATATAATTTTCAACAAATATTGCATTGTTTATTGCCTTCAAAATTTTTATATACATATATATATATATATTATATATATATATATATATAATAATCCAAAAGTCCAGAGAAGAAATCTTCCTTACGACATAGGTTTTTTTTTAAAACAACTTGTCGCAGTTTGAGAGCTCAATGTGTGCTCTTATTGTTAGAGTCACAGAGCAAATTTATAAGTAAAAAATAACAAAAGACTTAGAGATCTTGCAAGATCTCTAAGTCTTTTGTTATTTCTTAATTTTATATATATATATATATATATATATATATATATATATATATATATATATATTATATATATTACAAATGCTTAGAATAGAACAATTTTTACTCTAAATTACTTTTGCCAAGCTTGATATTTAATATTTAAAATATAAACTGCCACTGTTGCTAAGCAACACCTTGGGTGACATAAACAAACAAAAATTAGTTAAACTTTAAACAGTTTTGATAACGATAGACAGATTACTCTACCTTGATAATAGTTCGGAATAACCGAAAGTACTTGGTCAGTCAGGAAACTTGTTAATAGTGGTTTTTGTTGGACCATTAAGTTAAAATAAAAATAAAATGTAAAGACAAACACATACCTGGATCTTGCTAGAGAGCTGAAGAAACTGATATGAACAAGAAGGAGTCGATGATACTAAGCGTAGTTGGTGCCAATGGAACAGTCCCGAAGGGCTTGGAAAGGAGACCGGACAAATTGGAGATCTAATGAAGAATAAATACCATCCAGATCACAGCATTGGAAAAAAAACTGCTAGAATACTTAGCTGAGTCCAGGTGAGATCTGGTAGTTCGTAGATAATTTTGTTTTACGGCATTTCAACGATTTTGGGATCATTTAATACCAAAGCAAGCCATCTTTATAGTTGGTTTCTTACAGTACCTGCTGTTGCTTAAATGGTCACCCATTTCATCTCTGCTTAACTTCGGTGATCTAGCTTCACTTCAACGTGACTCGACCGTAAGGCGCTGGAGGTCTGAGGAGACTTTCTGTCATTTAGACTTCAGTGAAAAAAAACTTATTTAAAAACTGGTGCGAATAATTTGCATGGAGTGAAAATAATAATAGACCGTTTCAAAAGTGTGTTTCTTCAATTCTTGGGTTTGGTTGTTTTGTTTTGTTTTTTGTTTTTTGTTTTTTGTTTTTTGTTTTTGCTTTTTAACTTTTATTTATTTATTTAATTTATTTATTCATTTTTGCTTTTTATACTTCTTACTCCAAGGCTTATATTATTATTTATTGTTTTTTTCACTCTATACACGTTCTAACTGGTGGTTGTAATTTTATTATTTTATTATTTATTATTATTATTATTATTCTACTGCATTATGTATATCTAACATACATATACATTGAAAGCACATCACTTTATTCATACGATTGTATGAGGCTTCATAAATACATGTATGCTGACTGTGAAAGAACTCTTTTGATTAGAAATCAGAAAAGTCTCCAAACATTTTCGATATGAAGTTTATGTATTTCACTATTGACCCAAAGTATTGCTTAAGATTTTTACGTCTTGCCTTTTATCTCTGACATCTTCATTACCATTCTTCTTTTTTTTTTTTATTCTTGTTTTTGTTATATTTTCTTGATATTAAAGTTTTTATTACTTCTTTCTCTTATTCTTTTCTTTTCTTTATTTTTTTCAAAAAAATTATCCATTTCAATTTCAAGTCTTTTTTAGCGTCTCTTTCTGCTCATTGTATATTAATGAAATGCATTCTTTCTTCATTTTCGGGGTCGGATTTTTAATCTTTTCCTTTCCCGATTCAGATAGCGGCGAAAATTCAGATAAATCCCAGTTTCTCATTAACGCTGTACTGGCTACGGAGTCCGCGCGGAGATTTTTCTAACTTATTTTCTTTGGTTTTTGTTTTGTTCGTTTTTTTATCAAGGGAAACTTTGTTTTCTTTTCTTTCTTATCCTGGTTTTTAATCTTTCTTTATTTACTTATTTGTTTATTTAGCTTTCAAAGCTTTTCTTTTATTAACTTTTTTGGAGATAGCATTTCTAGAATAGTATTTATCCTAAGACTTTTGGCAGCATCACTACGGTACACTCCTCTCATATTTGATCATCAACAACTTGGACCTTCTTTTTTTTGTGTTTGCGATAGGACAACATCTTATGGTAGTGTAATGTTATATTTACTAAGCTTTGTTTAGTTGTGGCACTATGAAACCCCCGGACTCGAACCTACTAGCAATTATTTGCTAGTATAGTCGGTTAACTATTACGCCACGCGAGTAGTGCTCAATACTTACAAGTGCTCCACTAATTTAACCTTGTGGTAGATTAACCTATGTTTACAAACCAATGACACACAAATCTATTCATTTCCTTATCATTGTATTGGAGGAGGTTGGATAAAAGAGTACCTTTTTTAGGTAAGATCAGGATCTCTTTAAAGTTCATTTCTATTTTAAATAAAGTTGTTTATGTTTGTTATTTTTAATGGTGTTAGCATTTGATAATAATATTTTGATTTATAAACACAAAGATGAATAATTAATGGAACTCTGCTGTTTTCTTATTAAAGTATTTATTATTTTAAGCCATTTCTAGTTACAAAGCCCACATCATCCCATATACAATTAATGTAAAATTTTAATTACTTGAAACTAACTCTTATGCAGATTCTATAATAGCACTTTTTTAAGTCGGATCTAAGAGGATAATCCTTGTTAGTGGTTTAATGGTTAGCAATAATATTCTCTCAGTTTTTGCATGTTCCAATTCAAAACCTGCCAAGTATCCGAAATTGGCTAAATCTGACACTGTTGAATGGGATTATTTGGATTATTCGGACTATTTGTCTTCATCTTCATTGTTATCTGTACAACGTTTCAGCTGATGTGCCCCCCCCCCGGCCTTCTTCAGGTATTTCTTGTCGGACTCGGGAACTTTCTCGGAACTCGGGAACCTTCTTTTCGGACTCGGAAACCTTCTTTTCGGACTCGGGAACCTTCTTTTCGGACTCAGGAACCTTCTAGTCGTAATCGGGAACTTTCTTGTTGTAATCGGGAGCCATCATGTAACTTTGAACGTAACCTTTTATTCAGTCCACGGGAGGTATCCTGATCTCATTCCGCGAACCATAGTTAGGATATAGGTGTTAAGCTGTGTTAATTATTATTATTCTATGTTACTGCTGCCTCTGACTAGGATTGAACATGCAGTCTAGAGATAACTGTCACTTAGAACTGTCTTAACCTAACTCCTTTATCCACTAGGCTATTCCGAGGAATACTGTTTGAATGGTCTACTAATCTGGCTTGCTTGCCATTACACCACATTAGGTGCCCATAGTCATGTATTAAACTTATTTAACATTTGTTACGAATGCTTAAAAGTATCAAAATGCCAGAAGTATGGGCACTCAGTGAGAATCGAACAAACAAGGTACGGCTAATCTAGCTTGCTAACCATTACACTACGTGTGGTGGCCATAGTTATTCACTAAAATTGCCTTAAATTTGGCACAAGGCCAGAAGTATAAGGTGCTCAATGAGAATCGAACTCATTACGAATGGTCTGCTAACACTCCATAGTGTGCCCCTGTTAAGAATGCGAGAGTTATAAATATATAGGGGGCTGAGTGTGTGTTTCAATGCGTATGTGTGCGTTTATCTGTGAGCGTAAGTGTGTGTGCATGTGTAATTTGGATTATTTACAACTCCCTTTGTATATTAGGGGTGGGGAGAGAAAAGACACAGTGAGAAGCCTTGTCTGTCTATACTAATTAGCATTGAGTAATTCAGCAAATATGGACTGGACTGCGTGAGTTCTTTTATCGGGGTGTTTTTTAGTGACAAGGTCTGTTTCTTCTCGTGGCAAAAATCCCTTATTTCAGCAATTTTAGTGTCCTTCCCTCTGGCTCTCCCCGGTCTGACGGATTTTTTTTACAATTCAGAGTGTCTTTTTTATAGAAGAAAATGTAGCTATTAAAATAATTTAACATAGATTGACATGCCGTAAAACCAACCAACCAACCAACCAAGCAGCCAACAGAAGAATATAATTCATAAAAACAATAACTTCTAATTCCATTAATGTACATGATTTAAATCATCTTTTTCTTGACCGTTTCGCCCCTACCCATACCTAGCCTCTCTTTTTCTACCCACCTGTTGTTATTGACAGAATGGCTAAAAAATATATACCCGGATACCCAGCCGAAGTAGTCGGCGAATGTATCTAATGTCTATTGATACAGAAGACCCCTTGATCCCTGGTCAACAATTGGTTTTTCTTGATATGACAGAATATAAAGAAATAATGTTTGCGCATCCCTAGAAATTTACAGAGCTCTTTACGAGATAAAGAAGGAAAGTGGAAAAGGAAATAAAACTAAGAAAAAAATTGGTTTGGTGTTTTTTAGGGGAGAATAAGATCGACCAAATTGGCATGAGAGAAATCTGTCCGATGGAAGTGTGGAAGAAGGAAACCAAACAGAAAAGCCCCGACCTGACTTGCTGTAACTAAATATATGAATATGATATGGTCCAAAAATAAATCAATCCAGGGGCCGGGTTAGCTCAGTCGGTAGGCGTTCGGCTAGAAACCGCAAGGTTCTTAGTTCGATACCGGCCCTCGCTAACTCAGCGTATGAGTAGCACAGGGATAAAGTAAGGAGCTGATGTAGGCGTGGCGCTCCACCTCAGATGCAAAAACAATCTCCTTGGTCTAGCGCTAGTGAAAAGGGGATAGACTCCCTCGCTGATTGGCTGGTACCGACATTAGGCCACCTCGACGACTTTACTTTTACTTACAATGCATATAAAAAATAAAAACAAAAAGATGTTATTTCTGTCTTATCGATTTCAAAGAAAACTTTAGTGTTTTCTTTTAAATTCTTTGAAATTGATAAGACAAAAATAACATCTTTTTGTTTTTATTTTTTATACGCATTGTAATTGCCTTCAAATTATTAATATATTATAACATACTTAACAATGCTTCAAGCAAATTACGAATTACTTTTATATATATATATAACATATTATATATATATATATATATATATATATATATATATATATATATTATATATATATATATATATATATAGTGTACAATACATTGGTTTCCAAGAAGCATGTTAGCCCCTTTTCTTCAAGACAACGCGCCTGTTAAGAAATGCATATATATATATATATATATATATATATATATGTGTGTGTGTGTGTGTGTGTGTGTGTGTGTGTGTGTGTGTCATAAAAGGTGTGCCATAAAAGTAACGAGGTTGAAGCTGTATTTACCAAGATAGAAAGGAACAATGAATGGAACGTTAAGTTTTTTTTAGTATTCAAGGTGTGTCATTAAAGTGCCGAGTTTGAAGCTGTATTTACCAAGATAGAAATGAACGATGAATGGAACGTTATCTTCTTCAGAATACAAGGTGTGTCAAAAAGTACAAAAGGGCTCGAGACTTTTTTGACACACCTTGTATATATGTTGTAAATGAGGCCGCTTGCATTCCATGTGGCGCCTATACCCTTGGCAAATGTATACATCCAACTATTCTCCCTCCAGCTATGGATAAATCGTGGGCTGGACTGGGTTGTTTAAACTTAGTTAACTAGGCTCTCTCTGAATTCAAACCTCGTATGGAGGGCTTGGTATATATTTCCACAAGAAACAATAAAAATCAGTATTTTTGGTTAATAAAAATGTTAATATTTAAACTAAAAACATTGTTATTAGTATAACTTAGTCTAGCTCTCTGGCAGGGTCCTGGTACTTTTTTAGTTTTTCGCTTTCTTTTACTTTCACTCAGCGAAGAATGGTAAAATTCATTAGATGACAGGTGTTGTTCTTCTTGATTATCAATAAAAGATCTGATCTTGAAGCCGGGATTGGGGCATCCATTTATATCTCAAAGTCCCAGAGAATTTTATGTATTATGTTTTCTTGGACAGATACTGGTTTGTGCATATACCATTTGTCGCTATGGTCAACTTTCACTTTCTTGCACAATTCTCAGTGGATCAACTTCTCTACTCAATCATGCCTGTTCTGGTATTCCTTTCGTGCTATTTTGCAGCATTCTCTTATTACGAGGTATGTCAGAAAAGTTACCGGACTTTCACAAAAAAATATTTCTACAACAAACTACAAGTTATCCCCTTCAAAGTAATCCCCCTGGAGTCTAATGCAATTTCCCATCCTTCTCTGCCACGCTTGCATGCACTCCTGGGATGATTCTTCCGTGATCCTCCGTAGCTCTGTCGTCACAGCCTTTTTGATGTCGTGCACATCCTCAAAACGGGTTCCCTTGAGATTGGGGAAGATGAAAAAATCACATGGAGCCAGGTCGGGCACAGTGATGTTCTTCTGGGCCGCGAAATCGCTGATACTCAGGGAAGTGTGGGCAGGTGCTTTGTCATGGTGAAGCACCCACGAGTTATCCTGTCACATCTCTCGCCTCCTCTCGGGCACTGAACGAAGCAAACGCCGCAGTATCTCTTTGTATGCATGCTGGTTGATCGTCTGGCCCAGTGGCAAGAATTCGCAGTGGACGATGCCCCTCACATCGAAGTTTTCTGAGATACTGTAACTTTTCTAACATACCTCTAATGTGGTTAATTTTGCGGTGATTTTCAGACTGACAGCATGACTCTTCAGATCTCCAGGACTTTCCTAAGTATCCAAGCCGATTTTAACAGTGCTGTGGTCGGGATAGTCTCGATTCTTCATCTGATCACCAGTTCACCCAGTTACTCTTTCAGGCATTTTAGGACTGTTCCAGGGTGTCTAATTACGACTGGTAACACTGTCATATTCTTTTAAAGATGCCGTATATATTTAATATTATAAAATTTACAGCTGATTAAAATACTGTTGATATACAAAAGCGCTTGTCCAGCGGAGATCCTCTATGTTAAGCAGAGCGCGATCCTTAGTAAAGAATCCTTTGGTTGTTCGTTGGTGCTCCTCAGTCTTGCAAGTCCTTCATCAATGATTGCAAATGGACGTCTCTTAGTATCAGCGATTAAGTAGTTAACCAGCCACGTATTCGGGCTGTTGATTGGCTGAGGTATAAACCACGTGACCTCGCTTAGTCTATAAATTTAAGTGGTATATTGTAGCACGGCTTATATCACCAAATAATAGTAGGAAGTGCGTGGTGCGATGGTTAAAGTCATGGGAAATGGACTCGTCACCCCGAGTTCAAATCCTGGATATGATAATTGCATTTAACTTTGCCCTAATACCCTTGGGAAAGGTATGAATCCTACTCTCCCTCCAGCTATGGGTAAATAGTAGGACAGACTGGGCTCTTTAACCTTGGTCAGGCAACCAGTCTAGGAGAAGGAAAACTCTGAATTCAAACCTGTTAAACTCCGCTTAAGAAATTGACCTTGTGTCACATCCTGCTTGTGCGGAGGGGTTGGTAAATATATATATCACCAAATAATTCAACACCACAAACCCTGTAGTTGTCATCGTCCCTTTAACATTTAAGATCATTGTACGTTTTGCTCCCCTTTTTGTATTCTAAATTTTTATTTTAGTTGTACGTGGGTTGCCGAAAAGTAGTTGACCCAACCAATAAGGGATTGAATTTTTGTGGGGAGGGGGGTTAATGAAATATAAAAAAAAGAAGTACCAAGTGTATTGGAACGGTATGAATATGTGTCAGTGTCCACGTTTTATGGTCAGATCTCTCCAATCAGCAGTCCATGTATCATATCCGACCCACCGCAACATCCTATCTGGCGCGCAGTAGTAAAAATGATTGGAGTACCTTCATGTTAAAATCCTGGTCGACATCTTAGGCGTTTAGGTCTTCTATTGTTCACATTGTCAAGTTAGTAAATCCTTGTCTGTATGTCTCGTAAATATGTAAGTTTAAGTCTATATCAAGTTGGGGTTCAGGTATTCTCTTGATTTCTTCGACATGATCCAAAAAAGAGTTCTTCCTCTCAGAAAGTTCAACTTAGCAAACTGATTTGAGGACAGCCGCAAACAATCTTAAACGCTTTCTGTCCTCGTTTCTCATTGGCTAGTTTTTACCGGAAATGCCCGCCGTTGTTGGGAAAGTTTATTGATAGAACTGACGATTTTGTGTACAGCTTATACCATGATAAGTCGGGCATTTCACGTGGTGTAATGGTTAGCAAGCTAGATTTGCAGACCATTGTTAGACCGTTCTTATTGGGTGCCCTATAGTTCTTAATTATCCAAGGCCCCCTAATAATGTAACATTTGGTTATTTTATACCTGGAAGTTATTGAACATTTATATTTACTTTTTGTGTAGTTGTTTCGTCTGTTTTTTGTTTTGTTTTGTTTTTTTTGGGGGGGTATAGGCAGTAATATGATATCAATCATTCTAATCTAATAGTAATAATTTGAACACAGTTGCATGTATTTCAAGTATTCTTATCCAATACTAATAATTATTTTGTTTCAAGCAATTATCGAGACGTAATAATAGTCATTTGTTTGTACTCAATTATATGGTTTCAAGTGACTAATTAGTTGTAAAGAATTATATCTCCAAGTAATTATTGTAAGTACAAATAATTTACAGTTATTTTTAAAGTATTCCTGTCTAATACAAATAATCTGCACAAAGTTGTTAGGCATTTATATCTAATACTAATAATTATATGGTTTTGGGCCGGGTTAGCTTAGTCGGTAGAGCGTTCGGCTAGAAACCACAAGGTTCCTAGTTCGATACCGGTCCTCGCCAACTCAGCGTATGAGTAGTACAGGGATCTGTTCGGTAAAGTAAGGAGCTGATATATATATATATATATATATATATATATATATATATATATAATATGAGTTTTTGCGTATGCTTCTAAAATATTTAGTTAAGAATTAATGTAAAAATGAATTAATGAATAGAATAAAAATTGAATGAAATGAATAGAATAAATGAAAAAGATCTTCTCCAAAGGACATCTCTTAAAAAAATGTTTTTTGAATAATAATTTTTAAGAGAGGTCCCTAATAAAAAAAGTCTTTATTGAAGCATTGAATTAATATAATTATTATATAAGATATTAGAGAAGACAAAATGTGTCTTACCTCTACAAAGTACTGTTGAGAGATAATTCATTTTTTAAAATTATTTCTGTCTAATGTTACCAGTAATTATATATATATATATATATATATATATATATATATATATATATATATATATATATATATAAGTTAAAAGAAAGGAAATGAATCCGATGGTATGAGTATAGAAAAAAGGATATGAAAACACCACAAAATGCTATGTTTTCACTTTAACAGCATTTTGTGGTGTTTTCATATCCTTTTTTCTATACTCATATATATATATATATATATATATATATATATATATATATATATATATACCAACTCCTCCGCACGCGCAGGATGTAACACAAGGTCAATTTCTTAAGCGGAGTTTACCAGATATGAATTCACATTTTTCTTTCTCCTAGTCTGGTTATCTAGCCATGGTTAAAGAGCTCAACCTGCCCTACCATTTGCTGGAGGGGGAGTAGTTGGATTCATGCCTTTCCCAAGGGTATTAGTGCTATGTGATGATGCAAACAACTTCGTCCAGGATTTGAACTCGGGTCGACGGAGTCCATTTCCTACGACTCTAACCATTACACCACGCACCTACAGTTTAGTGTTATACCAGGACGCCCCATTTGGGGATGGTAAGTCATATGCAGGGGACACAGTCAGCATATTCTAAGCCACGCCAACAGGGCGGTCAGATAATCTTAATAAATCAAGCACCTTAGCTTAGTCGGTAGAGCGTCGGACTAGGAACCCGCAAGGTTCTGGGATTGATACCGGCCATCACCAACTCACCGTATGAGTAGCACAGGGATATGTGCGGTAAAGTAAGGAGCTGATGGTAGATGTGGCGCTTCACCTCAGACGCAAAATAAAATCTCCTTAGTCTAGCGCTAGGGAAAAGAGAATAGACTCCCTCGCTGTCTGGCTGATACCGACTTTAGGCCACCCCTACGACTTTACTTACGGCTTGTCTGCGCTAGTGACTAAGACGACGCTATCCATATTATTGTCACATTCTTATACACAGGATATATTCGGAATATTTTTCTGTAGATTTCCTCCTGTAATTACTTCCTTTTCTGTGTGGGTGTATAAATACAATTTGTAACCACAGTTCCATTGTAAAAGACGACTAACTGGGGAACAAGTTTTAAGCGCATATACGCATGCGCAACTCTACGCAGACAAATACTGGCTTATGCAAATGCGGATATAGCGTCTCGTACACATGCTTGTGCGTAAATGGAGCATTTAAACACACACGCACACACGCTTACACACGCGCGCTTACACACGCATACAAATCAAGGAACAAACAACACAGATGATTAAACAGACTGCAAAACGCTGGAACAAACACCAAGTCTTTCTTTAATTCTTTGTTTGTTTCGTTAATTATGTTTCACTGTTAATTTTTTTTTCCTTCTATTTTCCCCTGAATATTTGTTTCCTAAAAATGTTCTCCTCCTAGTTCTTTTTCTTTCTCTGTTTTTTTTTCATTATTATCTTCTTCTTCTTCTTCTTCTTCTTCTTCTTCTTCTTCTTCTTCTTCTTCTTCTATTTTTCAACGTTACCCTTTTACGTTTGGTACGAAGCGAAGAGAAGAGAAAATCGCATGAATATTTAAAATGGAGACCTGCGATCTTCACTAGCCCTGATTAGACATGGCGGGCTCTTTTTGCCGGAAATCGCCGCCGGCACCATCTACGCATGCTCAGTCAGTCTTCCTCTACACTCTACAC
>CM042137.1:106818192-106828192 GCA_023376005.1 Doryteuthis pealeii | reverse complement strand
TCACTAAGCCAGAAGTACGCGTCACCTATTGAAAATCAAATTCACTAACAATGGAGGGGCCAGAACAAGTGGATTCATGACTTTCCTATTAACGCAAACTGAAACGCAAACAATCTCGTCCAGGATTTGAACCCGGGTCTATTCTGTGATAGTTCTTCTATGAACAGCGTCTTTTATTACTAAGACTAAACAACGAGGAAGTAGAGTTCTTTAGTTTTGAAGGCACGCGTTATTATTTTCGCTGTAGAAAATGGAATCAAAACCCAAGTTCAAATACTGGACAAGGCTTCTTGGGTTTCACTTTATGGATTCATGTTTTAAGTTAACCTTTCCCAACCCTGCTATGGGTAAATGGTAGGAGAGACTGGGTTCTCTAACAGGTAATCCTTAACGTTTTCCTCGTAAATTCCTACTATAAAATAAACTGAACCCTCATTTTATGTCCGTGTTTTTGCAATAAATGTTTTATTTTTCTTGCACCCGTTATATATTTAGTATTGTAAATACTAAATATATTTCATTTATCTATTTCAATATTCATTTTAATGTGTATTTATTCTAAAAGTTTTTATTTTGTGAGAATGGTTAGTTTTAAAGTGGGGGCTCCTTTTGTGGTTGCTATTTCTTTTCTTTCTTTTTTTTGGGGGGGGGGGCTTTGGTACTCTAAAATAAAAACGTCAGATTTTAATCATCGTCGACGAAAAAACAAAATTACGGTCATAAAAAAGGGATCCAATTTATGCCTAAATTGTAAAATGAGCCCCCACTTTAAAACTAACCATTCTCACAAAATAAAAACTTTTAGCCAGCAACACGGATATCGATGACAATCTCTCACCAACAGTCCCTATCATTCATTGTTCCCGGGTGGTCCTCCGCGCAACATTTACTATCCGCACATAGCTGGTCTATGTAGGTTTTGCTGAACGACCCGCACTGGCATGTCGACGTGCTGGTTTCCATAGAAGGACGTCGCTTATGAGTTCTTCCTTACTTCTCCAGCAGAGTCCAGCATGTCTTGTCGTCTTACTCGGATGATTTGTGTGATGGGGGCAGGTGGCCGTATTTAATAGCTATAATTAATTAATTTAGTAAAAGCTATCACACTAAAAAAAAGTCAAGAAGCAAGTGATATCCCGCACAGACTATCACGGATGCGGACTACACAGATGACCTAGTGCGTCTTGCAAATACACCTGCTCAAGCCGAATCCCTGCTATGTAACCTAGAGAAGGCAGCACGAAACATCGGTCCTATATGTGAACTCCGATAAAATAGAGTTCATGTGCTTTAAAACGAAAGGAAACATCTCCACAATCGACGGTAAGCCTCTAAAGTCCGTAGTACAATTTACGTACCAAGGTAGTAATATCTCATCCACAGAAAGCGATGTTAATGCACGCATGGGGAAGTCATGATCTGCTATAAACAGACTATCAGTTATATGGAAATCAGATCTCACCAAGAAGTGCCTAGAGAATAGGCTAGATGGAAGCTGCACAAGAATGTTGTGTGATCTTGAACAAATCGTGGAAACAATAATAATAATAATAATAATAATAATAATGATAAAGAAAAATGAAAAATTGGACAAATATCTGGACCTTGCCAGAGAACTGAAAAAGTTATGGAATATGAAAGTCAAAGTGATACCAATTGTAGTTGGGGCACTTGGAACGGTCCCAAAAGGATTGGAAAAGGGTTTGGAAAGTCTGGAAATCAGAGGAAGGATTGATGCAATTCAAAACACTGCACTGCTGCAAATCTGCCAGAATACTCAGAAGAGTCCTGGAGACCTGAGGAGACTTGCTGTCACTCAGACTCCAGTGAGAGACCATCAGCTAATGCTGATGTAAAAACTCAAAAAGAAGAAATGGTAATAACAATCCATATAGTAAACAATTATAGTTTCAAGTAACTATTTTCCATACAAATAATTTGCAGTTATATGGTATCAAGTATTCTTATCTATTACTTATAATTTTCAAACAGACCAACTTGACCCATAGATGGGATCTTAACAGGTATTAACATTCCAGGGTACCTCACGTGATGTAACGGTTAGCAGGCTATATTAGTAGACCATTATTATTGAGTTCACTTGGTCCCCCATACATCTGGCCTTGAGCCACAACTATGCTAAACTTAGTAAATAACTTTCTTTATTTCTACATCATCCAATTCACCTATTATACAAGTAATGGACAAAAGAAACGTCCTTGTAATTTGCTATTAACAACGTTGTTATTTGCTAAAAATAAATCCAACCTAATCAATGTGGTCGGTTGCTCACATAAATTCCTTTCTAAATCTGTCGAAGAAAGAAGTTTATCGATTTTTCCTGTCTACTATCCTACCAGGTTTCAATCGGTTATACCCCCGGTCATCTTCAGATGTACTCTTTGTAATTCTTTCTATGGTGGTATAAGAGGTTCACAGAGTATTAACTCTGGTTCTTATAAAACATTGGGTTACTTAAAGGATAAGTACCCAATGTGGAAGACTTCAGTTAGGAGAACGACAAACACGTTAGTTACGTTCATAAGACTTTATTACCACTAGCAAATATATGCACCCTCCGGGTGTAAGTATTTTAGTTAAATTTTATAATAAAATATCATATTAAATTAGAAAGGCTAATGAAACTGAATAAGAATGTAGATAAAAAGATTGTGAACAGAGGGGGTATGATTGAAAAATAGAACAACTTTGAAACTAACTCTTCCATCATTTTCCGTTACTCCCGTCTTTTATTGTTAAATTTTCCTAATTAAACTGTTTAGTTAAAATAGGAAGTAAAGAATAATATTACAGTTATTTCTTCTTGTTGAGGGATTTCTTTTAAGATTTATTGAAGAGATTTTTGCTCCTATTCAATAAGATAAAACCAAACAATTAGAAATCAATAATACTAAGCATATATTTATTAAAATCAATTTTTTAAGATCAATATGCAAATTAGCCTTCCCATTCACACTGTAAACCTCTATTTTGTTGTATATATAAATACAATTTCATGTTATTAGTATGTAGATATGGTCAACAGTGTAAGTAATGTAAAACAATTTTATTAATAATTGAGGTTTAAATATAAATAAAATCATGGAGAATGTGATGTAAATAACAAAGGGAATTGTGACTTGAGTAGGGATATAGTTTCGGTTACAGACAGACAAACACACAATCTCCATTATAATAAGATGTATAGGGGAACGAAGTTCCCCAGACTATAGAATGTCACAAGTGTCCAAACATACACAGTAGTATTCATAGACAAAATAGGTGGAAACCACTTACTGTGAGCAGTGCCGTGCCTGTGGCGTCTGGCATGCACCATAGGTGTCTGCTGGAGAGAGGTGACAAGCACGTCCAGGCTTGTCCAGTGGCATCAGAAGAAGAGGGTTCCCTCCTCGGGTTCCTATGTCACATGACCAAAAATAGGGTCTCCAGACACAGGAGATTTACCAAAACCCTCAGACAAGGGAGACTGCCCTTACAGTGGCATACATGCAGGGTAGAGAGGCGTCGTGTAATGTTCATCGTCGTAGAAAATTGACACGGTGACACGGGTTCATGATCCTAGACGAGTTCACAATCCTGTTTGCAGCGCTAATACCATTGGGAAAGGTATGAATCTAACAATTCTCCTTTCAGAAATGTGTAGATAGTAAGGCAGACTGGGTTGTTTAACCTTGGTATGACAAATGGTCTAGGACAAGGAAGGGTCGTTTTAGCTCAGTCGGTTGAGCAACCGCCTTGGAATCGCAAGGTTTCGTGTTCGATACCGGCCCTTTTCAAATCAATGCACAAGTAGCACAGATTTGGCAATCTGATCTGCACATCAAAGTGAAGAGCTGACCGTAGATCTGGAGCTCCAACTCAGCACAAAAAAAACAATCTCCCTGGTTTAGTGCTAACGAAAAGGGGATGTGCTCCCTCGCTGTCCGGCTGATACCGACAAAAAGCCACTCCGCCAACTTTACTTACTTTAAACGCCGATTAAAAATTGACCTTGTGGCACATTCCAACGGAGTGTTATCAGATACGTAGATGCATGGATGCGGGAGTTTTTTTTTATTCTCTACAGATCTGACCTTACTTTAGCACCAGGCCAGAGATAAGGGGCGCCCTGCGAGAATCGAACTCGCTAGTAATATTCTGCTATTCTAACGTACTAAACATTGTACCACGTGAGTCGAATAAATAGAAACATTTTTTAATGATCAGCGAAAAAATATTATCCTCTAGCTTGATCATTTACAAACCTTTGTATAGTTTAGCACAAGGTCAGAAGTAAAGGTCACCCAGTGAGAATCAAACCCCCAAGCAATAATCTACTGATCGAGCTTCCTAACGTGAGATGATTATATATATATATATATATATATATATATATATAATATCCCATTCACACGAGTAGGTCAGCTTCTTCAGCAGATTTTAACAGATTTGAACTTAGAGTTTTCTTTCTCCTAGTGTGGTTGCCATTTAAAGTTAAAGAGTCCAGTCCACCCTACTATTTACACATAGCTTGAGGGGAAATAGTTTGATGTAAGGGTATTAGCGCTATGTGAAATGCAAACAACCTCGTTCAGTATTCTACAACCGTAATCTTTTTGCCGGGAGCGCTTCCCCTTGCTACAACCCCGGTAAAAAAACAAAAAAACGCAAAGTTAAATATTGACAACCTCGTCCAGAATTTGAACTCGTTTCGTCAAGTTCATTTTCATTTGATCTTTCTATGGGGGAAAGAGCACAAGAAAAGCCCCAAACAGAAAACAAAAACAAAAAAGCCCAAAACAAAAAAACGCATATTTCAACACAAACTCGTCCAGGATTTGAACTCGTTTCGTCAAGTCCATTTTCCTTCAATCTTTCTACGTGCGAAAGAGCACCAGAAAAGCCCAAAACAGAAAACAAAACAAAAAACAGAAGCCCAAAACAGAAAACGCATATTTCAACGTTGTGTTGGAATCGTCCAGGATTTGAAGTCCATTTTCATTTGATCTTTCTACGTGCGAAAGAGCAACAGAAAATCCCCAAACAGAAAACAAATTTTAAAAAAGCCCAAAACAGAAAACGCATATTTCAACACAACCTCGTCCAGGATTTGAACTCGTTTCGTCAAGTCCATTTTCATTTGATCTTTCTACACGGGAAAGAGCACAAGAAAAGCCCAAAACAGAAAAAAAAAAGCCAAAACAGAAAACGCAAATTTCAACACAAACTCGTCCAGGATTTGAACTCGTTTCGTCTAGTCCATTTTTATTTGATCTTTCTACGTGGAAAAGAACACCAGAAAAGCCCAAAACAGAAAACGAAAAAAAAAAAACGCCCAAAACAGAAAACGCAAATTTCAACACAAACTCGTTCGGTATTTGAACTCGGATCGTTGGGTTCTTTTTCTTCAACGATAACCATTACACAAAAAGCAAAAATATTAGCCACATTGAAAATGGTGACTAAATTCAAAGGTAACCATTAAGAAAGAAACCAATTTTCTAGTATTTGTTTGTTAGTGTTTTCGTATGTGGCTTGTCTTGTCCCATGAGACCCCTTTGTGGTAATGGCTATAAAGACCGACTTTTTTTTTCTTTTTCTTTTTTTTTTTTCTTTTTTCTTCTCGGTAAACGTGAACGGTGCCTCACAAGATATCATAGCTGGAACGACGTGGGGTAGGGTGTGTTTTTTTCTTTTCTTTTACCCCTCTGAGGCAGGACAATGCCGTCTTTAATGAACACTCTTAAATAGCTTATACATCATTAATGGAATAGATAATAAATAATAAAATTTCATCTCCAATGAGAAATTTAAAAGGCGCAACATTTCTTCGTAATGATTTTAATTTCTAAAATTTGACAAAAACGAAAGAGAGAAATGCAAGAAACACGAAATGACAGAAAAGGAAAAAAAATTGTTCGGTCCCAGGAGAATCGGCTTGAATTGATTGTTGAGAAGCAAGAAAGATATAAAAATAAATTTCTTTTTTTTAAATTTTGAATGGTGAAGAAAGAAAAAAAAAGAAAGAAAAGAAAAAGAACAGTTTTACTAACTCTGTCCCATAATAGTTGATACATCTACTATACTAACTTAAAAGCCGCCCTATTGAGCAGCAATTAAGTTAGCTCCTGCAAAGGGCTCTTTATTGATCTTTTAGTCCGACAACGATACTTCATGCATTAAAAACAAACATTTTGTCACAAAATATCTCGTAAAAAGGATTAAAGTTGAAAAGATATGAAACACTTTCATTCGTATTTATTATTAGAAAATGTTATAAAAAATGTTATCCTACAAAAAAATGGAACATTAATTCCATAGTTTTAAGGCTTTCTACAAGGGTTTTTAAGTTTGTTTTTTATTATTATTATTTTTTTTACTTGCGTCAAAACATAGTCAAAACAGGTCAATTTGGACGTGTTTTCACAAGATTTTAACGTCAATTTTAAGGTATACGAATTCCTGCAAAATCTTCAAAGTTAACCAAAATTTTCAAAGTTGCAAATTATAAGGCATTATTAGACGCGTTGGAGGCTTGCTAAAAATACCAAATTCAATGTTATTTTATTAATTTTCAATGTTGCTACACACGTTTTTTGTTTTTGTTTTTATTATCAGCACACTTGCATGTATATAAAGCTTTCAATGTGCGATTTCTAAAATTTTCCCAAATGTTTCGACCGTACCAACTATCAGGTGTGGTGTAAGACCATAGACCCTAGCTCACGTAAAAAAATCGCAGCAATTAAACCTTGAGAATAAAAAAGTTCAGGATTGCTGGTCCGGATTTGGCACGGAATTTCTTTTAATTTGCTCACGGAATTGGCATGATTCCATAAGGGTATGATATGTTGGGCTAAGACCTCTAGGAGTAAAGTTGAAAAAATATTACACACTGACATTCGTATTCATTACTAGAAAAAGTTATAAAAACTGTTATTGTACAAAATAAATTGACGCTAAAAATCACGTCAAAAATCGCTAAAAATAATTGCAGAAATTAAAACTTGGGAATCCGAAATTACTGAATAGCGGGTCCGGATTCGACCCGGGATGTTTTTAATTTGCTCACGGTGCCATACTGATTCCAAAATAATAGGATATGTTGGCCTATGCCCTCTAAGAGCAAAGTTGAAAAAATGTGATACAGGCTGAATCGTTGCTATACAGCCTTGAAAAGGCAGCACGGAACATCGGTCTATATGTGAACTGTGATAAAACCAAATTCATGTGTTTTAGAAATGAAGGAGACATCTCCACACCC
Source organism: Doryteuthis pealeii (assembly GCA_023376005.1). Taxonomy (NCBI): domain Eukaryota; kingdom Metazoa; phylum Mollusca; class Cephalopoda; order Myopsida; family Loliginidae; genus Doryteuthis; species Doryteuthis pealeii. The sequence continues at coordinate 106,820,928 of CM042137.1, read as the reverse complement.
AATGGTAAACTCCTGAAATCGGTGAAACAATTCACGTACCTAGGTAGTAATATCTCATCAACAGAAAGCGACGTCAATGCACGCATAGGTATGGCATCGGTTGGAGTATTAAATAGGCTCATGGCTGCTTAACTTCGGTTATCTAGCGGGAACCGCTGCTTTCAGCGTGACTTGGATGTAATGCATATTCTACAAAAAAGTATGACTCCTCTCCCCAAAGGTTTTTCCTGTGTATGACAATAAACCACATCATGAGGAGTGTTGAGTACCTCTATATTGACATTGCGGAAGTGCGTGGTGTAATGGTTAGAGTCATGGGGAATGGACTCGTCGCCCCGAGTTCAAATCCTGGATGTGGTAATTGCATTTCAATTAGCGCTAATACCCTTGGGAAAGGTATGAATCCTAATCTCCCTCCAGCTATGGATAAATAGTAGGACAGACAGGGCTCTTTAACCTTGGTTAGGCAACTGGTCTATGAGAAGGAAAACTCTGAATTCAAACCTGTTGAACTCCGCTTAAGAAATTGACTTTGTGTCATATGCTGCTCGTGCGGAGGAGTTGGGAAATATATATACTGACATTACTCCCTGGTCCACTCTTACCCGGAGATAGGGTCCATCTATGGGTCATATAGATCTGTTTAAGATAGAATTTAAGAATAGGCATAAAATAACCCTGGACGTGTTGAAATATCGTTAAAACCAATCAATCGTATGACTGTGACCACTTCATAGTAGACACTGAACAGTTTGTATTCAAATTAGTTTTTGGTTTGACCGAGAACTCTTCAGCAGCTTCTCGTGAGTCATTTAAAATCCACGAACTCGATGAACTATAAATAAGTATGTATTTACTTAACTGGGACACAATACCCTCTCTCCAACTGTGGCTACTTCATATTTTTGGTTCAGGCGTTGTATGGTGTGAGAGTTAATCAAATGGGCGCGTTTTATTGTTCAATTTCTTTGCTTGCTTGGATGTGAATCAGTTTGTGATGGCGGCAAAACCGGAGCGTGTTGATTGGAAGGATCAGAGCGAAAAACAGTGGCCACTGAACTGTTTGTATTCAAATCAGGATAGGAAATTAAAGGGACGTTGTATTAATAGGTTGGGATCAGTTCCAAATGGAAACATTGGGCGATTTTCTTAATCGATCAGGCGGTGTCAACTCTGTAGGTATTTAAAAAAAAGTGAGGGTTCTTTGGTGGAACCAAAAAAAAGGGAAAACGGGGACAAAGAAAGAGAAATAAGGACAATCGAGGAAAAGTGGAAGAAAAAAGAGATATTATTCGAAGTAGTGTAAATCTTATTTAGAAGTGAGAAAAAGATTTGAAAGAAAGAAAGAAAGAAAGAATGTATGAATAAATGAATGAAAGAAATTCTGTTTAAATGTTGAAGGAAAAGAGAAAGAGCAAGAAGAAAAAGAAGAAAAGGAAATATCAGTAAGACAAAAAATGAAAGAGAGAAGAATGAGTTAGAAAGGAAAGAAAGAAAAATGAATAAATAAATGAATGAATGAGTGAACGAAATTTTGCTTAAAATGTTTAAGGAAAAGAGAAAGAAGAGAAAGAAAAAAAGAAGAAAATAAGAAATATCAGTAAGACAAAAAATGGAATTTTAGGGGGAGAGAGAGAAGAAGGAGTTAGAAAGAAAGAAAGAAAGAAAGAAAGAAATAATGAAAGAAAGAATAAAGGAATGAATGATTGAATGAAAGACATTCGGCTATAAAATGTTTATGGAAAAGAGAAAGAAAAGTAAAAAGAAAGAAAGAAGAAAAGAAATATCGCTAAGACAAAAATGAAATTTTTAGTGAGAAAGAAAGAAAGAAAGAAAGAATGAAAGAAAGAAAGAAAGAAAGTGCTACTGAAAATGTAAAAGGAAAAGGGAAAAATAGTAAGAAACAAGTAGAAAAGAAATGTGGGTAAGACAAGAATGAAATTTTAGTGGCAAAGAAGAAAGAAACAAAGAAACAAAGAAAGAAAGAAAAAGAAAGAAAGAAAGAAAGAAAGTGATGTTTTAAATGTAGAACGAAAATGAAAAGCTAGCGGGAAAACGGAAATATTAGTAAGACAAAAATGTATTTAGTTATCGAAAAGAAAGAAAAGAAAGAAGGAAAGAAAGAAAAAGAAAAAAAGAAAGAAAGAAGTATAGTGCTTATTTGAACGTAGAAAAAAAAATGAAAAAAGAGCATGAATGAAAGATATAAAAACGGAAAAATGAATTGGTAAAACAAATAAATAAAAAATCTAATGAAATAAATAAAGAAAAGATTTTTCTTTTCTTTATTTATTTCATTAGATTTTAGAAAAAAAGATAGAAAGTGTCTAAAGTACAGTTGGAATTATAAAAGGAAGAAAAAATTAAACTTGTGCAACCAATTAAAAAGAAAAGAACATGAATTAGAGTAATTAGAAAGAAAGAAAGAAAGAAAGAAAGAACTGAAGACCACGAAAAAAGAAAAAAAATATGAATGAATCTATAAAAAATATAGGAAGAATAGAAATAAAGGAAGAAGTTTAAAAGAGTAAAAAAAGATGACTATGAAGAAATAATGTTCCACTGAAAGAGAAAAAGAAATGAAAGAAAGAAAGAAAGAAAGAAAAGAAAGAAGAAATAAAATTAAAGAAAAGAAAAGGGAATAAACTGTGGGTAAAAAATAGTGTTAAGAACACAAAATAAGAAGGTAGGCAAAATATTTGAAGTGCCAAAAAAAGATGGAAATGACGAATGAAA
>CM042137.1:106803192-106813192 GCA_023376005.1 Doryteuthis pealeii | reverse complement strand
GAAGGATCCGTTTTTATCTCAAAATCCGAGAAAATCTGTATTTTCGTCTTTGCAAGTTTTTTGGGTTTTTTTACACCGGTACTAACTGATTGTCTTCACAGAAGTCCGAGTGACAGCGAATTCCTTCTACTCTCTTCTTTCCTCTCATCATTCTCATTCTTTCTTCTAGTCATTCTCCCTTTTTCTCTCATCACTTTGCTCTTTTCTCTTATCACTCGTCTCTTTTCTATAAGAACTATGCTTTTTGTCCTCATCACTCTCTTCTTTCCTCTCATCACTCTCCCTTTTCTTCTCATCACTCTCTTCTTTTTTCTTACTACTCTCCTCTTTCCTCTCATCACTCTCCCTTTTCTTCTCACTCTCTTCTTTTTTCTCACTATTCTCCTCTTTCCTCTCATCACTCTCCTTTTTCCTCTCACTATTCTCCTCTCTCCTCTCATCACTCTCCTTTTACTTCTCACTATTCTCCTCTTTCCTCTCATCACTCTCCTTTTTCTTCTCACACTCTTCTTTTTTTCTCACTATTCTCCTCTTTCCTCTCATAACTCTCTCTTTTTCTTCTCACACTCTTCTTTTTTTCTCATTTTTCTCCTCTTTCCTCTCATCACTCTCCTTTTTTTCTCACACTCTTCTTTTTTTTTTTCTCTTTTCTCACACTCTCCTTTTTCTTCTCCCTCCTCTTCTGACTACTCTCCTCTCTCCTCTCATCACTCTCCCTTTTTCTTCTCACACTCTTCTTTTTTTTCTCATTATTCTCTCTTTCCTCTCATCACTCTCTTTTTCTCTGACTACCTCCTCTTTCCTCTCATCACTCTCCTTTTTCTTCTCACTCTCTTCTTTTTTCTGACTACTCTCCTCTCTCCTCTCATCAACTCTCCCTTTTCTTCTCACACTCTTCTTTTTTCTCATTTTCTCCTCTATTCTCTCTCTCCTCTTTCCTCTCATCACTCTCCTTTTTCTTCTCACTCTCTTCTTTTTTCTGACTACTCTCCTCTCTCCTCTCATCACTCTTCCTTTTCTCTCACACTCTTCTTTTTTTCTCATTTTTCTCCTCTTTCCTCTCATCACTCTCCTTTTCTTCTCACACTCTCTTTTTTTCTCATTTTTTCTCCTCTTCCTCTCATCACTCTCCTTTTTCTTCTCTCTCTCTTCTCTTTTTTCTGACTACTCTCTTCTCTCCTCTCATCACTCTCCCTTTTCTTCTCACACTCTTCTTTTTTTCTCATTATTCTCCTCTTTCCTCTCATCACTCCTTTTTCTACTACTCTCCTCTTTCCTCTCATCACTCTCCTTTTTCTTTCTCACTCTCTTCTTTTTTCTGACTACCTCCTCTCTTCCTCTCATCACTCTCCCTTTTCTTCTCACACTCTTCTTTTTTTCATTATTCTCCTCTTTCCTCTCATCACTCTCCTTTTACTTCTCACTATTTCTCCTCTTTCCTCATCACTCTCTTTTTCTTCTCACTCTCTTCTTTTTTCTGACTACTCTCCTCTCTCCTCTCATCACTCTTCCTTTTCTTCTCACACTCTTCTTTTTTTCTCATTTTTCTCCTCTTCTCTCACACTTCTTTCTCTCACACTCTTCTTTTTTTCTTTTCTTCTCCTTTTCCTCTCATCACTCTCCTTTTTCTTCTCTACTTCTTTTTTCTGACTACTCTCCTCTCTCCTCTCATCACTCTCCCCTTTTTTCTTCTCACTCTTCTTTTTCTCATTATTCTCCTCTTCCCTCATCACTCTCCTTTTTTCTTCTGACTACTCTCCTCTTTCCTCTCATCACTCTCCTTTTTCTTCTCACTCTCTTCTTTTTCTCACTACTCTTCTCTTCATCACTTCTTTTCTCTTCTCACTCCTCTTTCTCTCTCCTCTTTCCTCTCATCACTCTCCTTTTTCTTCTTCTTTTTTCTCACTACCTTTCTCTCTTTCCTCTCTTACTCTCCTTTTTCTTCTCACACTCTTCTTTTTTTCTCATTATTCTCCTCTTTCCTCTCAACACTCTCCTTTTTCTTCTGACTACTCTCCTCTTTTCTCTCATCACTCTCCTTTTCTTCTCACTCTCTTCTTTTTTCTCACTACTCTCCTCTTTCCTCTCATCACTCTCCTTTTTCTTCTCACTCTCTTCTTTTTTCTCACTACTCTCCTCTTTCCTCTCATCATCCTTCTTTTTCTTCTCACACTCTTTTTTTTTCTCACTACTCTCCTCTCTCCTCTCATCATTCTTCTTTTTCTTTCACTCTCTTCTTTTTTTCTCACTATTCTTCTCTCTCCTCTCATCATCTCTCTCCTTTTTTTCTCACCACTCTCCTCTTTCCTCACATCACTTTTTTGCTATTACATTTCCATTTCTCTCATTACTCTCCTATTTCCTCTCACCACTCTCCTATTCCCTCTCGCTACTCACCCCTTTTCTCTCATCTCTTTCATCTCTCTTCTCATCACTCTTTCCTTTTATCTCATTACTCTCCTTTATCCTCCCATCACTCTCCTCTTCACTCTCATCACTTTCCTCTTTTTTTCTTTCATCACTCTCCTCTATATTTTCATTACTCTCATCTTTTTTCGCATCACACTTCCTTTTTCTCTCTACTTTCATATTTTCTCTCATCATTCACCCATTTTCTTCTACCCTACTCTTTTCGTTCATTACTCTTGATTCTTACTTCTCTCTCTCTCTTCTCTCTCTCTTCCTCTCTCTCTCTCTCTCTCTCTCTCTCTCTCTCTCTCTCTCTCTCTCCTACTAACTACTACCCTCTTCCTTATTCCCTCTCTTTAATTCTTTACTCCCCTTCTCACCTTTCTTGATCACCACTTTTTCCTATCTCTTTTTCAGTATTCTTGCTTTCTTATTATCATTTTACTCGTTATGAATTTTCCCACCAATAGAACTTTGGGGTTCTCACCGGAGTCTGTGTAACAGCGCGTCCCCTCAACTCTCTAGGACTCTTTTTGATATTCTATCTGATACCATCAGTTATGTGTTCTAGACGGTCTCAGTTCCTTCTTTGATCTCCAGTTCACGCATTTATTTTAGAGGTCACTTGGAACTGCTCCCGGTCCTCCAACTATGAATGGTATCCCTGTTACCTTTATGTCCCATAATTCTATCAGCCGTCTAGCAAAGTCCGTTTATTTTTATCTTACATGTTGCAACGATAAAATCCGCAAGGTGAAAACTTCTTCTTCTTCTTCTTCTTCTTCTTCTTCTTCTTCTTCTTCTTCTTCTTCTTCTTCTTCTTCTTCTTCTTCTTCAGTTTTAACTAGTGTTTTTTCACTGAGGTCTGAACGACAGTAATGACCCTCAGGTCTACTGCAGTCCTGGGTATACAGCTAGACTGCATCTAGGGATGATGTTCTAATTCTGGAGCTCTGGGGTTTCTGGGGTGTCTGGGCTACACCTTCATTGCCATTACTCCCAGGTCAACTCCGGTCCGAATTGGTAGTACTTTTCAGGGTCCCATCAAGTCAGATATGTTTGCAAGTTAATGAAAAGTTAATGATAGATAGAAGATGAAATAATTTCTACCAATATATTAATACACATGAATTTGATAAATAATTTCACCCAGTTTATAAAACCAAAAAGAAATATTTACCTTATTATTTGCTTAAGGGTTAGATAGCCGAACACTCGAGGGGTGGGTACAAAAATGTAAAAAAAAAGTTCGTTTCATAGTATTGTACAGTAGCTAATACCCCTTCAGCACTCTACTAGATGGACAGGCCCATAACCATAAAATAGCCTATGATTAAAGTAGATTAACTTGCTGAATAATATTCAGATTGATTTTGCTGTGTTGGCTATACCGAACTGACCCTCCTCTAATTAGTGTAAGTTTGTCTTGTTAATTTGTGTACTTATTTGTTCTGTGTTCGTATGTATCCGTTTAGCACCTGATACTGGTGTTTAATAACATTTATTAAGCACACCGTTGTTCTGTGTATCTTTCCACCTCGCGATACAACACATAGATAAATCAATTGGCTATATCGTAGGATATAACAGTTTACAAGACATTCTGATGGACTTGTTGCGTTGGAGGAAGTGAAATACAATGCAATACAAAGAAGAATAAACTTAGGTTCATGCTTTTCAAAGGGAAAAAGAAACGAATTAAAAGATTTAAAAAAGGTAATGAAAAACAACTGTCTTGACGGGATTTAAAAATTCAATCAGTAATTAGTTTTCTGGGGTTTTATTGGTGACCTCAATTAGAAAAAAAGAAGAAGAAAAGATGTGTAAGTACATTGGTAGAAAGAAAGAAAGAAAGAAAGAAAGAAACGTAAGTATATGTGCAGAAAGAAAGAAAGAAACCTAAGTATGTGTGTAAAAAGAAAGAAAGAAACGTAAGTATGTGTGCAGAAAGAAAGAAAGAAAAAAGAAAGAAAGAAAGAAAGAAGAAAGTACCAGGAAGAAAGAAAGAAAGAAAGAAAGAAAGAACCGTAAGTATATGTGCAGAGAGAACAGAAAGAAAGAAAGAAAGAGACGTTAGTATGTGTGCAGATAGAACAGTAAAAAAGAAAAAAGGAGGAAAGAAAGAATAAATGAAAAAAGAAAGAAAAAAACGTTAGTAAATGTGTAGAGAGAACAGGATAAGAAAGAAAGAAAGAAAGAAGAGAGAGAGAGAGAGAGAGAGAAAGAAAGAATAAAAGAAAAAAAGGAAGATAGGTAAATACATATGCAGAAAGAAAGAAGAAAGAAAGAAAAAAGAAAGAAAGAAAGAAAGAAAAAATAGAAAGAAAGAAAGAAAGATACGTAAGTAAATGTGTTAAGAGAACACGATAAGAAAGAAAGAAAGAAAGAAAGAAAGAAAGAAAGAAAGAAAGTATAATAGAAAAATGAAAGTAAGATACATAAGTACATTTTTAGAGAGAACAGAATAAGAAAGAAAGAATGAAACAAAAAAAAGTAAAGAAAATAGAAAGATTGGAGAAAGGAAGATAGAAAGGACAGAAAAGAAAAGAAAAGAAATAAATCTCTTAATGTATTCATTTTTTTCTTCTTCATATTTTTTTCAATTGACTGCAGATTATCTTTCTTAGTTAATTAAAAAAAGATATTAACAGATATGTTAAAAAATATATTACATCACATGATATAATCATTTTTTTCTGATTTTATTCGAGAAAATTAAAATCACCAAAAATTGTTTATTAATTTATTTATATATCTATTTATTTATTTTACAAACTACAGATTTTCAAATCCAAATACAGAACTAATTATTTTTCCACTTTTTTTTATTTTTATTTTTTATTTTTTTCAAGCGCAGCTTTGAATTTAAATACAATTTTTTTAAAGGGTTTTATTTAATCAGATAAAAACTATATTTTTACGTATCTCGACTTCTTAAGGTAAAAACATTTTTCCTAGTTCTAAAAATAAGAGAATGATTTTTATCGGACTTAATACAAAAAAAACTTATTTATACATTTGTTAAAAAAACATCAAATAAGAAAAACATACAAATAAGAAAAAAATGAGAAGATAAACAATTGTTTTGATCTAAATAGGTATCTGCCGCAATGATATACGTTTCGGACGTATTTAGAAATAAAAACGAACAATTTAATTATATTTGCAGATTTTTTTTTTTCTATTCTATTTTATTTGTCTATCTGTTTTGTTTGATTTTTCAAAGAAGGCAAGTATTTTCTAATATTTCTTACAGCATTTTTTTTTTCAGTTAATTATATGGTTTTAATTTTAGTTGGTCGTTTTTTTATTTGTCTCTATTGTGTGAATCGAAAGGTGGTCATAATTCTCTCACAACAAAATCAGTATCTCTCTCTCTCTTTCGCTCTCTCTCTCTCTCTCTCTCTCTATATATAATATATATATATATATATATATATATATATATATATAATGTATTTTTTTATATATATATAATATATATATATATATAGAGAGAGAGAGAGAGAAGAGAGAAGAGAGAGAGACTGTTTTTGTTGTGAGAGAATTATGACCACCTTCGATTCAACACACACACATATATATATATATAATATATATATATATATAATATATATATATACTATAATAACATATATATACAGACATATATATATATATATATATATATATATAGAGAGAGAGAGAGAGAGAGAGAGAGAGAGAGGAGAGAGAAGAGGAGAGAGACCGTTTTTGTTGTGAAGAGATTATGACCACCTTTCGATTCAACACACACATATATATAAATATATATATATATATATATATATATATATATATATATATATATATATAATATAATACAGGTAGGTGATTATAATCCAAAAATTAAGAGAGAATTGATTTGCGGGAAAAATGCGTAAGAAAAAGAAAGCTAATTGATTGAACGAACGAATGAATGAACGAAAGAAAGAAAGAAAGAGGAAATTTAAATAGAAGGAAGACAAAAGAAAAAGGTAAAGAATAAGAAAAAACAAAAGAAAGTAGAAAAAGAGGGAGAGAGAAACAAAATGAATATATATATATATGTGTGTGTGTGTATATATATATATATATATATATATATATATATATATATATAAATATATATTCAATCAAGTCGTGCTAGAAGCATGAAGCCGCTTGATTCTCTGCCATCTGTCTATATCAGTCTATATTAGTCATCCCTCTTGGCAAGTCTTCTGCATGGCATCCAATGTCCGTACATATCTGTTGTGTGTACGTTTGAGCTGGTTGGCCAACACTGTCGTGCTCATGTGTAGGTGTCCACAGGAGAATGTAACTTATGAGTTCATCCTTATTTCTCCAGCAGTGTCCAGTATATCTTGTTCAACTTACTTGTATCGTTTGTGTGATAGGTGGTATGTTACCGTATAGCTAATTTTTGCGGGGTACTACTTCCTGGATTTTTTTTTCAAGACAGCACGCTGCATCCTTGTGCAGTTCCGTCTAGAATTTTCTGCAAATGATTCGTTAAAGTCCAATTGGTTCAGCCATACAGTAGCACTGACATGGTTAGAGCTTGGACGAATTCCCGTTTTATCTTATCAGAGAGATCAGAATTTCATATAATCAATAAACTGTTAGTAACAGCCCATGCTTTTCCTACACGTATATTAACATTGCTTTCTGTCCAAGAGATATTGCTACCAAGGTATGAGGACTGGTCTACTAATTTCAGGGGCTTTCTATTTAATGTGGAGATATCTCCGTCTTGTTTCAAACAAATGAACTCTATTTTATTTGAGTTTATGTAGAGGCGAATACCAATGCCTCTTGCTACCTACTCCATGCTATGTAGCAGAGATTCAGTCTGGGCAGGTGCATTTTCAAGAAGCGCTAGATTATATGTGTAGTCTGTGAAATATCGTCTTTTTCTTGCTTTTTTTTTAGCATGAAACCATTTTCCTTCTTTATATGTGATGACGTTTGTAGTATGTATGTAATCTAGCCAGACTATATATATACACCGATTATATATATATATATATATATATATATATATATATATATATATATATATAATATTATAAAATAGAATATATAGATATTTCCTTTGTCACCTAATAATATAGATATGTAAAACCTTTATATATTTTATTTATTTATATTGAGCACTCTACCATAATACTGCCTTGGTACCCATTCCAACAAAAGCTGAAACAGTGACCATCCCCAGACACTATATATATATATAATAATATATAATTATATATATATATATATTATACTACTTAGTGTCATCATCAGGTGGGAAGTGGTTAGATGTTTCCATGGTTATTTTTTAAACAAACAGTAATAGTAGGAATAAGTAGGCGGATGGGCTCACAAGTTTATCAGAATGTTATGGGGAATGGTGTGAGGAGAATTGGCAGGAGATTATATATATAATATATATATATTATATATATATATATATAATATATATATATATATAATCAGTGTTTGACTCCTAATAAAACAGAAGCAGACTAGTCGGCCCTTCTCAAATAATTAGTAATCTTCCCATTTAATATCTACTCCTGATTTAAGCTTAGTAAATCACATAGAGCTTCGTGCTCAGATTATGGTGTAATGGTTAGCAGGTTAGTCTCGCAGATCCATTATTACTGAATCGTGAGTTTGATCCTCACTGGATGCGCTATAATTGCGATATTGTGTCACATTCTACTAATGACGAACGTGTTCGATAAATAGCTACTCCCTTGCGCTCACAAATATGAGGTTCGTTCAGGGTTTTAAGTCTCGCTCAGAAATAAGAGTCGCTTCTTATAGTTTATTTAATTAAGCTTAGCTTAGATGTCGCATAAATCCAGAAGTATGGGTGCCCAGTGAGAATCGAACTCATTTTACAATTGTCGGCAAATCTAACTATTACACCACGTGAGGTGCATCTTATACAACTAGAAAGCGGTAGGAAGCGCGTGGCTGTAATGGTTAAAGTCATGGGAAATGGACTCGTCGCCCTGAGTTCAATCTGGACGTGGTAATTGCATTTCACTTAGCGCTAAATACCTTGGGAAAGGTATGAATTCTACTCTCCCTCCAGCTATGGGTAAATAGTAGGACAGATTGAGCTCTTTAACCTGGTTAGGTAACCGTCTAGGAGAGGAAAACTCTGAATTCAAACCTGTTGAACTCCGCTTAATAAATTGACCTTGTGTCGCATCCTGCTCGTGCGGAGGGGTTGGTAAATATATATACAACTATAAAAACTAATTTATATTTCTGCCTTAGTTTCTGAAAAAATAACAGTGTGACAAATCGGAAAATAGATATAGAAGCGAGCAGTCAAAAAAAATATCTGGGTGAGGCTTATATATATATATATTATATATATAATATAGAGAGAGAGAGAGAGAGAGAGAGAGAAGAGAGAGATAGATAGATAGATAGATGAGAGGTATCCAAACTTGGTAGTAAGGGAGATTATATATGTGATCTCTAAGATATACTGTATTATTATTGTATGATCCAGTATGTATAAATACAGTGAATCTTTAAATCACTAAAAAGAGCTCAATGTATAATAAACTTTTTAGATTATATACAGAGCAATATTTATCTTTGAAAGGAAGGACAAACTCAACAAGTTATTCCATAATAAATTTATTTCGACCAAAATTGGGGCCTTTATAAATCTAAGTTGATTTAATAAAAGCTCCCCAAAATTTCGTCTCATCAGATGCTAGATCAAGATAATTTGAATTGCATAACTGAAAAATTTACTTCTCAAAAAAAAAAAAAATTTTACATTTGAAGACTGTAACCATGGCGACAGGAAGTTGTAATTATTTGTAACCTTATCATGTAATATTTTTATGTAGTCAGAAGGTGTAATATTTTTATGTCACCATGGTTACAGTCTTCCAATGTAAAAATGTTTTACCTGGTTACCTAGCCGAGTTTAAATAGCCCAGTCTGCACTGCTATTTACCCATAGCTGGAGGGAGAATTAGATTCATACCTTCCCCAGTGGTATTAGCACCATGCGAAATACAAACGGCTTCGTCCAGGAATTGAACTCGGGTCGACGAGTCCATTTCCTACTATCTAATCATTACAACACGCTTTTGAACGACTTGTACATGTCTGAGTATGTATTTCTTATTAACGTCTAATATGACTTAGTTGGCGATAATTGCTCCTCATTATACTTACGTTATATTCTTTTGTTTACTTGTTGTTTTTGGGAGGGGGGGGCAAGTGCGGTCCTTTTTTCTCTGGTGCCAATAGGTGTATCTGTATGGCGGCCACACAAGAGGCACGCAATGTGTGTGTGTGTGTGTGTGTGTGTGTGGTGTGTTGTTGTGTGTGTGTGTTTTGTTGTTTTTTCTTTCATTTTAATTTTTCTAATTACTGATCTCTACTCTATCAAGTGCGTTTATAATTACGTTGTATGTAGTAAATATATATATATATATATATATATTATATATACTATAGCAATACAACATCGCTATAATATATATATTATATAAATATATATATATATATATATGCCAAGTGTGTACGCTATCTTAAAACTTGATATATACAGCCACTATCACCA
>CM042137.1:106787376-106803142 GCA_023376005.1 Doryteuthis pealeii | reverse complement strand
GCGGACTTAACAGGTATTAATATTCCAGGGTACCCACGTGATGTATTGGTTAACAGGCTATATTAGTAGACCATTTATTATTGAGTTCACTGGGTCCCCCAATACCTCTCTGGCCTTGAGCCACAACTATGCTAAACTTAGTAAATAACTTTCTTTATTCTACATCATCCAATTTCACCTTATACAAGCAATGGACAAAAGAAACGTCCTGTAATTTGCTATTAACAACGTTGTTATTTGCTAAAGATAAATCCCAACTAATCAATGTGGTCGGTTGCTCACATAAATTCCTTTTCTAATCTGTCGAAGAAAGAAGTTTATCGATTTTTCCTGTCTACTATCCTACCAGGTTTCGATCGTTATACCCCCGGTCATCTTCAGATGTTCTCTTTGCAATTATTTCTATGGTGGTATAAGAGGTTCACAGAGTATTAACTCTGGTTCTTATAAAACATTGGGTTACTTAAAGGATAAGTACCCAATGTGGAAGACTTCAGTTAGGAAAACGACAAACACGTTAGTTACATTTATAAGACTTTATAAGACGAAGTTCCCCAGACTATAGAATGTCACAAGTGTCCAAACATACACAGTAGTATTCATAGACAAAATAGGTGGAAACCACTTACTGTGAGCAGTGTCGTGTCTGTGGCGTCTGGCATGCACCATAGGTGTCTGCTGGAGAGAGGTGACAAGCACGTCCAGGCTTGTTCAGTGGCATCAGAAGAAGAGGGTTCCCTCCTTGGGTTCCTGTGTCAGGTGACCAAAAATAGGGTCTCCAGACACAGGAGATTTACCAAAACCCTCAGACAAGGGAGACTGCCCTTACAGTGGCATACATGCAGGGTAGAGAGGCGTCGTGTAATGTTCATCGTCGTAGAAAATGGACACGGTGACACGGGTTCATAATCGTAGACGAGTTCATAATCCTGTTTGCAGCGCTAATACCATTGGGAAAGGTATGAATCTAACAATTCTCCTTTCAGAAATGTGTAAATAGTAAGGCAGACTGGGCTGTTTAATCTTGGTATGGCAAATGGTCTAGGACAAGGAAGGGCCGTTTTAGCTCAGTCGGTTGAGCAACCGCCTTGGAATCGCAATGTTTCGTGTTCGATACCGGCCTTTTCCAAATCAGTGCACAAGTAGCACAGATTTGGCAATCTGATCTGCACATCAAAGTGAAGAGCTGACCGTAGATCTGGAGCTCCAACTCAGCACAAAAAAAACAATCTCCCTGGTTTAGTGCTAACGAAAAGGGGATGTGCTCCCTCGCTGTCCGGCTGATGACGACAAAAAGCCACTCCGCCAACTTTACTTACTTTAAACGCCGATTAAAAATTGACATTGTGGCACATTCCAACGGAGTGTTATCAGATACGTAGATGCATGGATGCAGGAGTTTTTTTTTATTCTCTACAGATCTTACCTTACTTTAGCACCAGGCCAGAGATAAGGGGCGCCCTGCGAGAATCGAACTCACTAGTAATATTCTGCTATTCTAACGTACTAAACATTGTGCCACGTGAGTCGAATAAATAGAAACATTTTTTAATGATCAGCGAAAAAATAGTATCCTCTAGCTTGATCATTTACAAATCTTTGTATAGTTTAGCACAAGGTCAGAAGTAAAGGTCACCCAGTTAGAATCGAACCGCCAAGCAATAATCTACTGATCTAGCTTCCTAACGTGAGATGATATATATATATATATATATATATATATATATATATAATATCCCATTCACACGAGTAGGTCAGCTTCTTCAGCAGATTTTAACAGATTTGAACTTAGAGTTTTCTTTCTCCTAGTGTGGTTGCCATTTAAAGTTAAAGAGTCCAGTCCACCCTACTATTTACACATAGCTTGAGGGAAAATAGTTTGATGTAAGGGTATTAGCGCTATGTGAAATGCAAACAACCTCGTTCAGTATTCTACAACCGTAATCTTTTTGCCGGGAGCGCTTCCCCTTGCTACAACCCCGGTAAAAAAACAAAAAAACGCAAAGTTAAATATTGACAACCTCGTCCAGAATTTGAACTCGTTTCGTCAAGTTCATTTTCATTTGATCTTCCTACGTGCGAAAGAGCACCAGAAAAACCCAAAACAGAAAACAAAATAAACAAAAAAAAAACAGAAAACGTAAATTTCAACAAAAACTCGTCCAGGATTTGAACTCGTTTTGTCAAGTCCATTTTCATTTGATCTTTCTACGCAGGAAAGAGCACCAGAAAAGCCCAAAACAGAAACCGAAAAAAAAATGCCCAAAACAGAAAACGCAAATTTCAACACAACCTCGTCCAGGATTTGAACTCGTTTCGTCAAGTCCATTTTCATTTGATCTTTCTACGCGGAAAGAACACCAGAAAAGCCCAAAACAGAAAACGAAAAAAAAAAAATGCCCAAAACAGAAAACGCAAATTTCAACACAACCTCGTCCAGGATTTGAACTTGGATCGTTGGGTTCATTTTCTTCAACGATAACCATTACACAAAAAGCAAAAATATTAGCCACATTGAAAATGGTGACTAAATTCAAAGGTAACCATTAAGAAAGAAACCAATTTTCTAGTATTTGTTTGTTAGTGTTTTCGTATGTGGCTTGTCTTGTCCCATGAGACCCCTTTGTGGTAATGGCTATAAAGACCGACTTTTTTTTTTCTTTTTCTTTTTTTTTTTTTTTTCTTTTCTTCTCGGTAAACGTGAACGGTGCCTCACAAGATATCATAGCTGGAACGACGTGGGGTAGGGTGTGTTTTTTCTTTTCTTTTACCCCTCTGAGGCAGGACAATGCCGTCTTTAATGAACACTCTTAAATAGCTTATACATCATTAATGGAATAGATAATAAAATAATAAAATTTCATCTCCAATGAGAAATTTAAAAGGCGCAACATTTCTTCGTAATGATTTTAATTTCTAAAATTTGACAAAAACGAAAGAGAGAAATGCAAGAAACACGAAATGACAGAAAAGGAAAAAAAATTGTTCGGTCCCAGGAGAATCGGCTTGAATTGATTGTTGAGAAGCAAGAAAGATATAAAAATAAATTTCTTTTTTTTTAAATTTTGAATGGTGAAGAAAGAAAAAAAAAGAAAGAAAAGAAAAAGAACAGTTTTACTAACTCTGTCCCATAATAGTTGATACATCTACTATACTAACTTAAAAGTCGCCCTATTGGGCAGCAATTAAGTTAGCTCTTTATTGATCTTTTAGTCCGACAATGATACTTCATGTATTAAAAACAAACATTTTGTCACAAAAAATCTCGTAAAAAGGATTAAAGTTGAAAAGATATGAAACACTTTCATTCGTATTTATTATTAGAAAATGTTATAAAAAATTTTATCCTACAAAAAAATGGAACATTAATTCCATAGTTTTAAGGCGTTCTACAAGAGTTTTTAAGTTTGTTTTTATTATTATTTTTTTTTTTTTACTTGCGTCAAAACAGTCAAAACAGGTCAATTTGGACGTGTTTTCACAAGATTTTAACGTCAATTTTAAGGTATACGAATTCCTGCAAAATCTTCAAAGTTAACCAAATTTTCAAAGTTGCAAATTATAAGGCATTTTAGACGCGTTGGAGGCTTGCTAAAATACCAAATTCAATGTTATTTTATTAATTTTCAATGTTGCTACACACGTTTTTTGTTTTTGTTTTTATTATTAGCACACTTGCATGTATATAAAGCTTTCAATGTGCGATTTCTAAAATTTTCCCAAATGTTTCGACCGTACCAACTATCAGGTGTGGTGTAAGACCATAGACCCTAGCTCACGTAAAAAAAATCGCAGCAATTAAACCTTGAGAATAAAAAAGTTCAGGATTGCTGGTCCGGATTTGGCACGGAATTTCTTTTAATTTGCTCACGAAATTGGCATGATTCCACAAGGGTATGATATGTTGGGCTAAGACCTCTAGGAGTAAAGTTGAAAAAAATATTACATACTGACATTCGTATTCATTACTAGAAAAAATTATAAAGATTGTTATCGTACAAAATAAATTGACTCAAAATACAAAATAATTGCAGTAATTAAAACTTGAGAATCCGAAATTACTGGATAGCGGGTCCGGATTCGACCCGGGATGTTTTTAAGTTGCTCACGGCGTCATACTGATTCCAAAATAATAGGATATGTCGGCCTATGCTCTCTAAGAGAAAAGTTGAAAAAAATGTCATACAGGCCGAATCTTTGCTATACGGCCTTGAAAAGGCAGCACGGAACATCTGCCTATATGTGAATTTTATATTTTATATGTAGGAAGTGCGTGGTGTAATGGTTAAAGTCATGGAAAATGGACTCGTCGCCCTGAGTTCAAATCCAGGAAGTGGTAATTTCATTTCACTTAGCGCTGATACCCCTGGGAAAGGTACGAATCCTACTCTCCAGCTATGGGTAAATAGCAGGACAGACTGGGTTCTTTAACCATGGCTAGGTAACCAGTCTAGGAGAAGGAAAACTCTGAATTCAAACCTGTTGAACTCCGCTTAAGAAATTGACTTTGTGTCGTATCCTGCTGTCGTGCGGAGGAGTTGGTATATATATATATATATATATATATATATATATATATATATATATATATATATATATGAACTCTGATAAAACAGAATTCGTGTGTTTTAGAAATGAAGGAGACATCTCCACACCCAATGGTAAACTCCTGAAATCGGTGAAATAATTCACGTACCTAGGTAGTAATATCTCATCAACAGAAAGCGACATTAATGCACGCATAGGTAAGGCATCGGTTGGTTTAAACAAATTGTCAGTGATATGGAAATCCGATCTTGCTGACAAATTAAAGCGAAAATTCTTCCAAGTCGTAGTTGTATCAGTGTTACTTTACGGCTACACTACCTGAACTCTAATGAAGCGCCTGGAGAATAAGCTAGATGGGACTTGCACGAAAATGCAGCGTGCAATATTGAACAAGACGTGGAAACAACACCCCACCTGAAAACAGTTGTGTGGCCACCTGCCCCATATCACACAAACCACCCGTGTCTAGCAGGAACCGCTGCTTTCAGCGTGACTTGGATGTAATGCATATTCTACAAAAAAGTATGACTTCTCTCCCCCAAATCTTTTTCTTTATTACAATAAACCACATCATGAGGAGTGTTAAGTTTTTAAATGCCATCCTTGGCCAGTTAAAAAGGGCTTAAAGTAAGTAAGTCCTGAGTTATGGAATCCTTTGATAAGCGAATAAGTCATATCCTGTGTATTGTTAAAGGTCCAGTGATTTAATCCTACGTCCGTCGTCCACGAAAGTCGCAGTAGTTATGGGTAGGTATCGCCAGTACTGCCGGTATAAGTATTGTATCAGCAGCAGAGTAATGCCAGTTATTGGCCAAGAGAAATCACATGGTTCTCGCCGAGTCTATAAATAGGAGTGGACTTTTCACACACACCCTATATGCCAAAAAATCTCAACACCTCTACATTGACATAACTCCCTGGTCCACTCTGACCCGGAGTTAGGGCCCATCTATGGGTCATATAGATCTGTTTAAGATAGAATTTAAGAATAGGCACAAAATAACCCTGGACGTGTTGAAATATCGTTAAAACCAATCAATCGTATGACTGTGACCACTTCATAGTAGACACTGAACTGTTTGTATTTAAATTAGTTTTTGGTTTGACCGAGAACTCTTCAGCAGCTTCTCGTGAGTCATTTAAAATCCACGAACTCGATGAACTATAAATAAGTATGTATTTACATAACTGGGACACAATACCCTCTCTCCAACTGTGGCTACTTCATATTTTTGGTTCAGGCGTTGTATGGTGTGAGAGTTAATCAAATGGGCGCGTTTTATTGTTCAATTTCTTTGCTTGCTTGGATGTGAATCAGTTTGTGGTGGCGGCAAAACCGGAGCGTGTTGATTGGAAGGATCAGAGCGAAAAACAGTGGCCACTGAACTGTTTGTATTCAAATCAGGATAGGAAATTAAAGGGACGTTGTATTAATAGGTTGGGATCAGTTCCAAATGGAAACATTGGGCGATTTTCTTAATCGATCAGGCGGTGTCAACTCTGTAGGTATATTTTTAAAAAGTGAGGGTTCTTTGGTGGAACCAAAAAAAAGAAGGAAAACGGGGACAAAGAAACAGAAATAAGGACAATCGAGGAAAAAGTGGAAGAAAAAAGAGATATTATTCGAAGTAGTGTAAATTTTATTTAGAAGAGAGAAAAAGATTTGAAAGAAGGAAAGAAAGAAAGACAGAATGAATAAATGAATGAAAGAAATGAAATTTTAGAAGGAAAGAGAGAAGAATGAGTTAGAAAGGGAAGAAAGAAAAATGAATGAATAAATGAATGAATGAGTGAAAGAAATTCTGCTTAAAATGATTAAGGAAAAGAGAAAGAAGGGAAAGAAGAAAAATAAGAAAATAAGAAATATCAGTAATAAAATAAAGGAAGAAGTTTAAAAGAGTAAAAAAAAGATGACTATGAAGAAATAATGTTCCACTGAAAGAGAAAAAGAAATGAAATAAAGAAAGAAAGAAAAGAAAAAAAGAAATAAAATTAAAGAAAAGAAAAGGGAAAAACTGTGGGTAAAAAATAGTGTTAAGAACACAAAAATAAGTAGTTAGGCAAAAATATTTGAAGTGCCAAAAGAAAAAAAGACAGAATGAATAAATGAATGAAAGAAATTCTGCTTAAATGTTGAAGGAAAAGAGAAAGAGCAAGAAGAAAAAGAAGAAGAAAAGGAAATATCGGTAAGACAAAAAATGAAATTTTAGGGGGAAAGAGAGAAGAATGAGTTAGAAAGGAAAGAAAGAAAAATGAATGAATAAATGAATGAATGAGTGAAAGAAATTCTGCTTAAAATGTTTAAGGGAAAGAGAAAGAAGGGAAAGAAGAAAAACAAGAAAATAAGAAATATCAGTATGACAAAAAATGGAATTTTAGTGGGAGAGAGGGAAGAAGGAGTTAGAAAGAAAGAAAGAAAGAATGAATGAAAGAAAGAATGAAAGAAAGAAAGAAAGAATAAAGGAATGAAAGATTGAATGAAAGACATTCTGCTATAAAATGTTTAAGGAAAATATAAAGAAGAGTAAAAAGAAAGGAAGAAGAAGAAAGAAATATCGCTAAGACAAAAAATGAAATTTTAGTGAGAAAGAAAGAAAGAAAGAAAGAAAGAATGAAAGAAAGAAAGAAAGAAAGTGCTATTGAAAATGTAAAAGGAAAAGGGAAAAATAAGTAAGAAAAACAAGTAGAAAAAAGAAATGTGGGTAAGACAAGAAATGAAATTTTAGTGGCAAAGAAAGAAAGAAACAAAGAAACAAAGAAGAAAGAAAGAAAGAAAGAAAGAAAGAAAGTGATGTTTTAAATGTAGAACGAAAATGAAAAGGCTAGCGGGAAAACGGAAATATTAGTAAGACAAAAATTTATTTAGTTATCGGAAATAAACAAGGAAAGAAAGAAAAAAGAAAGAAAGAAAGAAAGAAAGAAAGAAAGAAGAAAGAAAGAAGTATAGTGCTTATTTGAATGTAGAAAGAAAAATGAAAAAAGAGCAAGAATGAAAGAAGAAAAACGGAAAAATGAATTGGTAAGACAAATAAATAAAAAAAATCTAATGAAATAAATAAAGAAAAGAAAAAAGAAAAAAGATAAAAAGTGTCTAAAGTACTGTTGGAATTATAAAAGGAAGAAAAAAATTAAAGAAAGAAAGAAAGAACTGAAGACGACGAAAAAAGAAAAAATTATGAATGAATCTATAAAAAATTAGGAAGAATAAAATAAAGCAAGAAGTTTAAAAGAGTAAAAAAAAGATGACTATGAAGAAATAATGTTCCACTGAAAGAGAAAAAGAAATGAAAGAAAGAAAGAACGAAAAGAAAGAAGAAATAAAATTAAAGAAAAGAAAAGGGAATAAACTGTGTGTAAAAAATAGTGTTGAGAACACAAAAATAAGAAGGTAGGCAAAAATATTTGAAGTGCCAAAAAAAGATGGAAATGACGAATAAAAGCGATAAATATTTAGCGAGCTTTGATTGGCCGAGAAAAGAAGGCGACTATCGTGGAGCATCGAAAAGAGGAAAAAAGGGGAAATTGATATGAAATTGATATACACTGCGTACACACACAAACAAACACACACACACACACATATATATATATATATATATGTATATATATATAAACATATATATAGTGTGTTATAGATATAAGTAAAGAGTGTTCAATATCATTGATATAGCATATATATCAAAGTTAAGATAGTTAATATATAAGGTCAACAGCGCTACGTAACTGTCAGCTTTTCGCCACCGGAATTTTATAACCAAACTTATATATATAACACCTAACTATATATATATATATATATATATATATATATATATATATATATATATATATATATATATATATATATATATATATATATGGGGAACGTATTTAAAGGCGCATCAATATGTCTGGAGACAAGTAGGTGGGTAATTTATGAGGAAGTGCGTCCCGGTCTCCTGCCTCAAAAATTTCTACCCGGTGACTATTAAAATAACGACCCAGCTCAGTCTATTCAAAACTATCCATCTTCATATCTATCTATCTATCTATCTATCTATCTCAATTTGTTCATATTTATCTATATTACTTTAAATACTAAGATTTTTTTTATTCATGTCTTGTTTTTAATTTAAATAAACAAGAATTTCCACAAAAAAGATGCGACCAAAAAATACATTTACTTGTCGAAAATATCTATCTTCATTTGTTCATATCTATCTATATTATTTTGTTTGTTTATCAATCTATCTATCTCAGTCTATCCCAAACTATATATCTATCTTCATATCTAAACAAGAATTACGACAAATTACGATAAATAAACAAGAATTACGACGAGCTGGGGTTGTTATTTTGATGGTCACCGGGTAGCAATTATTGAGGCAGGGACCGGGATGCACTTCTCATAAATTACCGTAGGTACATTGACAAAGAAGGGGATTATGTTTAAAAACTAATATTCGTTGTGTAAAGTCATTTTTATCGGACTTTTATACGGACTTACGAACATACCTACTATAAATGAATATATATATATATATATATATATATGCGTGTGTGTGTGTGTGTGTGTGTGTGTGTGTGTGTGTGTGTGTGTGTGCTTAAACTTTGGTAAGTATTATTGACTAGAAAAATGTAGTGTTAGTTTTTTCTTGCAGTTCTAATTCACACCACGGCCGTTATCATTACCAGCAACTTGAAAAGCAAACTGAAAATAGAAAAATAAGCAATGTTTATACACACACATAGGCATATAATATAAACGCACACACACACACACACACACACACATACATACACACACATACACACACATACACACCACACACACACACACACACATATATATATATATATATATATATATATATATATATATATATATATCAATTTAAAAAGATCTAAAAAGTATCCAAAAAAGTGATTTCCGTCAACAAATGATAGTGGAAATCATTATTCTTAGTAAATTATTACAAATAATAATGTTTATACACACACATAGGCGTATAATATAAATGCTTACATACGCATATATATAAGCATACACATATATACACTCTCTCTCTCTCTCTCTCACACACACACACACACACACACACATATATATATATATATATATATATATATATATATATATATCAATTTCAAAAGATCTCAGAAGTATCTAAAAAAAGCGATTTCCGTCGGTAAATGATAGTGGAAATCATTATTCTTAGTAAATCCGGGACTCGAAGAATTGAAGTGAGTTTAGTTTTAGCTTCGAGATGACATTTTATTCTTTTTAATTTTTAGTTGTTCCATGACTGTGTTGTTTACGGATAAATCTGGCCGTCGGATAAGTACTGTTCATATATGTACACACACAAACACACACACACACATATATATATGTATGCACACACACAAACACACACACACACACACACAAACACACACACATATATATATATATCCAATTGACAGGTATGTTGGGGATGATTCCATTTGGGATTATCAATAACCTCCGTATATCTACAATGTGTGTGCCCATGTAAATGCACACATATAGATTTATACAAGAATTGTTTCAAGTTCCAACGAGAGCTCAATGTATGATAATTGATAAATTAATTATAGCCATCATACAACCATACATGTTGTATGATTGCTATCTGACGAGTCTGTGCCCTTTTATGGAGTTACCGGCTGAAATAATAGGAAGAAATCGATAGAAAAAAATTGGTGCACAAGGAATGCCACAAACCCAATCAACAACTGACCTCAGGTTTTTCAAATTCAGAGTTTTCCTTCTCCTAGACTGGTTACCTATCCAAGGTTAAAGAGCTCAGTCTGCCCTACTGTTTCACCCATAGCTGGAGGCAGAATATATGGATTCATACCTTTCCCAAGGGTCTTAGCGCTATGTGAAATGCAAACAGCCTTAGTCTAGGATTCGAACTCGGGTCGACGAGTTCATTTCCTACGACTCTAACCATTATGGCACTGTTGTATTCTGATTCATACAGTATTCAGTATACTAGTACATTCAAACTACACGTGCGCCAGACATGTAGAAACTTGCAACAGAGTGCTAAAACCTCGATGTAGATGGTCCGCGTAACCTTTGCAGTCTCAGTAATTACTCCAATGTTGCCGTGTATAAATAGTCCTGAACTAGCATTCACTCTCTACGCAAGTTACGCCAGGTTAGTCCACAACAGCCTCCATATGACTTTGCACTAATACCTTTGGGAAAGGTATGAATCCAACTATTCTCCATTCAGCTATGGGTAAATAGTAGGGCACGCTGGTCTCTTTAAACTTGCTTAGGCAATCAGTCCAGGAGAATTCAAACCTGTGAAACTCCGTTTAAGAAATTGACATTGACATCTTACTTGTATGGAGGGGTTGGTATATATATAATATATAATATATATATATATATATATATATATATATACATGTGTGTGTGTATGTGTGCGTGCGTGTGTGCGTGCGTGTGTGTGTGTGTGTCACGGTAGTAAAAACATTAAGTTAGCAGCGATTGGTCTTGTCTATGCGATTTTCAAAGTGAATTATTTGTGTTTGTATTTTTCCTTATATATTGTTGTGTGGTGTATCAGGGAAGGCTCAAACACCTGGGTCATGATGGGAGCGCTAGTTCAGTTTGTGGTGAATAGTGGGAAGGCTGGTTTTCTTAGTTTGGTATTCTTGGGGGTGTTGTAGTCTAATGTTTCGCTATTTACTATTTTATTTTTCTATTTCGTTGAATTTATTTTGGTATTTTCTTTTTTGGTTTGCTTTTTGGTTTTTGGTTTTTGTGTATCATTATATATATATAATATATATATATATATATATATATATATATATACGTGTGTGTGTGTGTGTGTGTGTGTGTGTGTGTGTGTGTGTGTAAACAAAGAAAACCAGCTTTCCTGTCACTCCCACAAACTAAACTAGCCCTCCCATCATAACCAATGTGTTTGATCCTTCCCCTAACGTACCACACAACAATTTATAAGGAAAAAGATATATAATGAGGAGGCATATGAAGTTATTTGCTAAGCTTTTGTTTTTTGTTGTTGCTTTTTTCAGACATGTTACTTAGGCTTCGAGTTGCTAACAGTACATGTTATTACTTAAATGGTCACCCATCTAAGTATTGAATAGGCTCATCGCTGCTTAACTTCGGGGATCTTGCGAGAACAGGTGCTTTCAGACATATGTTACTGATGTTACTGAATTCGTATTATTTTATTGTAAATATTTGGGTTATTGTTTTTGCTATTCAACAAATAAGATTGCAGAGTCAGTATTCTTGTTTTTGTGTATTTGTTTGTTTGTTCTTTTTTGTTTTCATTTTTTTTTTGGGGGGGGGGGTTGCTTGTTTTTTTTTTTTGTTTTTTTTTGTTTATTTGTTTTCACTTAATTCTTGCAACAACAATGGTATTTGGTTATTTTAATCATTAAAAGAGTATCAATCAGCGGCATCTTCCTCATGAATTTTAGGCGATGGCACAAGGATTATATCATTTGTGGTTATCAGTCGCTATATCGATATCATTTGTTTATATATAAATGTCATTAGCTTATATTATAAATATAATCATTTGTTAATATACAAGATGTGTCAAGACTTTTTGTACTTTTTTGTACTTTTTGAAACATCTTTTTGACACACCTTGTATTCTGAAAAAAAATAACGTTCCATTGATTTTTTTTTTTCAGAATACAAGGTGTGTCAAAAAAGTACCAAGTTTAAAGCTGTATTTAGCAAGATAGAAATGAAGAATGAACGGATCGCTTTTTTTTTTCAGTATACAAGGTGTGTCAAAAAGTACAAAAAATCTCGATACTTTTTTGACATACATTGTACGTAGCTGTTTTCAAACCAATACTAACCGATGTTTTTCTATGAAATCCTACTTAACACCAAATCTCCAGTTTTACTGGTTTTACTCAGTATGTTAGCCGATCTTAACAGTGATGTGGTCTATACGGTTTCAGTCATTTCTCCGGAACTCCAATTTCCCCATTCACTTTTCCAATGATTGGTATCACCGTCACATTCATTTTCAATAGCTATTTTACTTCTCAAGAAAAGTCTGGATATTCATCTAGATTATTACTTACTTTTATAGTTTCATCCTGTGAATCCACCAACAGACAAGTTCTTTTCCTTTTGAATGTTCTTTGGGATTGTTTCAAGGTGCTCCGACAATGATTGGTTTCACCGTCACATTCATTTTCAACAGCTATTTCACTTCTCATGAAAAGTTTGGATATTCATCTAGATTATCACTTTCTTTTATAGTTTCGCCCTGTGATCTGTTGGATCAACAATCCACCAACAGACAAGTTCTTTTCCTTTTGAAAGTTCTTTGGGATTGTTTCAAGGTGCACCGACAATGATTGGCATCACCGTCACATTCATTTTCAACAGCTATTTCACTTCTCAAGCAAAGTTTGGGTATTCATCTAGATTGTAACTTTCTTATAGTTTCTTATAGTTTCACCCTGTGATCTGCTGGACAAGTTCTTTTCTTCTTGTTAGCTCTAACAAGGTTTGTTTTTTTCTGGCTAGGATTGAAGGATCCGTTTTTATCTCAAAATCCGAGAAAATCTGTATTTTCGTCTTTGCAGGTTTTTTGGGTTTTTTTACACCGGTACTAACTGGTTGTCTTCACAGAAGTCCGAGTGACAGCAAATCCCTTCTACTCTCTTCTTTCCTCTCATCATTCTCATTCTTTCTTCTCGTCATTCTCCCTTTTTCTCATCACTTTGCTCTTTCCTCTTATCACTCGTCACTTTTCTATAAGAACTATGCTTTTTGTCCTCATCACTCTCTTCTTTCCTCTCATCACTCTCCTTTTTCTTCTCATCACTGTCTTCTTTTTTCTTACTACTCTCCTCTTTCCTCTCATCACTCTCCTTTTTCTTCTCACACTCTTCTTTTTTTCTCATTTTTCTCCTCTTTCCTCTCATCACTCTCCTTTTTCTTCTCACTCTCTTCTTTTTTCTCACTACTCTCCTCTTTCCTATCATCACTCTCCTTTTTCTTCTGACTACTCTCCTCTTTCCTCTCATCACTCTCCTTTTTCTTCTCACTCTCTTCTTTTTTTCTCACTATTCTTCTCTCTCCTCTCATCACTCTCCTTTTTCTTCTCACCACTCTCCTCTTTCCTCACATCACTATTTTTGCTATTATCATTTCCATTTCTCTCATTACTCTCCTATTTCCTCTCACCACTCTCCTGTTCCCTCTTGCTACTAACCCCTTTTCTCTCATCTCTTTCATCTCTCTTCTCATCACTCTTCCCTTTTATCTCATTACTCTCCTTTATCCTCCCATCGCTCTCTTCACTCTCATCCTCTTTTTTTCTTTCATCACTCTCCTCTATATTTTCATTACTCTCATCTTTTTTCGCATCACACTTCTCTTTTCTCTCTACTTTCATATTTTCTCTCATCATTCTCCCATTTTCTCTCTACCCTACTCTTTTCATTCATTACTCTTCCATTAATTCCTTACTCTTTTCTCTCTCTCTCTTCTCTCTCTCTCTCTCTCTCTCTCTCTCTCTCTCTCTCTCCCTCTCTCTCTCCCTCTCCCTCTCCTCTCTCTCTCTCCTCTCCTACTACTACCCTCTTCCTTATTCCCTCTCTTTAATTATTTACTCCCCTTCTCACCTTTCTTGATCACTACTTTTTCCTATCTCTTTCTCAGTATTCTTGCCGATCTTATAATCATTTTACTTGTTATGAATTTTCCCACCAATAGAACTTTGGGGTCCTCACCGGAGTCTGCGTGACAGTGCGTCCCCTCAACTCTCTAGGACTCTTTTTGGTATTCTATCTGATCCCAGCAGTTATGTGTTCTAGACGGTCTCAGTTCTTTCTTTGATCTCCAGTTCACGCATTTATTTTAGAGGTTACTTGGAACTGCTCCCGGTCCTCCAACTATGAATGGTATCCCTGTTACCTTTATGTCCCATAATTCTATCAGCCGTCTAGCAAAGTCCGTTTATTTTTATCTTACATGTTGCAACGATAAAATCCGCAAGGTGAAAACTTCTTCTTCTTCTTCTTCTTCTTCTTCTTCTTCTTCTTCTTCTTCTTCTTCTTCTTCTTCTTCAGTTTTGACTAGTGTTTTTTCACTGAGGTCTGAACGACAGTAATGACCCTCAGGTCTACTGCAGTCTTGGGTATACAGCTAGACTAGGGATGATGTTCTAATTCTGGAGCTCTGGGGTGTCTGGGGTACACCTTCATTGCCATTACTCCCAGGTCAACTCCGGCTCGAATTGGTAGTACTTGTTAGGGTCCCATCAAGTCAGATATGTTTGCAAGTTAATGAAAAGTTAATGATAGATAGAAGATGAAATAATTTCTATCAATATATTAATACACATGAATTTGATAAATAATTTCAACCAGTTTATAAAGCTAAATATTTACCTTATTATTTGCTTAAGAGTTAGATAGCCGAACACTTGAGGGTTGGGTACAAAAATGTAAAAAGAAAAACGTTTGTTTCATAGTGTTGTAGAGTAGCTAATACCCCTTCAGCACTACCAGATGGACTGGCCCATAACCATAAAATAGCCTATGATTAAAGTAGATTAACTTGCTGAATAATTTTCATATTGATTTTGCTGCATTGGCTATACCGAACTGACCCTCCTCAAAGTGTAAGTTTGTCTTGTTAATTTTTGTACTTATTTGTTCTGTGTTTGTATGTATTCGTTTAGCACCAAATACTGGTGTTTAATAACAGTTATTAAGCACACCGTTGTTCTGTGTATCTTTCCACCTCGCGGATCAACACATAGATAAATCAGTTGGCTATATCGTAGGATATAACGGTTTAAAAAACATTCTGATGGACTTGTTGCGTTGGAGAGAGTGAAATACAATGCAATACAAAGAAGAATAAACTTAGGTTCATGCTTTTCAAAGTGAAAAAGAAACGAATTAAAAGATTTAAAAAAAGGTAATGAAAAACAACTGTCTTGACGAGATTTTAAAATTCAATCAGTAATTAGTTTTCTGGGGTTTTATTGGTGACCTCAATTAGAAACGAAGAAGAAAAAAGATGTGTAAGTACACATGTAGAAAGAAAGAAAGAAAGAAAGAAAGAAACGTAAGTATATGTGCAGAAAGAAAGAAAGAAACGTAAGTATGTGTGCAGAAAGAAAGAAAGAAAGAAAGAAAGAAAGAAAGAACCGTAAGTATGTGTGCAGAGAGAACAGAAAGA
>CM042137.1:106772376-106779876 GCA_023376005.1 Doryteuthis pealeii | reverse complement strand
GAGAGTTTAGTGAGATCGGCCAAGACCACGACGGTGGTAAGTCGTGTTACGCACGCTGCTAACTCAATCTGCGCAGGTAGTCTGGTGGGGATTTCAGAATAAAATATGATCTAAGTTAAATCAAAGTCTTGTGTTATTATCTAAAAACTACCAATGACACAGGGCTTGTGATAAAGAGAAATTCCCAATGGAAGACCAGACACGAAGTCGCCAAGACGAAGTCCAGACGCCAGAAGAGACGCTAGAAGAATATAAGAAAGAAAGGAAAGAGAGTATACAACAATCACACAGATTCACACAAAATTTGAATATAATGCTTTTTTTTTTCGAGAAAACTGAATTTAAGTTTTTGTCATATAAGCACTTATTTCTTAGAACAAAATATATTAATTGTTAATCAGTGTAACTCAAAAAATTAAAAAAGAAATACATTAACTATTATAGAATAAACGAATAATTCTCATCTGAATTAAAACACGAAATTTTCAACATACAAATAAGTATACATGCTTAATTCTTAGCTTGTTCTTATAGCTATATGTGTAGGGGTAAGCAAGAAATTGAATTAAACAAATACATTTTTTTATCACAGTAACTCAACAGGAAATTAAGAATTGAATTTAAATCTTTGTCATATTTTTAAATCATGTTTATGGTTACATTTTTTAAATATCATTTTAAATAAAAATTTTTTTAAAAGAACAGAAAATAAAACAATTCCTAAAATAAAAGAACATTAGAATACGCGAATTCTTAGTGATAAGGAATTTGCTAAATTGTTTTCCTCTTAACCCTTCACTTACTCCTCCCTGTCCCTTTCTCTTTCACTACCTGGTGTTCCTAAAATCCTTTTAGTCTGGGTACTTCTGCTAGTATATATATATATATATATATATATATATTATAATAATGGTACACAGTAATAACCTACTTGAGGTTTCACCATAAGGATCTTCAGGGTTAAATCCACTGGATTAATCAAGATATTGATTAATTGCAGTCGATTGCACGTGTGTATTTTTTCGCGATTAACAGTTGGTTATTACTGTGTACCATTATTATAATAAATTTGCTCTACTAACGTATTAAGCACTTTATATTTGTTATATTTCTGTCTTATCATTGTGAAACTTGCATCAACTATATATATATATATATATCATCATCATCATGTCGCGCAGGCAGCACCCATATCCATGACAATCTCTCGCCAAACTTCTCTATCATTCATCGCCCAGGGAGTTCTTCCTCGCTGCAGCCAGCATCTTTACATAGCTGGTCAATGTAGGTCCTTGCTGGGCGGCCCACACTGGCATGTCCGTGTGTTGGCTTCCACAGGAGAACATCGCTTATGAGTTCGTCCTTGCTTCTCCAGCAGTGTCCAGCATGCCTAGTCCGTCTCACTCGGATGGTCTGTGAGATAGGGGGCAGGTGACCATACAGCTGCTCCCTTGTGGGATGCAGTTTCCACGACTTGTTCAATACTGCTCGCAGCATTCTTGTGCAGCTCCCATCTAGCTTATTCTCGAGGCGCCTCGTTAGGGTCCAGGTGGTGCAGCCATACAGCAGTATTGATATGACTACAGCCTGGAAGAGATGTCGCTTTAGCTTGTCAGTGAGATCAGATTTCCATATGACAGACAATTTGTTTGTGGCCATCCATGCCTTCCTATTCGTGTATATATAATATATATATATATATATATATATATATATATATATATATATGTGTGGTGTGTGTGTGTGGTGTGTGTATATATATATATATTATATATTATATATATGTATATATATATATATATATATATATATAAGATCAGACGAATACTGCACCCATTTCACATTGATCTAATTGTAGCAAAAAGTGAGGATGTTTACTTATTAGTACAAATGCCTGGAGCAGACAAAAGTGTCTCATCATAAAAATGGCGTCTATTATCAATGATGGCCGACCTTCCATTTAAACATTGATAAAGTAAGTAGTTTGTGATTGCTACTAAAAAAGAAACAAACTGGAATTTTAATCAACCACATTGGACTTCACTCATTTTTTTTTCTCTTTTTCTGTGCGGCTTTATTAGACAAAAAAAAATGTCACTGAATCGTATTGATGAGCAATTCTACCGAAACGTTTAGATGTCTTTAAAAATCCAACTGAATTCATTACATATGTATGATATATTAATGGTAAATTCTTATTAGATAAAAAGAACTCTGATGAAAAGAAATCTTGAACGATTCATTTGAAAATAAGTCTGTCCTTCGCCTCAACAATACCATTCTGTTTTCTCGATATACCAAAAACTCCATTGAAAATATTTTTTTCAACGTCTTAGGTGTCTCATCGGGCTGTAATGGTTAGCAAGATAGTCTCCCAGATATATTACTACTGAATAGCGAGTATCCTGGGTGTGATGTTAAACTCCATCTACTGGAATTCTAGGGAATATGGAGTACCCCTTTCTAGCCATTACTCCTAGGTCCACCCTGAACCAGAGTGGTAGTACCTGTTAGGGTCCCATCTATGGGTTAAATAGATTAAAAAATGAGTATTAAAATTGTGTTTAAAACAAGTTTGAAAATAAAATGAATACCCAACAAAAATGAATCAAATAAAATGTATTCGTATAAAATGACCCAACAAGGTTGTCACGATACAAAAATCCAACCAACCAACCAACCAACTGAATATCGAGTTCTGTTCTCGCCGGATGTCCATAACTTGTCAGCTTGTGTCACATCCTACCAGTGGTGAACGGGTTGGATGAAAAAGGGCTTCTCATCATAATGTAATTGTTAGCAAGCTATTATCAGATACATTACTACTGAAGCGATTTATATCCCCGCTGCACCCACTGTATTTGCGACCTTGTGTCACATCCTGCCCGTGGTGAACGGGTTGGATAAAAAGAAGGGCATCCCATCGTGGTATAATGTTTCACAAGCTAGATAAACAAATACATTACTTCTGAAGCGAGTTCTATCCTCGCTGCACCCACTATTCTTGCGACCTTGTGTCACATCCTACCTGTGGCGAATGAGTTGGATAAATTCCTACTCTCGTGAAAATCAATTTGAATATCTTTCCATTCATAAAAGAAACAAATATAAAATTCCTGAACAATTTCTTGGACATATTTTTATTTGATACATTCACCTGGCAAGATTCATCAAACTGATCATGAGTTATCACATACGCAGAATAATATGTTGCTTTAAATCAATAATGCTAGCATATAGAATAGATATCATAATTTCTTTCAATTTTGGATGGATGATTGGATAAATGGCATATCAACCCTTGAGGGCTATTTAATACCAAATCTTGTTTATTTTTATATTTACTAGCAAATATATGCACCCTCCGGGTGCAAGTATTTAAGTTTTAATATAATAAAATATCATATTAAATTAGAAAGGCCAATGAAACTGAATAAAAATGCAGATAACATGATTTGGAACAGAGGGGGTATGATTGAAAAATAGAACAACTTTGAAACTAACTCTTCCATCATTTTCAATTACTCCTATTCCTAATTTAACTATTTAGTTAAAATAGGAAGTAAAGAATAATATTACAGTTATTTCTTTTTGTTAAGGGATTTCTTTTAAGATTTATTGAAGAGAATTTTGCTCATATTCAATAAGATAAAACTAAACAATTAGAAATTAATAATATTAAGCACATATTTATTAAAATCAAATTTTTTAAGATCAATATGCAAATTAGCCTTCCCATTCACACTGTAAACCGCTGTTTGTTGTATATATAAATACAACTGCATGTTATTTGTATGTAGATATGGTCAACAGTCTTAATGATGTAAAACAATTTTATTAATAATTGAGGTTTAAATAAAAATAAAATCATGGAGAATGGGATGCAGATAACAAAGGGAATTGTGATTTGTATAGTAATATAGTTTCGGTTACAGACAGAAAAACATACAATCTCCATTATAATAAGATATGATTTATTTGATAAATAATGTTCATTAATTTCACTAGCAAATATACGCACCCTTCGGCTGCAAGTATTTAAGTTTTAATGTAATAAAATATATTAAATTAGAATGGCTAATGAAACTAAATAACAATGCAGATAAAAAGATTTGAAACAGAGGGCGTATTATCGAAAAAATAAAACAACTGAAACTAATTCAATTATTTAGTTAAATTAGGATGTAAAGAATAAAATTACAGTTATTTCTTCTTGTTAATGGATTTCTTTTAAGATTTATCCCCGAATTTTTGCTCATATTTATTAAAATAAAACCAAACAATTAGAAATCAATAATACTAAGCACATATTTATTAATATCAAATTTGTAATATCAATATGCAAATTAGCCTTCCCGTTCACACTGTAAACTGCTATTTTGTTGTATATATAAATACAATTGCCTGTTATCAGTACGTAGATATGATCAAAAATATTAATGATATAAAACAATTTTATTCGTATTTGAGGTTTAAATAAAAAAATAAAATCATGGAGAATGTGACGAAAATAACAAAGGGTATTGTGACTTGAGTAGTGATATAGTTTCGGTTACAGACAGACAAACACACAATCTCCATTATAATAAGAAGATAATATGTGAATTAATAAATTGGTAGAACAATTTTCATATGTATTAATGAATACTGGTGGTTGATCCTCAGTCAGCGCGTTTTAGCACTTATATGATAGAAAGGGTTGGTGCTTGCCATAAGAGCAATTTTTGGAATATGATCGGGTCAATCATATAGTTGCTAGGGCTTGACATGACCAGCTGATTTATCTGTTCGGGCCTCTACGACCGTCCGTCTATCCCAAGTAAGAGCCGAAGTGGAGTGTTGCATACCATGGGA
Organism: Doryteuthis pealeii; assembly: GCA_023376005.1. Taxonomy (NCBI): domain Eukaryota; kingdom Metazoa; phylum Mollusca; class Cephalopoda; order Myopsida; family Loliginidae; genus Doryteuthis; species Doryteuthis pealeii. The sequence continues at coordinate 106,775,022 of CM042137.1, read as the reverse complement.
CCACTTAGAACCCGGATCACAGACCGGTCAGCCACCACAACCCCGTCTTCTAGTATTATGGGTCATCACCCAGGACCAACAGGTGGTCCCATTTTTTGCCCCCTCTAATGCGGTTCAGTCGGCGTATTTGTCACACCTAACCAACAGGGCGTTTTTCCTCAAGTACAAAGATAAGTGCGTTTATGTCCTACTTAATAACAACATAAATTAGTTATAAGTTGAATTATTCTTAGACAGTTGGAAGAAAATTTCTTCAAGACAAATCCATTTACATCCTTCCATTGCACTAACAACATTACTACTACGGATTGTAGAGATTATCTCTTTTGTTTGTTTGGGGTAGAGGTTTGCAAGGATTATCTTGTCGCCAGGGTTTGCCACTAGGGGACGTTGCAACCGAGCTATCTAAATGCAGCCGCGAAAGTAACTTGTTGACAGTAGTGTAATTTCCGTGCCTGTTGAATTTCTTTACAATCCATTAAATTTTGTAGTTACTAAGCCCTTTATCTATTTCCTTATGAAACTTTCGACTGGTGCTTTTTTCAAAATGTAAGTAAGTAAAGTCGTCGGGGCGGCCTAATGTCGTTAAGCCAATCAGCGAGGAAGTCTATCCCCTTTTATAGCGCATTAACACAAGGAGATTGTTTTTGCATCGAGATGGAGTGCCACACCTACCATCAGCTCCTTACTTTCGCACAGGTCCCTTTGCTACTCATACGCTTTTTGGCGAGGACTTTCGTCTTGCTTGGGTTTAAAAGGGATGATAAGGTGGTAAATTTCAGGAAGACGAGAAAAAAGTATTACCTTTACTAGCTTCAATGACATTCCTAGCATATGCATTCAATGTTTTATCTTTCTGTCACACAAGGATGGCAGTAAAAAATATATATTATTATATAAATATATATATATATATATATGTGTGTGTGTGTTGTGTGTGTGTGTGTTGTGTGTGCATGTGTGATGTGCGCGTTGTTGTGTGTTTGTTGTGTTGTTTTTGTTTGGTGTGTGTGGCTATTTATGTATATTCATATATATGTGACATATTATGTTTCATTACCTGTTTCCTAATCGGGTCATCGGTGACTAAACCGGTGCCCTCCAAAATTGTCTGGTGAGGAGAATGGCTAGACATCCAGCAGGACGAAAAACAAGCTGTCAAAGGGGGAGAAATTTTATTGATATTTGACAAAATATGTCGACACTAAGTGTTTCGATTGGAGATTTACTATATCGAATACAATTTGAAATAATATTTATTAGGCATGTATTTCCAATCTTTATTAGGAATACTAATACATGGATCTTCTTTTTACCCGAACTGTTCGTTAAAAAAAAATCCATTAAAAATATTACAACACAATTTTATTTTGTTGACAATCTATTTTGTCATGTTTTCATGTAGATATTTTTCTTATTTAAAAAATGTAATAAAAAGATTTGTTTTTTGCCGGGGCGCAGAGGGGGGTGCGGATTAATGGAATTTCAGTTTCTTTCAATAGAGGAAATTGATTTGGTTGGTTTGGTTTGGTTTGTTTTGTTTTACGGCATATCAACCTCAGTGGTTCATTTAATGCCGATAAAGTTTTGAAATAAATCAATTCTTAATGGATAATACAATTTTTTTTAAATACATTTTTCTATTTAACCCATAGTTGGGACCCTAACAGGTACTACCACTCTGGGTCAGAGTGGACCAGGGAGCAATGGTGATGAAGGGGTGCTCCACATTCCCCAAACCTCCAAAACTGGAAACTCACCATCAGATAGAGTTTAACGTCATTCCCAGGACATGTAGACCCGCAGCCACTGCCTTCTAGTACCCATATGATAAAAAGGGGTTGGGGCTTGCCATGAGGGCAATAGGGTTGGGAAAATCATATAGGTGCTAGGGCTTGACGTGACCAGCCGATTGATGGGATGGGGCCTCTCCGACCGCCCGTCTAGCCCAAGATATGGCCAAAGTGGAGTATTGCATGTCATGAACTGCTCATCCACCTGGGTTCTATCCTTAAGCATCACGGGTCGCCACCCACGGCCAACAGGTGGCCCCATTGGGGGAGTCTTACCCCTCCGCAGAGGTGCAGTCGGTGCATTTAATTGATTTGATATACGAAGAGATTGAGTTATGAGCGGAACGAATTAAACTCGTAAGTCAAAGTACCACTGTATATTGAGAGATGAGAAATTCAGAACATGAACAAGTTTGTTTGTTTTTTGTTTTTTGTTTTTTTTTTTTTTTTCTGCGAACTGAAAATAAAAACATTGAGTTAGAGACTGTGTGCATAATAGAGGGAAAAAAAGGCACGACTATTCAACCTACCTGTAAGAAATGCACTCCGAACGACCCTGCTTGAAAGCCAAGCATGATATTAATAAAATACCAATCAGTATATGATGGGGGAGGAAAAAGGGGTAAAGACAGGTGAAGAAGTGCCAGACATTTATTTTTATGACAGTTAAGAGTGCATGTGCGATTGCCTTTCTTTTTTTTTCTTTTTTTTTTTTTTACCTACCTTTTTATTTTTTTATTTTTTCTTTCCTTTCTGATAAGTGATCGGCGAAATTGTCTTCTCTCTCTCTCTCTCTCTCTCTCTCTCTCTCTCTCTCTCTCTCTCTCTCTCTCTCTTCTGTTTTGCCAGTTAA
>CM042137.1:106752376-106767376 GCA_023376005.1 Doryteuthis pealeii | reverse complement strand
GTTCGAGACTGGCCCGCGCCAACTCAGCGTATGAGTAGCACAAGGATCTGTGCGGTAAAGCTAATGGTAGGCGTTGCGCTCCATCTCAGATGCCAAAACAATCTCCTTGGTCTAGCGCTAGTGAAAAGAGGATAGACTTCATCGCTGTCTGGTTGCTGCCGACTTTAGGCGACCCCGACGACTTTACATCCGTTATGAAGTACAAGAGAATGTGAAGTCACCATTTTTTGGCATTACTCCAATGTCGACTATGACCTGGAGTGGTAGTAGTTGTTAGGGTCCCATCTATGGACTAAATTGATATGTTTGAAAATTATTAGCATTATATAGTAATATTGAAACTATATAACTGTCCACAAATTATTAGTATTAGATAGGATATTTTGAAACTACATAGGTGCACAAATTATGAGTACTAGATATTCTACCTCTTTGGGGAACTCTCTCTCTCTCTCTCTCTCTCTCTCCTCTCTCTCTCTCTCTCTCTCTCTCTCTCTCTCTCTCTCTCTCCCTCCCTTTCTTTTCATTCTACGTCTTTGAGGAATCCCCCCCTCGCTCTTCTCCCCCTCTCTCTCTCTCTCTTCTCTCTCTCTCTCTCTCTCTCCTTCAATTCTACCTCTTTGATGACTCCCCTCTCTCTCTTTCTCTCTCTCTTTTCTCTCTTCAATTCTATCTCTTTGATGACTCCTCTCTCTTCTCTCTCTTTCCCTCTCTCTCTCTCTCTCTCTCTTCAATTCTACCTCTTTGAGGAATCCCCCCCCTCTCTCTCTCTCTCTCTCTCTCTCTCTCTCTCTCTCTCTCTCCCTTTCTTTTCAAATCTACCTCTTTGAGGAATCCCACCCTCTCTCTCTCTCTCTCTCTCTCTCTCTCTCTCTCTCTCTCTCTTAACCTATATCATTAGATTTCATGGAACACCCCGCAAGAAGATCTTTGATCCCTGCCCAGAGAAGCGCAAAACAATCCTACCTCTCCGTGCACTGTGAACACTCGAACTATCACAGTGATGTTAATAGGCACTAAAAACGTTTAACATGACAAATTATATTTGGCTTGGGTTGATTTCCGTATCATTCATCATTGATGCGTTCTATTAATGAGGACTGTATCATTAATGTGATCTCTCCGACGGGCGTTGAGCTTTTACAGCGACACAAGGCGTAGACACGGATGCCGCCTCGCATAGAGTACTGGTTCGAGAGAATGCGTCGCTGGCTGAAGCTGGTAGCTTGATTCTTACGGGATATCATTCCCACACTGTGCGTCAGAAAATAGGCGGATTGGCCCTATTTTTATTATCAGCCAGGCAGCGAGGGAGTCTACCCCTTTTTCACTAGCGCTAAATCAGGTAGATTATTTTTGCGTGTGAGGTGGAGCGTCACACCTATCATCAACACCCCTCTTTACCGAATATATCCAATCTGTGCTACTCATGTGTTGAGTTGGTGAGGGTCGATATCGAACTCGGAATTGTGTGGTCCCGTGGTGGATGCTCTACCGACTCAGCTAAACCGGCCCCATGTATATGAATAAACTGCAATAAATAATTTTCATTAACTTCATGTGTATTAGTTAATACTGCTGGTTGACCTTCAGTCACCGCCTTCTAGCACCTATATGATAAAAAGAGGTGGCTATTTGCCATAAGAGAAATTTGAAGAATACAGTCGGGATAATCATATAGTTACTATGGCTTGACTTAACCAGACGACTGATCGGGTCGGGCCTCTCTAATCACCCGTCTAGCCCAAGTAAGGTCTTAAGTGGCGTGTTGAATGTCACGGGAACTCTTAGTACCCGGGTTACAGACCGCTCAACTACCGCAATTCTGTCGCCACCCACGGCCAACAGGTGGCTCCATTATGCGCATGGGGGCGGGTCTTACCCCTATGATGTGTTGGGATTTTTGTCCCCGGAAAAGCATTGTTTAAACCCTACGTTCTGTAGGAGGATAAACCGTACTTCGAACACAGTGAGGAGATGGGTGTTGTCTTTGAAGAAAGGAGACAAACTACTTTTTTATAGAACAAAATGTTTACTTTACATGTAAAACATAAAAAAAATATCAAACAGAGGTATCAATATATATAAAATGAAACAACCAAATGAGTTTTAAAGAATGTTCATAGAGTTCAATGTGTTTGATTGGTAAATGATAATTAAGGAGAATTGAATGTAAAGGGTTGGTTGCAGATAAAAAAAATGTTTTAAAAGCCAGCGGAACTTAGCTGAAATCATCGAGTTCTGTTCCTCGTAACCTGTTGAGCCCTGTAGAATTGGTTTTAGCTGTTCGTTTGTCGCTCCAGCTTCTAACGAGGTGAGGGTTCCGATTTGTCGCGTCTGGGGGGGGGGCTTTTAACGATACGGAACAAGCAACTCTTTCGAAGTATAGGTTGAGAGTGTTATGATCAGACCGTTAACTCCGAACGCCAAAGTCAAGACGCTCAGAACTTTTTATTTATTTATTTAATTTTAATTAGTGTAATGGTTACAGTCGTAGGAAATGGACTCGTCGACCCGAGTTCAAATCCTGGACGAGGCGATTTGTATTTCATATAGCGCTAATACTCTTGGGAAAAGTATACATCCAAGTACTCTTCCTCCAGCTATGGGTAAATATTAGAGCAGACTGGGATCTTTAACTTGGCTAGGTAACCAGTCTAGGAGAAGGAAAACTGAATTCAAACCCGTTAAACTCTGCAAATATATCTACATAGTTTTATTAACAAAATGTACTAATAGGAAAATAGTATTTTCGTAGAAAATTGTTGAGACCTTGCTATGTAGCTAGTACAAGAGAAAAGAATAAAATACTTGCATGTTAAGTATGTTCTCCTGTGCCATGTGACATGAGATTGCTTGGAGCGCTAGGACCCTCGCCCCAGTCTAGTGCATGTTACTTTCAAGGCTAATTATAATGCTGCTCGCTACACTACCTAGCGCCTTCTGAGAGGTAATTTCCCTTTCGTGTATCCAAGCGTCAAATTGTGGCGAGTAAGGAATGTAATCCTTGCACTACTTGAAAAACAATATAAACTTGTGTGCAAACACTTAAAACTAATAAAATAACATTGCAAAATGGTGTTTCTAATCACTCCAAAAATATCCGTTAACTGTCAACACAGAAAACATTGTGAAAATTTATAAAAATCATACCAGTTGAAATACAACGAAAACAGGTCGAAAACAACTCATTTTCGCTATACGAAAACGCTACTTAAAAATAGAAACATATGTAAAACAATGAGTAAAAAATAATTTACAACAACAATTGAATATTATTGAAAATTTGTACTTGTGTTTTCTGTGTATTGGCACATTGGATAATAAATCTCCCAAAATAACTCCTCGCTTTGCTGACTCATCAAATATTCAGTAGTATCAATAGAAATTACATCACTCTAATTTGGATATTTATATATCTACCATAAACATACTTAGTGATATTACAATAGACTTATATTACATCACCAAATTACACAATTATACATACACACACACACACACACACACACATATATATATATATATATATATATATGTGTGTGTGTGTGTGTGAGAAGAAAATATTTTAAAAACTAGCAAATAAAAGCACCCTCCAGGTGCAAGTATTTAATTTTTAATATAATAAAATATTATATTTAATTAGAAAAGGCTAATAAAACTAAATAAGAATGCAGTTAAAAAGATTTGAAACAGATGGGGAAGTATAATCGAAAAATAGAACAACTGAAACTTACTCTTCCATCACTCTCGTCTTTCATTGTTATTTTTTCTAATTTAAGTATTTAGTTAAAAGAGGAAGTGAAGAATAAAATGACAGTTATTTTTTCTTGTTAATGGATTTCATTTAAGATTCATTGAAGAGATTTTTGCTTATATTCATTAAAATAAAACCAAACAGTTAGAAATCAATAATACCAAGCACATATTTATTAAAATCAATTTTTTAATATCAATATGCAAATTAGCCTTCCCGTTCACACTGTAAACTGCTATTTTGTTATATATATAAATACAATTGCATGTTATTAGCATGTAAATAAAGCCAACAGTATTAATAATGTAAAACAATTTTATTAATAATTGAGGTTTAGATAAAACTACAATCATGGAGAATGTGATGTAAATAACTAAGGGAATTGTGTCTTGAGTAGTGATAGAGTTTCGGTTACAGACAGACAAACACACAATCTCCATTATAATAAGATATAACAAACACAGGATGTTATGATCAGGAAACAATTTTTAGTGTCAATACTTAAGCATTTCGGTATATTGTACCATCTTCAGGACACTGTTCAGTAATGTTTATGTGAAGGACAAAATGATAGATGTTAAGTGTATAGTGATTGTGTGAATATGATGCTATTAACTGTTAATTTTTATATGCGCGTTTGTTTACGAAAAGCCAATGACGTGACCAATGCATGTGCAAAAAAGACCCATCATCTCCGGAATAGGTTCTGTCACCCACAATATCGCAAAATATCTAGCAAAAACACTATCCCCTTTTCTAGGCACAATTAGTGACACTCACATCAAAAATTCCGGTGCACTTCTCAATAAGATAAACAATACAAACATGATGGATAAATCTCTAACCAGCCTTGACATAAAATCTCTTTACACAAATATACCTATTAACAAAGGTTTTAAAAAAACATAGAGAACTACATTTCCTCCAATAACATGAAATTACCATGCCCTCTCCCAATCTCTAAAATAATTAAAATATGTAACTTATGTACATCCCATCATAACATCCTGTGTTTGTTATATTTTTAAAATATTTTCTTCTCATATTGTCGGATTAATTTCTCACCGTATTTCCACATATATATATATATATATATATATATATATATATATATATATATATATATATATATATATATATATAGGAATAAATGGAAATAAATCCGACAATATGAAGAAATTTGAAAAAACGAAGTCTTCCAAAAATAAGATGAATTTATTTATCGACGCTTAAAAGTTTCGGTTTATTTAAACCTTCATCAGGATAGATTATGGGGTGAAGAAATTGATGGATGTTTTGTAGATGACAGGAGTTAGAAAAATATTTATAAAAAGTTTGTAACTGTATTTGTTCAGCGTTATATTTTTTGAAAGACGAGCGGCGATCCGCACACATTATAATCTTATTATAGTGGAGATTATGTGACTGTCTGTAACAGAAACTACGTCACGACTGACGTCACGACTGACGTCACGATTTCCTTAGTTATTTCAGTTATATTCTCAACGATTATGAGATAGTCATTATTTAATCATGATTAAGTCTCTTAGGTTCTTTGTCTTTGTTATGTAATGAATAGGCCTAGCCTATCATTTTTGTAATGAAATTTATTTGTAATTTGAGGTTGGGGGCGCGTGATGTAATGGATATCGTTGTGGTAAATGGACATGGCGTGTCGGGTTCAAATCCTGTTTGCATTTCACATATCGTTAATACCCTTTGAAAGGTATGAATCAAATTATTCTCCCTTCGGCTATGGGTAAATAGTACGGTGCACTGGGCTCTTTGACCTTGGTTAGGCAACCAGTCTAGGAGAAGGAAAATTCTGAATTCAAACCTGTTATACTCCGCTTGAGAAAATGACCATGTGTCACAATCTGCTTGTTCGAAGGGGTTGGTAAATATATATTTAGAATTTGAATTTAACGGTAACACTGGGAAAACATCGTGAAAGAAAGAAAGAAAGAAAGAAAGAAAGAAAGAAAGATGTTTATTTTCATACATATTTTATTAAAAAAACACCACAAATGATTAATGTCGGAGGATGATCACTAAATAGGACTGAGCTTTTTCTCGTAGTAACCATCTCTGCTATTTCATAGTTTTTCAGGTTTAAAATGTTTTAACAGATATATTTTTATAGAAGAACAAAGTGTAAATATACAGTTGAGACTGAATCTCTTTTTTCTCTGTATTTGATAACTTCTCTATCTTTTAAACCAACCAATTCCTCCGTTAAAGTGAGAAGAATCTCTTTTGAGTCGTTGTTTATTTCGTCTTCTTTGTGACGATGGTCGGCATTCTGGACGTCTGGGATGGAATTTTCGGAACCCCGACATTTTTCCGTTGTATAAGGCGAAATTTTTTCTGTGTCACGGAAGTCATTGCTAGTGCAGGTCTCTGCAAGTTCATAGGGTTTGATTGGCAGCAGCTTTCACCTCGAGGACACTGATTGGCTTAGGGAATCATGTGATCAGGATCTGATCACGTGAATCCCTAAGCCAATCCCTAAGACTGGGAAAATAAAATTTAGATTTATTTCAGAGTCGACCAGAGAGTTCATCGAGACGGGGACGTGTCTGTGCCCCTGTGTTGCAACTGATTCTCCTCGCGCGCGGGTAAAGTTGGTGTCGGGGAAATTAATAAGAATTATGTGAACGCAAAATATGTTCCGTGTTCCTAATATAATAAGTACATAAAATGGAACTCAGATTCAGGGAGAGAGACAACCCGATGAAGAAGACACCTAGAAAACCTAATACGGCCCAGCAGAAGCTATTAGAAGAATTTCAGAAGGGAAAAAGACGTTAAAAGACCCTAAGAATGATTATTTAGCATCTCGACTTGTCGATTTCAAGGAAAGTGAGATTCTTTTAAAGGGTGTCTTTTGCGCCTCTGTTGTGACGCTCCTCTGGCACGATGGCCATTGGATAGAACTCCGAAGAGTGTAATATTTTGGAGATGGTGGTCTTGTGTTTCATCAATGTGTCCTACCCAGTGTATTTGTATTTTGAGTGTCATTGATTATTTGTTTGATATTCTTACATTGGTTTACTTTTACAAGATAACTTTTTTTAAAAGGCAGAAGAGACACATAAAGAACAAACAAAATAATAGGAAATTTTGAAGCAAAATGTTATGGAATGATATACGTAAATGAAATAAAGTCGTATAGGAAGGAATGATATCAGATGTATAATAACTGAAACACTGAAGAAAGAAAAAAAGAAAGAAAGAAAGAAAGAAGGAAAGAAAATAATTTTTTAAATGGAAAGAAAGAAAGAAAAAAGAAAGAAGAAAAGAAAGAAAGAAAGGAAATAATTTCCAAAAATAGCAAGAAAGAAAAAACAAACAACAAAATCGTTTACAAGAAATAGAAATTAGAAAGAAAGAAAAAAGAAAGTAAAAAAGAAAGAAAGAAAATAGTTTTCAAAAAAATGAAAAAAAGAAAGAAAGGATATAATTTTCGAAAACCAGAAAGGAAAGAAAGAAAGAAAGGAAGGAAATTATTTTCGAAAAATAGAAAGAAAGAAAAATAAAAGAAATTTTTTTTTTAAAATAGAAGGAAAGTAAAAAGGAAACTTATTTTTTTAAATAGAAAGAAAGAAAAAGCAAACAAAAAAAATTGTTTTCAAAAAATAAAAAGAAAGAAAAAGAAAAAGTAAAAAAAAAAAAAAAAGAAAGAAAATAATTTTCAAAAAATTCAGAAGAAAGAAAATCATTTTCAAAAAATTGAAAGAAAGAGAAAGAAAGAAAGAAAGAATATAATTTTCGAAAAATAGAAAGAAAGAAAAAAGAAAGAAAGAAAGAATATAATTTTCGAAAAATTGAAAGAAAGAAAAAAGAGAGAAAGAAAGAAAATCATTTTCAAAAATTGAAAGAAAGAAAGAAAGAAAGAATAAAATTTTCAAAAATTTAAAGAAAGAAAGAAAGTACATAATTTTCGAAAAATTGAAAGAAAGAAGAAAATGAAAGAAAGAAAGAAAATAATTTTCAAAAATTGAAAGAAAGAAAAAAGAAAGAATATAATTTTCAAAAAGAAAGAAGATAACTTTCAAAAAATCAAAGGAAAGAAAGAAAGAAGAAAGAAAAAAAATTAGCAATAAAAGAAATGTATGAGAAACGGATATTGATAACGTAAAAAAAGTTTGTTTTGGATTTTTTTCAACCTTTTTGCACAGCGATCCTAATTACGTTACGAGATACCCAAAAGGCAAACTATTTTTTTTTAAAGTTCCACAAACTTTCTATCAATTACCTAAAAGAGACGGACACAGATTTGCTTATTTTGTATGCATTAGTATTTTGACGTTCTCAGAGAGCTTGGAAATTGAGCGGAAGGAATGTGATGTCTATTTATATATATATATATATATATATATATATATATATATATATATATATAGCAACACCTCCGCACGAGTAGGATGCGACACAAGGTAAATTTCTTAAGCAGAGTTTAGCAGTTTTGAATTCCGAGTTTTCCTTCTCCTAGACTGGTTACATATACAAGGTTAAAGAGCCCAGGGATAATGTATGGATTCATACCTCTCCCAAGGATATTAGCGCTATGTGAAATGCAAGCAGCTTCATTAGAGATATATTATTTAGAAACAAGAAAGTACTGTATAATATATATATATATATATATATATATATATATATATATGTTTTCGTGGTTGGTTTTGAAGGCTATCACAATGCAAGTGTAAAGAAAAAATAAGGCAAGTATGATGTTGTTTGTTAACCTTTTCTTAACCTATTCTTAATATTTCGAGATAATGATCCCCTCGTCAGAAGATTTTTGAAACTCTGGGGGTGCTAGGTATTGTCCATTAATATTGTTTATATATATATATATATATTATATATATTATATATATATATATATATATATATATATATATATATATTATGTATGTATATATATATATATTATATTTTAAAGAAAGGAAGAAGAATCAGATGTGCCTAGATAGCACACACACACACACACACACACACACACACACACACATACACACACACACACACATATATATAATATATATATATATATATATATATATATATATAAGCAGTTTCCCTTTTCTACAAATTTTAATCACATTTTGTCGATTTTACCCAATCTATTATCATATATATATATATATATATATATATATATATATATATATATATATATATATATATATAATACACTTGTAGAAGAAAGTTTTTCTCTCTACCACGGTTTTGGTGTTCAAGGTACACCTTCCCCAGGAGTACTAAAATTATACGTAAAGTAACACCTAAATAAACAAACACCGACCACCCCCACATCAAGCAAACCACTCCTTGACCCATTTGAAAATCAAACAGTCAGGTGCACAGTACCGACACACACACACACGCACGCACACTCACACACATATGTGTATGCAGACATATACATTTATGTATGTACATATATGGATATAGACACAACTTCTTAAAAAAAACTCAGTCCCAAATATATAAGAACATTTCAAAAGAATTCAACTCAAAGAAGTTTTTTTCAAGGAACAGATGGACTCGCTACTTCTAACACACATTTCTACCCGGATTATAGTGGCCTGTCAAACCCTCAAAAAATCTTTTAATTTTTTTAATAATAATCTTCTTTTTTAAAAACTCTTTAAAAACAATTTCTTCAAACAAGAAATGTTCTCCTGATGATGACCTAAGGTCGAAACTATTTGAGAATAATAAACATAAAAGAAATATTCCTGTTCGTCTTATCACTTTTTGTTCATATTATTAATCATGGAAACAAGACAAGGGAAAATAACACTCTGTCCCCTGGAAACAACTCCTGACGCTACTAACCCAAACAACTAAACTACCACAAATTCCAAAATATGAAGAAACAGAACTACTAGCAATGAGACTCCGCCGAAAAACTGATAAAATTGCAAACTTGTATAACGGATAAACTGATCCCAACCAACTTCAAAATAGTGCTGGATCCTTCAATCAACACCATGATGAGAATTTTTTAATGATCTGGAATGAAAAATTGAACAGCTCTCTTTGGACCTTATTAAGGACACTACAAAGTTTTGTGAAAAAAGCCTTTCCAAAACAAATTCAGAAGCCAAGGTCCTGAAAGATACAATAGAAAAACAAAAAAAAAAACAAACACTGACAAATACAACAAAATCACCACTGCCATAAGCAACCGTCAAGCGGACAAAAACAAGGAACTCCAACGCATCAAATCTGCAAAACACAGAAAACTACACTGGAAACCCAGCATTAAAACAAAACAACGAAACCGAAAACAATGCGAAACAACAAAAACTTTTAAGGAACATAAAGAGACACACTTCAGAAATTCGACAAAAGAAACGGAAACACCTAAAGAGAAACCAATCCACATCAAACCACATACATATGCGGACATTCTCCAATGGATGAGAAACAACGAAACTAGACCCGCAACCCCGATTAATTCTGAGAGAAAAACTAACTCAGAACCGACTAATGATAAAACAAAAAAGACACTTCTGCAAACACCTAACCTAACTAGATACACACACACAAACCCCAAGAAACATACAAGAGCAAATCAAAAAACCAAGAAGCCGCCCAACCAACACACTTGGGAGGGCGGACACAAAGCACACTAAACAAAATAATAGAAGCTTTTGAAATATTGCGAAGCAACTTCGAAAAGCTTGTCAATTTTGAAATGAAGCACGTGGACGGGTATTAAACCTAAGTAGACATAAATTCAGTATACATGTATTTGAACTACTGAACAAAGGCCTTAACCTTTGACCCCTCCGCTATATTACTACTAGTGATAGTAAGTATAATAATATAATGATAATAATAATAATAAAGATGATTCTTAACTACCTCGTAAGGCAAGTTACCACTGTACATTTTTGAATATGCTCGTTGATTTTGATAGGAGAAATTTTCTACTAAAGTATTTTTTTAAAGATCAGTTCATTCTTTTTGATAAAAAAAGTCATTTCATTGATTGATTTCAGTTTACTACGACGGCGAGTCAAAAAGTAATGCTATTTTCTTTATTTCATGTTAATTTTTTTTATAAATATATATATATATCTACATTGAGACCCTAACGAGGCTCAGGGCAAGAATCCGACAAGTAAGACTCTACTTGCCAATGGACAAATGTCCTCCTTCTGCATGACAATGCTCGACTACACACAAGCATCAGGACAAGAGAGAAAATCGCCTCATTACGGTGGACAACTTTACCGCATCCTCCATACTTACCAGATTTAGCGCCTTCAGACATCATCTCTTCGGTCTAATGAAAGAGGGTTTGAGAGGCAAACATTATTCCAGTGGCGAGGAACGGAAATCTGCAGTGAAGAAGTGGCTCAAAAACAGTCAATAGATTTTTATGAGGCAGGGATACATGCTCTCATTCTAAAGTGGAACATTGCTATTGAGAGAGACAGTGACTATGTGGAGAAGTAGGGATGTGATCCACAGATGACCAGCTTCAGTTTGATGTATGATACATATTCCTGTACTATTTCTTTGAATGTTTGAGATGAGGCTTGAAGATTAGTATTATCTGCGTTATTCGGACTATTGTCCCCATCTTCATTGTTATTTGTACAACGTTTCTGCCGATATGCCCTCCGGCCTTCTTCAGGTATTTCTTGTCGGACTCGGGAACCTTCTCGGACTCGGGAACCTTCTTTTCGAACTCGGGAACTTTCTTGTTGTAATCGGGAGCCATCACGGAATTTTTAACCTAACCCGTTATTTATTCCACGGGGGTATCCTGTTCTCATCCCGCTAACCATAACTGGGGTAGGATTTGAGTCCGAGAAGGTTCCCGAGTCCGACAAGAAATACCTGAAGAAGGCTGGAGGGCACATCGGCCGAAACGTTGTACAAATAACAATGAAGATGGGGACAATAGTCCGAATAACGCAGATAATACATATTCCTGTGTTGGTAATTATACCTGTCCTAAACAAAATGGCATTACTTTTTGAGTCACCCTCATGATTCAGCTTTTAATTACTATTTGAGTGACTTATAACTGATAAAACAAATTTTCTTCTTGTTCAAATACTTATGAGGAATACTTTCAGTCGTCATTAAAATGAACGTTGACAAGCACTTCGGTTTAAAGACTTTTGTACAAAAACCACCACCACCTATTGAATAGAACCTAAAAGATGCTAGATAAAAACACAGGCCTCAGATTTTTTACAGTACCAGCTGTTACTAAGCGGTCACCCATCCAAGAACAGACCAGTCTCCTTGTTGCTTAACTTGTTTCTTTCTTTTTCTAGTTATTCATTAAGACCCCCCCCCCCGGGCCGGGTTAGCTCAGTCGGTAGAGCGTTCGGCTAGAAACCATAAGATTCCTAGTTCGATACCTGTCCACGCCAACTCAGTGTATGAGTAGCACAGGGATCTGTGCGGTAAAGTAAGGAGTTGATGGTAGGTGTGGCGCTCCACCTCAGATGCTAAAACAATCTCCTTGGTCTAGCGCTATTGAAAAGGGGATAGACTCCCTCGCTGACTGGCTGATACCGACTTTAGGCCGCCCCGTCGACTTTACTTTTTTTAAATTAATACACAGGTTCTGATTGCTAACAGTATCTGCATATGAAGCGCTCCATGTGTAACAGTTATCGTCGTAACAAATGGGCACAACAAGATGAGTTCAAATCCTGGACGAGGCTGTTTACATTTCACATAGCCTGATACCCTTGGAAAGGTAGTTGTATCTCATGGTGGTGTAATTTTTAACAAGCTAGTATCGTTGATACATTACCACCGAATAACGAGTTCAATCCTTGTTGGATACCCCATACTTGCGACCTAGTGTCACATCCTACCCGTTAATAGAACAGGTTGGGTAAATACCAAGCATTGACAAAGGTTTACATCCAACTATTCTACCTCTATCTATTGGTAAATAGTAGGGCAGACTGGACTCTTTAACACTGGTATGGTAACTGGTTTAGAGAATGAAAACTCTGAATTCAGACCTGTTAAATTCCACTTGTGTGGCATCCTGGTCGGGTTGGTAAATACTTATATAACAATGAAGATCGTTATCATATACCTACGTGTATATGAGTGTGTGTTTATGTTTTTGTTTTAATTATCATCATCATCATCAGTGCTGACAGCATGGATTTTCATGACTCTTCTCTCTCACCACTCGTCCCTATCAGTCATCGCTTCTTAATTTCTCAGTTCATATGTAGTTTAATTTCATTAAACCATAAGTTCTCTCAAGAAAGTTAACCAATCTTAATTTCTTTTATTATCACATCTTATTATAATTGAGATTGAGTGTCTGTCCGCCTGTAACCCAAAACCACGTCACCACAAAAGTCACAATTTATTTATTTATATATGTTATATTTTCAAGGGTTATTAAATAATTATTATTTAATCTTAATTATCATCACATTTATTAACAATGTCTCCATTAAGGTCTAGCTGAAAAAGAATGGATCAAAATAGCCCATGATTTAGCTCAGTCGGTAGAGTGTTCGGCTAGAAACCACATGGTTTCTAGTTCGATTCCGGTCCTCACCAACTCAGCGTATGAGTAGCACAGGGATCTGTGCGGTAAAGTAAGGAGCTGATGGTAGGTGTGGCGCACCACCTCAGATGTCAAAACAATCTCCTTGGTCTAGCGCTATTGAAAAGGGTATAGACTCCCTCGCTGATTGGCTGATACCGACTTTAGGCCGCCCCGACGACTTTACTTTTTACTTACTATTAATGTTTAAAATCCTACAATGTGTGTCATATATCATTAAGAAATAAATGTTTGCATATTATGTAGTGTGAATAATTTGTATACTGGTTTTAATCAAACCATGTATAATAAATAATTACTTGGTATAATTGATTTCTGATAATATTGTTTTATTCTCAACGTATTAAAAGCAATCCTATGTATAATTTTATTTTGAAACCAATTAGAATAAAGTAAAACTAAGTGTATTTTTTGTGTTCGTATTTAATTTCATTAGACTTTCTAATTCTTTATAATACTTGATTATATTAAAACTTAAGTACTTGTGCCCGGAGAGCTCATTTTTTGGCTAGTGCATATAAATTTGTAAATGTAACTAAGATTTTATTTATACAGTATATGCATTTTTTATACAGTCTATGCATTTTTCATACAGTCTATCTATTTTTTATTGATACTGTCTATCCATATTTTTTTTCATTTATACATGTTTCTGGGGTCAATGAAAAATACTAAAAATCAACGTACATTGCAAATTGCATCCCTTCATTAAAACTTAATAAAAACAAAATAATTTTTAGCTTTCTTGTTATAAGTTATATATGAAAACGAAGCAAGAGAATCACAAATGAATAATACGGGATAGTAATCTATCTTTTTAACATCGTTATGCAAATTAGATATCCTATGACCGTGATATACGACAATTATTACATGTAATTCACATTGAACGTTGATCATGCGGATTAAGAGTGTAACATGGTGGCCGTATTAATACGGAAAGACGCACATGAATTCACATTCATTCATATATTAATATCGATATCTATATACATGCGATTACATAATGATAATATATATATATGTGTGTGTGTGTGTGTGTGTGTGTGTGGTGTGTGTGTGTGTGTGTGTGTTTATATATGTTTGTGTCTGCGTTTGTGTTTGTGTTTGTGTTTGCTTTTGTGTGTGTGTGTGTGTGTGTGTGTGTGTGTGTGTGTGTGTGTGTGTGTGTGTGTGTGTCTAAAATATAAAATAAGATATATTCTCGTTGAGTATTTTACTCAGTTTCATGTGGCGAACACAACCGTCAGGTGGAAAGGGGAGGAGAAGTGACTCTTTGACCATAAGCTAAAGTAAGAGAATTATATATATATATATATATATATATTGTATTAAGAGAATTACATATATAAAATAATAATTAATTTTTATTTATCCAGTATATATATATATATATATATTATATATATATAATAATATATATAACTTTCAAACTAAGAAAAAGTTAACAAACAAATATATATTAACAAATACATTTTTTTCTTTGATTTGAAAATTAAATATTGCTCTCTATATAATCTAATTTATTGATTATTATACATTCAGCTTTTTTAGGGGTTTATAAAAATCCTTGTATGAATATATATATATGTTTGCACCTACAACAGCATATAGTATGATTGTACAGTGAGATTTCGATGATCCCAAATAAAATCATCTC
>CM042137.1:106722376-106739876 GCA_023376005.1 Doryteuthis pealeii | reverse complement strand
ATCTATCTATTTATCTATCTATCTCAGTCTGTTCATATATCTATTATCTATCTATCTATCTATCTCAGGCTGTTCATATCTATCTATCTATCTATCTATCTATCTATCTCAGTCTGTTAATATCTATCTATCTATCTCTATCTCAATCTGTTCATATCTATCCTATCTATCTATCTATCTCAGCTGTTCATATCTATCTATCTATCTATCTATCTATCTATCTCAGTCTGTTCATATCTATATATCTATCTATATATCTATCTATTATCTATCTCAGTCTGTTTATATCTATATATCTATCCATCTATCTATCTATTTATTTCAGTCTGTTCATATCTATCTATATATCTATCTATCTATCTTTCTATCTCAGCCTGTTCATATCTATCTATCTCAGTCTGTTCATATCTATCTAATCTATCTTTCTATCTATCTATCTATCTATCTCAGCCTGTTCATATCTATCTATCTATCTATCTATCTATCTCAGTCTGTTCATATCTATCTATCTATCTATCTATCTATCTCAGTATGTTCATGTCTATCTATCTATCTATCTATCTATCTTTCTATATCAGCCTGTTCATATATATCTATCTCAGTCTGTTCATTACGAGGGTCCAACTCATGATTTAGTTATAAATAATTACTAAATCGTGAGTTGGATCCCCAAAGGATGCCCCATGGACCTTCGAGACTAACATAAAAAAACCTCTACACAGGCGACGCCGGGTAGTCGCTTCTAGTCCTCCATAAAGGAGAATATCATTGAAAATCAGCTTTCTAAATCCTAACTGTTATCTGGTATTGAACACCAACATCTGGCACAAGTAGCAAATATATAATTATTTCAACCATTAGACAAATCATTTATTTTTACCTGGCTATTGAGTCTAATACATTGCCATTGTGAAAACCCCCGGTGAGAAACGAGCTCTCTACTCGAGTTAATTGTAAATTGATAATGGTTAGCAGACTTGTCTTTTAAATAAAATTGTAAATCATTACACTATATACATATTT
Source organism: Doryteuthis pealeii (assembly GCA_023376005.1). Lineage (NCBI taxonomy): Eukaryota > Metazoa > Mollusca > Cephalopoda > Myopsida > Loliginidae > Doryteuthis > Doryteuthis pealeii. The sequence continues at coordinate 106,738,853 of CM042137.1, read as the reverse complement.
ACCAACCCCTCCGCACGAGTAGGATGTGACTCAAGGTCAATTTCTTAAGCAGTGTTTAACAGGTTTTAAATTCAGAGTTCTCCTTCTTCTAGACTGGTTGCCTAATGTTAAATAGCCCAGTCTGTCCTACTATTTACTCATAACTGGAAGGAGAATATTAGGATTCGTACTTTTCCCAAGGGTATTAGCGCTATGTGAAAGTCAAACACACTCGTCGAGAATTTGAACTCGTCTCACCGTCTTCACTTGCTATGACGATAACCATTACACAACGCGCCTCCATTGCACTATATAAGTAGATTGTGTAATCAGGGCAGTGTCTGGAGGCCCAAGTCAACAAGAAATCCCGAGTCAGCGTGTTAAAGTAAAAAGATGCCCAATAAATCCTCGATTTTTTAGTAATATATATATATTTACCAACCCCTCCACACGAGCAGGATGTGACACAAGGTCAATTTCTTAAGCGGGGTTTAACAGGTTTGAATTCAGAGTTTTCCTTCTCCTAGACTGGTTACCTAGCCAAGGTTAAAGAGTCCAGTCTACGCTGCTATTTGCCCATAGCTGGAGGGAGAATTGGATTAATACCTTTCCCAAGGGTATTAGCGATATGTGAAATGCAAACAGCTTCGTCCAGGAATTGAACTCGGGTCGACGAGTCCATTTCCTTCGACTTTAACCATTAGACCACGCGCCTCCGATTTTTTTAGTAATATAGCCTACTAGATATGTTCGTGATATTGCCTTGCCTATGAAATTTACGTTACAACCCAACAGTCTCCAAAGTTTCCAGTGCGAAGGCCATCTCTAATAATTAATGCCAATGTCAGTGTCTCACATTTTTCAAATTTACTCTTACAGGCCGTAGCCCAACATATCATACCACCTTAGAATCAGACCGACTCCATGAGCAAATTAAAAACATCCCGGGTCGAATCTGGACCCGTATTCCTGAAATTTTGGATTCCCAAGTTTTGATTAAGGCGATTATTTTTCGGCGATTTTTTCGTGATTTATAGCGACGATTTTATTTATTTATTTATTTATTTTATTTATTTATGTTTGTTGTACGTTAACAATTTTTATAACTTCTTTCTCTAAGAATAAATACGTCCGTGTGTCACATATGTCAGTGTGTCACATTTTTCAACTTTACTCCTAGAGACCGTAGCCCAATATATCACATCATAAAGTAAAGTCGTCGAGGCGGCCTAAAATCGGTATCAGCCAGTCAGCGAAGGAGTCTGTCCCTTTTCAATAGCGCTAGACCAAGGAGATTATTTTGGCGCCTGGGGTGGAGCGCCACACCTACCATCAGCTCCTTACTTTACCGCACAGATCCCTGTGCTACTCATACGCTGAGTTGGCGAGGACCGGTATCGAACTAGGAACCTTGCGGTTTGCCGAATCCTTGAGCAAATTAAAAACTTTCCGGGCGAAATAAAATATTAAAAGATAATTTGATTCTTTGAAAAATATCAAGTTTAATAAAATTAGCCCTCGTAGGAGCTAGCTTAATTGCCACCCGATAGGTCGGCTTTTAAGCCAGAATTGTATATATTATAGGCATCTCGCCATGGCTAGTGGTTAGCAAGCTAGTTTAGTGAAGCAACTACTACTGATTAATGAGTTTGATTCTCACTAACTGTCTCATACGCTTTTTATATTCAAAGATCAAAATAAACTATAGAAAGTCTGATAAATAAAAGTACTACCATTTTTTCAATGAATCAGTGAGCTGATGCATTGGCTCAGAATATGTCTATTCGGAAATTGTCTAGTCATTAATTATTAAGAAAAAAATTGTCTACCGAGGGCAATAAAATCTTAGCCCCTTCAAACATATATATATATGTATGTGTGTGTGTGTGTGTGTATGTCTCTCTCTCTCTCTCTCTCTCTCTCTCTCTCTCTCTCTCTCTCTCTCTCTCTCTCTCTCTCTTGTGTGTGTGTGGTGTGTGTATGTGTGTGTTGTTATCCCCAGCTCACTTGGTGAGTTAGAGGTGGACGAAGTTTTTGAGGTATTATTAGTGGAGTCCTCAATATCAGAGCTATCATATATATATATATATATATATATATATATATATATATATGTGTGTGTGTGTGTGTGTGGTGTGTGTGTGTGTGTGTGTGTGTGTGTTTTTCTGAAAAAGACTTCTCTTAGAAGGTTCTTTTTACCCCTTAAATAGAATATTTTGAGAGAGACTTTTTCATAAATTCTAAACTATATATATATATATACATATATATATATATATATATATATATAATATATATATATATATTTGCATGGAAGGAATTCTATGACCCTGGGTTTCATACCTTTCAGTATTCGTCAGACTCTAATGATTACCAAAGATGTGAATACACAAAGGTATCAAACCCAGGGTCACAGTATTACTTCTATGATATATATATATATATATATATATATATATATATATATATATATATATATATTGCATAGAAGTATACTGTGAATACCTTTGTGTATTCACAAATCATTATATATATATATATATATATATATATATATATATATATATATGAGAAGTAAACAACAAACAATGTGTTTGATATGGCTTTTTTAGCCGACAATTTTTGGGAGAATATGTGCTTAATTGAAGTGTACCTAATTTTGAAAATTAATTAATTAATAATTAAGAAATTAGGCGGGCATAGGTATATATATATATATATATATATATATATATAGATAGATATATAGATAAGGATATGAAAACACACAATGCTGTTAAAGTGAAAATATTTTATATCATATTCATAGCTAATATTGAACAATATTTCGATTTATAAAAATCATCTTCAGAGCTTGTTTTTACTCCGGACTCTTCGTGAGAGGACTGAAAATAATTTGAATTCAAAACGAAAACATTGATGTTCCAAAAAGTCATGCGGTCGTTTCCACATCCGCCACGCATTTCTTGGTCAGCGACAATAATGTATATCTTAGTGTAACAGTTTTTTGAAAAAAAGAAGACATATTTCAAATTCAACAATAGACAAATTCTCTTTTTCAAACAGGGTGAGTTTTAACCCGTTCATGGTAGGCCTGAAACGGATTTTTACAGAAAAGAATTTTCTTTATTTTTAATTTTTTTTTCTTATATATAAAGTAATATATAGTATATATAATATATATATATATATATATATATATCAATTTTTGGTACAGGCAAATTTATATAATATATTGAGGATTATCATAGTGATCAAAGGGTATTGCAAGATGATAACGGTTGTATAACTAAGGAACACGAATATTAATATATAGATACAATTAAATCATATGACCTTTAGGCACCCATTTTGATCTCGGACATGTTTTTCATTTACACCGTCAATATCCGGTTGTTTTAACAGACGAGTTTTAGATTTTTTTAAATTATAAAACTAACCCCTAACCCTAACCCTAAACCCAACAATATCCATTTTTCGCCCCCCTCTTGTCAAACCATTTCCATATCCATTCATGTCAGATAATTTATTTACAACTTGACTTTTAATCGATTCCGGGTATAAACTTATGAAACTTGTTTTACTAATAAACATTTTTTTATTCCTTTCATTCCATCAATTGAAGTGGTGATCACTATGATAACCCTCAATATGTATATATATATATATATATAGAGAGAGAGAGAGAGAGAGAGAGAGAGAGAGAGAGAGAGAGAGAGAGAGAGAGAGAGAGAGACTTGTTGTGAAAATTGCATAGGCGAGAAACTAACAGTTACCACTAGCTTAGCTATATATGCTCTATCAATTATATTGACCACACTTTAATTATAAATTGGTGGGGATTAGAATCCACTGACTCTACCCCTTGCAGAGGTGTAAGACCCCCCCACACACACACACACACACAAGAGACTTGAGTATGACACGTACCTTCATCTGATGGCGGACTCCAGTTGTCAAAATCTGAGGAGTGTGAAGTACCCCTTCGATGCTATTAATTTCAGGCCCACCCCAAGGCGATAGGGTAGTACCATCCAGGGGTCGAATCGAATTATTGGTGTTAGATACAAGTACATGATACCATATAACTCTGTAATTATTTCTACTATCAAATATATGCACCCTCCGGGTGCAAGTATTTTAGTATTAATGTAATAAAATATGTTAAATTAGAAAGGCTAATGAGAATGCAGATAAAAAGATTTGAAACAGAGGGGGTATAATTGAAATATAGAACAACTGAAACTTACTCTTCCATCACTCTCGTCTTTCATTTTCCTAATTTAACTATTCAGTTAAAATGGGAAGTAAGAAATAAAATTATAGTTATTTGTTCTTGTAAATGGATATCTTTTAAGATTTATCTCTGAGATTTTTGCTCATATTAAGATAAAACCAAACAACTTGAAATCAATAATACTAAGCACATATTTATTAAAATCAAATCTGTAATATCAATACGCAAATTAGTCTTCCCTTTCACACTGTAAATCGCTATAAATACAATTATTACTATGTAGATATGCCCACCAGTATTAATAATGTAAAGCAATTTTATTAATAATGAAGGTTTACATAAAATTAAAATCATGGATATATACACACATACACACACATATATATAATATATATATATATATATATATATTATATATATAGTATGCACAAAAAGTAATAAGACAATCAGGAATATTTCTTGTGTGTTGTTTATTCTCAACTAGTTTCGACCTTAGGTCATCGTCAGGAGAAATTTCTTATTTGAAGAAATTGTTTTAGATTTTTTGAAAGGGGCATTATAAAGAACTATAAAAGTTGAAGTGTTTTTGAGGGTTTGACATGCTATTAAAATCCGGGTAGACGAGTGTGTTAGTAGTAGCATGTCCATTTGTTCCGTGAAGAACCTCTATGAGGTGGGTTATTTTTTTTTTTTTTTTTTAATGCTCTTATATATGTGAGGGAGGGTTCATGGGAGTTGTGTGTATGACTATATGTGTATACATATAAATGTATGTGAGTGTTTACATATATGTGTGTGAATATGAGTGTGTATGTATTCGGTACATATATGTGTGTGTGATTTGTGAATTTATGTGTGTGCTCGTTATTGTGTGTGGTGTTCTAGTATTGTGTGTGATGGTGTGTGTCTATAGATAATCAGGATGATTTGAAGGAAGAAATAGAAAACAATGTTGACATGTTTCACTATAAGGATAGCTTCTTCAGATTTTTATTGCAAAATGCCATTCTCATTTTCCACTTGACTTTATTTTCTCCTGTCATTGGATTTCATTCTAAGCAAACACACACACATATATATATATAAATATATATAAACATACAAGCATACACACACACACACACACACACATATATATATATATATATATATATATATATATATATATAATGGACTCTCCCGTCGATCGACGTATGAGTGAAGGCTTGTGTTGGACAATCCACACTTTTTGGCACAGTCGATAGGTAAGAATTGGTGCATCAAGGGTTGCCACAAACCCAATCAACGACCGTCCTCAGGAATTTTGATATATATATATATATATATATATATATATATATATATGTGTGTGTGTGTGTGTGTGTGTGTGTGTGTGTGTGTGTGTGAAGAAAGGAAGTGAATCCGACGGTATGTAGTATATTAAGAAAAATGAAAAAACACAGGTTTAAATGGGTTAAGTGGTGAGTTTATTGGCCGACGCTGCAACTACACACGTAAAAAATGCACAATGTTTCCTTTCGATACACACACTTACCCGTCCATACTCACACCATAAAAAAAGAATATTTGACGTCACATTTCAAACCGTCCCCTTTTTTTCAAACCTCAAAAAAAAAAATTAAACAGACTAAATAACAAGGACTACCACTCGCTTTTCTCGTTACTCTGTGATAAAAAAAAAAGTCTTATTGCCTTCCATATACCAACAAATGCCCTGAAGATGATCTAATTAATAGATCGAAACACTGCAGCGTCAGCCAATAAACTCACCACTTAACCTATTAAACCTGTGTTTTTTTCATTTTTCTTAATATACTACACACACACACACACACACACACACACACATATATATATATATATATATATATATATATATATATATATATATATATCGAGTCAATATAAAATGTCAAACATTAGCAAATGTTCCAAAAAATAATCAATAAACTGCAGCTTAGAAAAGCAAGCTATGCATTGCAATAATTTAAGTCGCTGGGGTCGGATAATATATAGTGACAGGGTGGCTGTGGCTGTGGCTGTGGGCCGTATTTTAGAAAAATAACTCAGCATATACTTTACCTATTATGGGCGGCTGTTGTAGTGGGTGTATTAGCAACTTTGTCTCGGGCACAAATTCTTGGCGTTGTAGGTTCGACTCCTCGAATATGACGCCGTGTAAGAATGGGCTAAACTTAGTAAACCGCCACAAGGACCCGGTTGGGATACATCATAGAGTAATGGTTTGCAAGCTAGTCTAGCAGCATCTAAGTCGAGTTCAATCTTTGAGCTAAACCGTGTTTTATTTGTTTCTTCGTGGGTTATTTAAGGCCAAAGTCACACTAATAACCCGGCCTTTGAGGCCGGGTTCCGGTGGCTTCAGCCACTAAACAATTAGTGTTAAATTAACGGCGTGATCCCAGGGGGCTATCCCCACAGGCAACGCATGCCCCTTGATTTAAAGGGGTGGGCTGGGTTTATTACCCAGTGTCTGAGGCGCCCCCTTGAAGGAGAATGCCGACGGAATCGACGCATTTTTGCACCCTCTATCCCATGAGCTTCGGCTCGTGGGTGGTACTACATTAAAATACCTTATGTCATACCCGCATAAGTGGAATGCGAGGTAAATATTTAAGGCCAAAGTCATCCTTGTAGAGCAGTAGTGGTACTAATTAACCCATGACGAGGTATATGCGAGAGATCATATCTTTCCCATTGTCTGAAAGGGACGTAATAGCGAGACTGGAATTCGAACTTGCTTACTTCGATGTCACAGTCCAGCATGTTAACCATTACGCCACTGGGACTCACACAGCTTTTTTTTTGGGGGTTTATGTTTTGGGGGTTTTGGGGGGGCCTTTTTGGTAAGCTCACGTGGTGTAATGGTTAACTAGCTAGATAGCAAACAATTGTTGGTGAGTGTGATTCTCACTGCGTGCCCCATACTTCTGGCTTCGTAGAAAATCTTGTTCAGTTTAGTAATAACAGCCATAAGGACCTGGTTAGTGGATTAGGTAGTTACGAATTTTCTAGAGACTGCCATGGTTTAGGTTCGAGCCCGAGTAAAGTTCAGATTTTTAATGCTCGACTATGATATAGGCAGTGGCTCCTTGTATGGAACTTCAGCGAGGCACAAACTTCCAATTTCCTGATTCTCATTTCACGACTTTTTATTTATACTGCTAAGATTAGTTTGGGGGAGTTGCCGTGGCAAACGTACTGGACTGCAACATCGCAGTAAAGTAGAGGCGCATGGTATAAGGGTTGCCGTCCTAGGAAATGGACACGGTGAGACGAGTTCAAATTCTGGACGCGGCTATTTGTATTTTACATATCGCTATATATTTCCAGCTATGGGTCAATACTAGAGCAGACTCGTTTTTTAACTTTAGTTAGGCAACCAATCTAGGAGAAGGAAAACTGAATTCAAACCAAAAGGGTTCTCTACTAATTAGTCAAAATAATTTTGAGAACTCCACTCCTCCTCTTTTTGTATATAATAATTAAGCGAGTTTGAAATTCTGCCGTGTTATTAGGTTCACTTTCGGATTAATACCTTAGGAAGTATATAACTCTTCCATCCACTATTGTTCTTTTACAAGGAAGGCTTTGGCATTAAATAACCTACGAATGTCATTAAACAAAGAAATTAAACCAAACTAAGATTAGTTGAGTAAAAGGACGCATACTGTGGAGTGATGGTTAGTTAGATCATCTTGCGGACAAATTTGAGTTGAATTCTCACTGCGTGCTCCCACTACTATGACCTTGTACCAGACCAAGATAATCTTGCTTTCTGTCAGTTTTTTTTATTTAACACACCACAGTGCCAAAGACAGGGCGTTTTTATTGTTTTGCTTCTTTTTTTTCTTTTTCTTTTTTAAGGTTTTTTTTTTTTTCATTTTTTGAATAGAAACTTCCCGTGTACGGATGAACAGTAGTAAAAGTTAGTTAGCCCCGTCGGTATCCTACTTTTGGAGTCGCCTCAAAAGGATAGGCTTCCTTTTTCCCAGGTTGTTATTTACAACGCCTCCTTAACAAAAAGGTTTGACACAAGTGTTTTTTTGTTTGTTTTCTTTTGTTTTTTGTTTATTTGTTTTTTAAGTGGAGTCTCTCCCATACATGGATTAACAGGAATAAAAATAGCTTAGTCCCGTCGGCATCCCACTTTTGAAGACGCTTCAAAATTATTAGCTTCCTTTTTGCCAGGTTGTTATTCACCACACCTATCTGCCAAAGACAGGTTTGACAAAGGGACGATTTTTTTTTGTTTTTGTCTTCTTTTTTTTTTCATTTATTTTAAGTCAGAAGCCCCCCTCCCGCTTTTGGATATAGTCCCCTTGAAGCTAAGATGGATAATTAATAGTACCCGGCTTGTTTTCTACTAAGTGAAAATGAAAGGTAACATTTAAAACTTGTCAAAACATCTATTCCTCTTTTTCAATCTGAATATTTTCTAACTTTAACTAAAGTCCATTCTGACCCAGAGTTAAGGTCCTATCTACGGATCAAATAGATCTGTTTAAAATTACTCGTAATGAATAGGAATACTTATCAAGTATTCCTATTCATATTTCTAAAGCGCGAGAAAAATGATTGCAACAGAAAGTTGAAAATATAAATGATTATGTTTATGATTATTATTAAAAAATCAGATTTTGGCATTAAATGACCCATAAGGAGTTGATATGCCATTAAACAAATAAACCAAATAAAGTTAAACATTAGAGAAAAAATGGGAATAAATATATTGATAAATTACCTTACTCTATTGTAGTTAGTTCTTTTTCTTTAATGGAACATCAACCCTTGTGGGCAATTTAATGCCAGTTTTTGTTTTTTGTTTGTTTTTATTTTATTTTATCTTTTGCAAATATGAGTTCATGTGTTTTGATAAACAGGTTGAAATGATTTTCATTAACTTCATGTAACTGGTGATAAACGGGTGATTGGCCCTCAGTCACTGCCTTCTAGAACCTTTAAGATAAAAAGGGCTGAGTGTTTGTTTGCATAAGAGTAATTTGAAGAATATTATATCATACTGGCACTAGGGCTTGATATAACCAGCCAATTGAGCGGTTCTGTCCCTCTATCCCATGTTGCATGTCACATGACCACTTAATACTCGGGTCACAGACCGTTCAGCCACCAGGATTGTGTTAGCCAACAGATGGCCCAATTGAGGAGAGGGAAGTCCTGTCACTCTGAAGAGGTGCAGTCGGTAAATTCTACAAACACAGTAGCCTGCTAATGGCTGAAAAGCTAGGTTGGCAGACCCTTTGTGTGTTTAATTCTAACTGATTGCGCCATACTTCTGGCCTTGTACATTCATGTATAATACGCACCCCTTACTTTCAACGAAATTCTGGATAAAAACAAATTTCGTATATAATACGTATTTACTTTTTGATTAGTTTTTGAATTTCAAGATACCATATACTGATTTGAAACCTAAAATTAATAGATTTCTTCATACAAAATGACAACAACACTGGAATAATAACATCCACAATAAACTCCTCCTAATCAAATCCACTTTGGGAGGCTGGAGACCAACATTAAGGAAGTTTAGAAAGGAACAAGTCATTGTGTTCCGATTACGCATTGGTCATACAAGACTAACGCACTCCTATATACTCAAACAAGAACAACAACCACAATGTGGAACATGTCAAACACCTTTGACTGTTAAACACTTATTCATGGAATGTAGGTTTTTTGCTCACATCAGAAACCGTTATTTTAAAGCAAACAATATGAAAGATCTGTTTGAAAAATGTCAACATGGAGAAATAAAATTATACCATAGAATATAGACATGAAACAAATCAATACCATACAACATAATCCCCAATAATGCTAACACATTTTTAAAACCAATTACTAAAAAGTATAAATATGAATACACGATATGTATAACTTCCTAACCGTTAGGCATGACATAACACCAGACGGGTTGATATGCCGTTAAAATAAATAAACAAACAAACAAACAATTAGTTTTTTGGTTGGATTTTATGACATGTCAACCTTTGTTGGGTTATTTTATGCTGAAGACGTTTTGTTTTATGCATTATTGGTGGTATTCAACATTTTTTAACTCAATTTATTAAACACATTTTTAAACTCGTTTTTTTTTCTCGATTTAACCCATATATGGTATTACCATGTATTACGACTTCGGGTCAGAGTGGACCTGGGAGTAATGGCGATAAAGGGGTACTCCATATTTCCCAGAGCTCCAATATTTGAAATTCACCATTAGATGCAGTTTAACGACATACTCAGGACATTAAGTTTTCCTTCTCCTAGACCTTTTGTCATACCAATGTTAAAGAACGCAGTCTCCCCTACTATTTACCCCTAGCTGGAAGGAGCATAGTTGCATAGGGATATTAGCTTTATGTGCAAAGCAAACAGTCTCGTCCAGGATTCAAACTCGTGTCTCCGTGTCCATTTCCCACAACGATGAATATTATTTTTTCTATAGTCATATAAACACTGTTTATGAATAAGAATATAAACCCACATTTAATAAATTCGCGATAATCTTTTTTAAAAGGAGTTAAAAAGTATATATGAAGAAAGACTTAGGAATATTGATTTACCAAGTTTAGTTTATCGACGGACAAGAGGAGATATGATTGAAGTCTATAAATATACCAATGGATTTTATTCAACGAACTTTGATCAATTAAATGTTGCTAAAAAAATCAATACCAGAGTTCATAAATTAAAACTCTTAAAAAAAACTAGCTAATATATGCACCCTCCGGGTGCACGTATTTAAGTTTTCATGCAATAAAATATTATATTAAATTAGAAAGACTAATGAAACTAAATAAGAATGCAGATAAAACTATTTGAAACATAGGGGGCTATAATAAAAAAACAGAACAAGTGAAACTTACTCTGCAATCACTCCAGCCTTTCATTGCTAAATTTTCATATTCTAACTATTTAGTTAAAATAGGAAGTAAAGAATAAAATTAAGGTTAATTCTTCTCGTTAATAAATTTCTTTTAAGATTTATTGAAGAGATTGTTGCTCATATTCTTTAAGATAAAACCAAACAATTAGAAATCAATAATACTAAGCACATATTTATTAAAATCAAATGTTTAAAATCAATATGCAAATTAGCCTTCCCGTTCACACTGTAAAACGCTATTTTGTTGTATATATAAATACAACTGCATGTTATTAGTTTGTTGATATGGTCAACTGTATTGATAATGTAAAACAATTTTATTAATAACTGAGTTTTAAAAAGAAATTAATTCATGGAAAATGTTACGTAAATTACTATGGGAATTGTGATTTGTGTAGTTATATAGTTTCGGTTACAGACAGAATACCACACAATCTCCATTATAATAAGATGTGTAAAACAAATGCAGGGCAAAATTATTTTAGTAACAGAGTGGTGAATACATGGAATAAACTACCATCATCAATAGTGAATGCCCCATCTCTAAACTTCTTTAAGGCAAGGTTGGATAATCTGTGGGAAGATTATGAATATTCTATAGAATTAAGATGAATGTTTGGAATATAAGGATCAGCTGACAGGTCTCATACCTAATATACTAGCTGAAAACGATATTATTATTAAGATATTATTATTCGGTAGAGCGTTCAGCTAGAAACCGCAAGGTTCCTAGTTCGATACCGGCCCTCGCCAACTCAGCGCATGAGTAGTACAGCGATCTGTGCGGTAAAGTGAGGAGCTGATGGTAGGTGTGACGCTTCACCTCAGATGCAAAAACAATCTCCTTGGTCTAGCGCAAGTGAAAAGGGGATAGACTCCCTCGCTGATTGGCTGATACCGACTTTAGGCCGCCCGGACGACTTTACTTACTTTATTATATATACATTTACAAACAGATTTCGGGTTCAGATTAGCTATTCCCTCCCCCCCCATAATGAACTTAAAATAAAGTTAATCTTGATCGAAAAAAAAGTATAATGAATATTTCAAAAGTGAACAATTACATTCCAAAATTAAACTTTTAAAAATTTATAAAAAGCCACACAAACAAAAATAATATTTTTAGCCGAGGTCAAGTTTAAATTATTTTTCCCGACCTCTCACCAGGTCGAATTAACACAAGGTCTTTTTTACGTGCAATTTTTTTATGGGACATCCAGCGAAGATCGAACATGCTATTCCGGTAGTAAGGGATCTGTGAGATTAGATTGCTAACCATTACACGACGACGACACCCCCCCTTAATTGCTTATTAGTTGGAGGCGCGTGGTGTAATAGTTAGAGTCGCAGAAATGGACTCGTCGACCCAAGTTCAAATCCTGGACGAAGCTACAGTTCCTATAGCGCTAATACCCTTGGGAAAGGATGAATCCAACGATTCTTCTCCAGCTATGGGTAAATAGTAGTACAGACTGGGCTCTTTAAACTTGGTTAGGTAACCAGTCTAGGAGAAGGAAAATCTGAATTCAAACATGTTAAATCCACTTGGAGTGGTCATTACTAGAATAGGCTCATTCTTAATTTGTGAACTATTTCACTAATTCCGGTAGTAATGGATCTGCGTGACTAGATTGCTAACCATTACACGACGACGAGACGCCCTTAATTCCTTATTCTGTATAGGGGAAGATTGGGAGTCCACAAATTTTAATAATTGTTTAAAGAGGGAAAATCGTTGTATTTTTTTACTGACGTGTAATCATCTGTCTGTAAATATAGCCTCATGTCACAGTTACAGTAAATATTTATTTATTGACAAAGGAAAAAAAAAGACCCTCCTCTTTCTAGTTCTAAATAAACCACATTTTAGTGTCTATTTTAGTCGGTCGTCTCTAAAGGCTAAAATATGCGGTGTGTGTAAACGAAATAGAAATATAATAATTAAAACCAATAAAACTGGCACACTGTTGTATGGTTTAAATTATTCCCATCTATTACTATTAATTCATATAAAAATATATGGTTTTAGACATTTACAAACCCCTCCGCACGAGCAGGATGTTACACAAGGTCAATTTCCCAAGCGGAGTTTAACAGGTTTGAAATTCAGAGTTTTCTTCTCCAAGATTTGTTACCTAGCCAAAGTTAAAGAGTGCAGTCTGCTCTACTATTTAGCCATAGCTGGACGGAGAGTAGTTGGATGCATACCTTTCCCAAAGATATTAGCACTATTTGAACTGCAAACACCTTCGTCGAGGATTTGAACTCGGATCGACGAGGCCATATATATATATATATATATATATATATATATATATTAACTCCTCCGCATGAGTATGGTGTGACACAAGCTCAATTCTTCAGAGTTTTTTGAATTCAGAGTTTTCCTTCTCCTAATTGGTTGCCTAAACAATGTTAAAGAGCTGTCTTCCTACTATTTACCCATAGCTGCAGAGAGAATAGATGGATTCATACCTTTCCCAAGGGTTTTAATCCTATGTAAGGTAGAGCGCCACATCTACAATCGGTTACCCAATTTACTGCCCCGATACAAGCTGGGCTACTCATGCCCATAGCTGGTGAGGACCGGTATCGAACCCTGAATCATGTGGTTCCTAGGAGGATACTCTATTGAAGTAATGGGTAATTAATTCCATGTCAAATCAACCAGAAAAAAGTAAAATTGTCACCCATCCCTTTCAATTTTTCCGATTTTTTTTTTCATGTGTGGACTATGTTAATATTAGACAATCCCCAAAATTTGACCATTCCAAAAATTGGCGGAGTTATGTCTGTTTTTAGCTCCCCAAATTTGGTAGGGTTGGCGAAAAATGGCAACTTTTTGTAATCTATTTTTGTCTGTAAAATAAGTTCTAGAGCTTCCCTACTCCTAAAAATTGGTTTATAAAAGTATTTTTGCCCATGGATTCCAAAAATGCTATAAACAGTTTTAAAGTCAACCAATTTTAAGTTATTGATGATTTCTTATTTCTAGCAATATCAATATCCCGATGTTGTTTTGCATCTGTGACAATTTTTTTTTCTATTATTATTTCACATGTATCGAACATTATTTGTACCAAAAAGATACTTTGATATTTGCTCAGAACCGAAGCTACAACATCAGTTAAAAATTTTAAAATCAGAAATCATTAATAATTTAAAATTGGTTAATTTTAAGACTTTTGTGATAGCAGTTTTTTTTATTCCTTGGGCTAAAATACTTTTATAAACCAATTTTCATACGTGAGGAAGCTCTACAACTCATTTTACTGACAAAAATCGATTACAAAAAGTCGCCATATTTCAAGACACGCTACCCAAATTTGGAGAGTTATGTCGGTCCTTAGAATCAACGTAACTCCACCTATGTTTGGAATTGGAAACTCAAATTTTGGGGATTGGCTAACTTCGCGATAGTCCACACTTGGACAAAATTTCAGAAAAGTTGAAGTGCAAAATTTTAACAATTTTTTGCAAAATCTTGTAGCTTCGGTTCTGAACAAATATCAAACTATCTTTTAGGTACAAATAATGTTCAATATGATAATAATAATACTTTTATAAACCTATTTTTTCGTAGCATGGAAGCTCTAGAACTCATTTTACAGACAAAAATAGACTACAAAAAGTCGCAATTTTTAGCGAGAAACTGTCAGTAACCAACCGTCGTTGACCTTATGTCCAAGCTACCCAACCTAGATATGCATTGCCTATATATATATAATATATATATATATATATATATATATATATATATATGCACTCTCTCTCTCTCTCTCTATATATATATATATATATATATATATATATATATATATATATATATATGCATTGTCTCTCTCTCTCTCTCTCTATATATATATATATATGAGGAAAATGGAATTGGAATGAATCCGACAGAATGAGGTAAAATAATAATATATATATATATATATATATATATATATATTTCTGATTGAAATTAAATATAACGGGATGACGAGGTGTTAAGTTTTTCTTTCTTTGAAAGTTAAATATTGCTTTGTATATAATATAATTTATTGATTATTATACATTGTCGTCTATTCATAAGAATTCTTGTATGAGTTGTGCACCTACAAAAGCATACAGTATCGTTGTACAGTGACATTTCGAAGATCCCAAATAGAATCATCACTTACAACAAGTCATTTGGATTACCTTACACACACACACATACACATAATATATATATATATATATATATATATATATATATATATATATATATATATATATATATATATATACTTTAATACTTGACAGCGCAGTTAAATATCGCCTGACTTTCCCTTCTTCTCACAATAAATAGCATTAATTTTTCATCGTTAATATTAGGCAAATCCGTTTTTTTTTCTATTTTTACTATTTTTTTATTTCTTTTATTATATCTTCATTTATCTTTTGCAAAAAGTGCATATTCATAGATTCAAGATAAGAAGGTAATGTGATGCAATATTTTATAACAACTGATGGTCTGTTTAATTTGTTTCGTTTTGTTTCTTTTTGTTCAAGGGTAAAGTTGAATGGGGTTATTTGTGCATTGGTGTGTATGATATGAAGACACTCAATCAGTATAAATCACTACATATACAGTCAAAGTGGAGGAATTGAAGGGTTAGAAAAAATTAAGGGGCTCCAATCTTTTAAGTGGAAAGGATTCGCTAATAATGAAAATCTTCATTAATTCAGTAATTGGGAACGAACAATAATCAGGGGTGCCCTAGAGAAAACCTGTCTGTCTGTGTATATATCTATTTCTCTATCGACCTATCTATCTATACTACATTCCTAAAAACATCTCTCTCTCTCTCTCTCTCTCTCTCTCTCTCTCTCTCTCTCTCTCTCTCTCTCTCTCTCTCTCTCTCTCTCTCTCCATGTGTATATATATATATATATGCATACATATATATATATATTTATATATATATATAGGGTAGACCAGAAGTTACTTTATTAAGTTTAAGTATTAACTGTAACCCTACTTTTGACCCACCCTATATATATATATATATATATATATATATATATATATATATATATATATAAGTGCTTAATTGGAGTCGTACCTAATTTTGAAAATTAATTAATTAATAATGAAATTAGGCGGGAATACCTATTAAATGTATAGCTAAACCAAATCGAGAAAAATCAATCTCTGTATGTAAATTTCGGCCTATTAGGCCTCATCAGCAGAGCTATAGATCGGAAGACCGCCCTGTGCGTGATTTGAACCGGACCGTCAAGCTGACAGGCCGATCCCATAACCCCAACACCAAACGAACTTCTTAGATTTTATGATTTGTTTA
>CM042137.1:106679876-106707376 GCA_023376005.1 Doryteuthis pealeii | reverse complement strand
AAAGCTCACATTTTGGGTATTGTCTCATTTTAACATAGTCCAAACCTGGTAATTTTTTTTAAATTGAAGGGGATGTGTGACAATTTTAGTTTTTCCTGGATGATGAGTACATGTAAAATTAGGTACGGATTCTGGGCCAAATCGCTGTTACCGCCAATTTTTGCCCCACCCCCCACCACCAAATTTGGAGAGCTAAAAATCGACATAACTCCGTCAATTCTTGGAACTGGAAGCTCAATTGGGGATTGTCTAACTTTAACATAGTCCAGACCTGTACAAAATTTCGAAATTGAAGCGGGTGGATGATATGGCCTGGATGATTTGACATGGACCCATATATTAAATTGATACGCGTATTTGACTCTAATCAAAACCAGATCTCCCTGTCGGCTGGGCTAAGAATACACTAGGTATATCCTTTGCATAGGGGTAAGATCGCCCCCCTCCCCAAAAATTTTTTCTAATATAACAGAAAAATGTATCTGATGGTGAGGCTACAGTTCTTGAGATTTTATGAGTGTAAGGCACTCTTTCATTGCCATTACTCCCAGGTCTACTTTGACCTGAATTGTTCATACCTGATAAGATTATAAAGAGCAGTTCGTTAGTATAAGATAAAAATATGTGAAACCGTACAACTGTGAAAAGTATTTGTGATCGATAGGAATACTTTATATAACTGTGCAAACAAATGATTATAGACAAATAAAAATTAAGTATTTTTTTAGAGTCGATGAAAATAGTTATGATTACAATCAAACATTGACAAATTAATCAATTTCTTGTATTAAATAATCCATAAGGATTTAATATGTCGTTAAACAAATAAACCATTAAAACCAGATTCAAAACAAATTAAAATTAATAGATTGAAACGATTTTTAACGTAATTAAATTTTAATTGAATTTATAAATGTGTACAGATTTTTACAATTGATAAGAAGAGATAGCAAAAGTTTGGATGGGATTAGGAGTTGGCAAAAAAGGTTGATTCTTTAATCACCACCTCCCCCCTTTGATCCAAAAAGTCAAAGTATCAAAGCAACGTATACATAATGCAAATAGTTTATCCATTTTCCCAAATTACGTAAGTAGTATATATGTATATATTTTTGGAGGATATGTGCTTAATTGAAGTCATACCTAATTTTGAAAATTTATTAGTTAATAATTAATGAATTTAGGCGGGCATATATGTTCAAATGTAAGGCTAAACAAATCGAGAAAATGTCAATCCCTGAATGTACATTTCGACCTATTCAAGGATTGACATTTTCTTGATTTGTTTAGTCTTACATTTAAACATATATGCCTGCCTAAATTCATTAATTATTAACTAATTAATTTTCAAAATTAGGTATGACTTCAATTAAGCACATATCCTCCAAAAATTGTCGGCTTAAAGCCATATAAAAAAATAAACACATTTGTTTGTTTACTTAACCTCATATGTATATATGTATGTCTATATGCAAGTATATATATATAAATATATATATACATATATATGTATATGTATTGTATATATATATGTATTGTATATACTTATTTATATGTATATATATATATATATATATGTGTGTGTGTGTGTGTGAGTGTGTGTGTGTGTGTGTGTGTGTGTGTGTGTGTTGTATATACGTATATATATGAGGAGTAAATCCAACAAAATATGGTTGAAAATAGAGGAAAAAGTCAAATGACATATATGTATAATATATATACTATATATATATATATATATATATATATATATAGAGAGAGAGAGAGAGAGAGAGAGAGAGAGATACTATTTCTTTATTTTTTTCAATATATAACCATTAGTTCATTTCAAAATAAAACTGAGATATTTCGTGTGTGTGTGTGTGTGTGTGTGTGTGTGTGTGTGTGTGTGTGTGTGTGTGCCAGGTACTTCTGAAATATATATGTATATATATATGAAACTTTCAAACCATATATATGTTGTTTTTTTTTAAGAACGGAGAATTTTCCCAGTTAATTTATTTCTCATAAACCTTAAGAATTATAAGTTATTAATCAAAAGATATTTTTTAAATTACTAGACTTTGTTATATTTCAATTGAATAAATCATTCTATATCAGTGAATAAACTCTGAATTCAAACCTGTTAAACTTCGCTTAATAAATTGACCCAGTGTTGCATCCTGCTCGTGCGGAGGAGTTGGTCAATATATATTTACTCTTATATATATATATATATATATATAATATATATATATATATATATATAAACAGAGAGAGAAAGAGATGAGATGATAAGTAGATAGATAGATAGATTCAAATAGCGTGCTGAAAAATACTCGACCCCACCAATGACACAGATTCATAAAACGTATATTCTCTTCACAATTGTCATAATAAATTCAGTAATTTGTTTCTACTTGTTTGGACCAAAAAATCACCAGCAGCCTCTTGTAGATAGATAGATAGATAGATAGATAGAAATATGCTTGTACAACAATATATGTTTGGACACACATAAAAACATACATACACACATGCACTCATTCATATGTATTATATAGCCAAATAACTGTGTATGTATATGTATATGTATATTATGTAAAGTAGCAAGCATATGCGCCCCCACCCCATCCCGAGTGTAAGTATTTAAGTTTTAATGTAATGACATATATTGAATTAGAAAGACTGGCGAAATTAAATAAGAACACATATAAAAAGATTACACTTATTTTGATTACATTCTATTTGGTTTCTATATAAGATCTTTCATTGGATTGATTTTAATACGTTGGAGAATAAAATAATTATATTAGTGATCAATAACACCACGTAATTATTTATTAAACCCAGTTTTGATAAAACCAGTATGTAAATTTACCACATCATATATTGTGGAACCTTTATTTCTTAAGGATATATAAGACACATTGCATGATTTTAAACACAGTAATAACATGGGCTGTTTTGAGGCAAATCTAACTTAGAATTTCATTGAGACAATAAAATTTATTCTGTGCATTAATGATTTTGACTATAAATTAAATACTCATAGATGAACTTACGCAATTCCTGGGGGTACGTAATTTAGTTACAGACAGACACCGAATCTCCATTATAATAAGATATATATCAATTTTTAAATACTTATTAGCCTCTGTACTTTATATTCATCTTGTGACGTCTTTTTTTTTAATACAGAATCATGGTGCCTTTTCCCACTACATAATCGCAGTTAAGCAACGATGAGCTTGCTCTCTATTTAGATGAGTGTCCACATAAGAAGATTAAGTGTTATAAACAATCTAAAGCCTGGATGTTAAAATAAGAAACTCGTAGTGTGATACTAAACAGCATCCGTGTGTGTGTCTGTGTCTGTGTGTGTCTGTATGTGTGTCTATGTGTCTGTCTAATACCAGTTCGCCCCCAGTCATCTGTGTATGTATATAAATATATACACACTGAAACGTCGGGTCATTTCTTTGCTCATGTGTCAATGATTAAAACCGCATTGATATTGGGGTTGGTCACATGCTTTCAATGAAGTATCAAACGAGAATTTTGCGGAGTAATTGGCAAGTGCGTAAGTGGGGCTGTATCAATAGATCCGGCGCTTGGGTAATAGATGAAATTTTATCCGTAATGGTCAATATTTAATCTATTAATATTCAACGTCGAATAACGCGAATTAGTAAGAAAGAAGATGATGCTAAAAATTAAATCTACCAATAGTAGAGATTGTGTGTATTTCTGTCTGTAACAAAATAAGCGGTCATGAATTGTGAACGGTCTGTTCACAATTCATGACCGCTTATTTTGCTAAGAATAGCTAAGAATTTAAATTGAGGTCTGTCGATTTAGAATCAGGGGGTCCATGGAAAACTACCGGGACTGTTAGTGGCCCTTGACCCTTAGAGGCACGATTTGGATTCCATGACAGATACGTGAGAGTTTTTAGTCAGATTAAATGCGACCTAGCTTTGGAAGGAGGAAGACGTGATTGTCTTCTCTCCGGGATCCAATCTCAATCGCCGCGGGGAATCAATAAATATGGGGCTAATAAAACCTTGATCAGGAAAGACAAAGTCTTGTTAATGAATTATTAAAAACAAGCAGTGCCCAGCTCAGAACAGAAGAAGAAAACCAGTCCTTGAATAGAAGTCAACTAGATAAGAACATGAAAACCGAAATAGAAGCAGTTAGCAACAAGCCGAGTACCAAGTAAGACCACCATCCCCCTCTCTCTCTCTCTCTCTCTCTCTCTCTCTCTCTCTCTCTCTCTCTCTCTCTCTCTCTCTCTCTCTCTCTCTGTTATATACCCGATGTTTATAAGGGTATATACAGTATATAACATTGAGACTCCGGTTCTGGAGCTCTGGAGAGAGTGGAGTCATCTCTTTGTTGCCATTACTTCCAATTACACTCTGATAGAATGGTACTCCCTAAGAGGGTCGCATCTGTGGAGTTTCCTGGGTATGACGTTAAACTGCATCTAACAATGATTTGGTTTCTTTGCTTTCTTTGTTTAATGGCACATCAACGTTTGTGGGTTATTTGATACCAGCAATCCTTTTAGAATAACATCAGTGTCAATACTTAAACCAGAGTTGGTGGATGGGGTTTCCATCTTTTCCAGAGGTATCAGTTCAAAAATGAACGAAAGTGAACGTAATAACGCGACTGGAGTTCGAACTCGCTTACTGTGATGTCGCAATCCAGCACATTAGTTACTACACCACGGGGACTTGCCCATCTTGTGGTCAGGACCTATGGATCTCTGGTGAATGTGTAGTAACCCTCCATAGTCATTACCCTCAGGTCCACTTTGACCCAGTAGCTGTAGTATCTGTTATGGTCCTATATATAGGTCTATTAATGAAAATTATTTCTACCACTTTATTGATACACATTATGTTAAAGAAAAATTCCACGTAGAAATTATTTCTACAAATACATTGATACACATGGAGTTAATGAACGTTATATCTATCAATTCATTCATATATTATTTTCAAGTTAATGAAAAATCTAACTTGAAAATTATTTCTACGTTTGTTAATACAAATGAAGTTAATAAAATTTATTTCTACAAGTTCATCAAACCAAACCAAAAGAGAATATTTACCTACAATTTACACATAACTGGGGAAGGGGAGTCTTAACAGGAATATATATATATATATATATATATATATATATATATATATATATATATATATATATATGAATAAATGTTTAGTACAAGAAAATTTATAGAATACCAAAAGTAAAGGAATCATATGTATGTTGGGAGATCATACAAGTTGCGGGATGGTAGAATAAAGCAATATTTTATTACGAAAATAAAATATGAAATATGGGGGGGGGGGGTATGAAAATACGAAGGCCTTTTCGTCCGGTTCATTTTCAAGTATAATCACCGGCGACAATTAAAGTCAGATTGTATAAGATAAATATTTTTGGAACGAATGGGGGTGGCCAGAGGGGAACGAGAGAAAAAAAGGGGGGAATATGTATATAAACCCCTCAAGTAACACCAGGAGATATCTCCCAACAAGTAAAGGGAGTGTCTGGGTCTTTGTCTGCACAGGGTAGGACAAATAATAATTATGATAATATATATATATATATATATATATATATATATATATATATATATATGTGTTTTTACAAGCGAATGTTATAAAATATTCCGACTGCAGTTTCTTACTGTAGCAATTCTTCAGGGAATAATTCCCTGAAGAATTGCTACGGCAAGAAACTGCAGTCGGAATATTTTATAACATTCGCTTTTAAAAACGTATATTTAGGTCTTTTTATTGAGCACTTTTTAAATGGATTTTTATTAATCCAGAAGTAAACTTGTTTGCTTCGTGGATTGGTAAAGATCCGTGATATATATATATATATATATATATATATATATATATATATATATATATATATATATATATATATATATAATTTATCATTGAGGGACAAACTGAAATATATCTGGGTATTTTACACCATTATTTTATGCAAATCTTAAAATTATATTATAATGAACAATACAAAGTCAATTTCTTAAGAAGAGTTTATCAGGTTTGAATTTAGAGTTTTCCTTCTCCTATACTAGTTACCTAGCCAAGATTAAAAAAACCCAGTCTGCCCTACTATTCCCCCATAGTTAGGGGTAGAGTAGTTGGATGCATAACTTTCCCAAGGATATTAGCGCTATGTGAAATGCAAACAACCTCGTCCAGGATTTGAACTCAGGTCGACCAGTCCATATATATATATATATATGTGTGTGTGTGTGTGTGTGTGTGTGTGTGTGTGTGTCACTATACTATTCAGCTGTAGATTTTGATTCAGATGTTATAAAAGTGGATACATGCAGATTCGTATAATATATAAGTATGCATTATAATATCTTCAATAAAGACTCATCCTACCTTTGAAAATCAGTTGTCAGTCTCTTAACGATAAGTTTAACTTGTATTTTAAATATTAACCATTTTCAATTATCCAGTTGGTGTAACTTGTCTATCAAATTCGGGATAACGGTGAATCTCTAACAACAAAATGAAGAACGCGCACATGTGTCAACGTTCTGACTTCAGAACGGAAGAGAGAAATGTGGAAATTTCAGAACTTATGACAAACTTTAGCACAAGTGGGCTCCAGAAAACGTCGGCTAAATAAAACCGAATGGGCTCTCTTTCTCTCTATATATATATAAAATAGGGTAGGTCGATTTTTCACTTTTTCGAAACATCAAATTGTCCATCTATGTGAAAGTTGTGTGTTAGTATACTGAATATTGATACCAAAAATTAGATCTTTTACTTGTACTATTGTTTTGAGGAAATAGCATCAAAATCGTCTGTTGTAGCTTAAATAATGAGGTAAACGCCAGTATATCAGAGGTGTCGGTGGTGATGGGGTGGATGGACACATTTTCAATTTGAATTCTATTTATAATATTTAATTCGTTTCATTTTAATAAAAGAAAATAACATTTCTGATTCAAATATTGTAAACGGTAAATTTTATCTATATCAACATCCTTACTTATTTATGTTTTTTCTTCTACATTTACTCCAGTAGTAGTAGTAGTAGTAGTAGTAGTAGTAGTAGTAGTATAAAACGACTATTAAAACAGTAAAGTAGACGGAGTGACCTATTGTCGGTATCAGTCGGACAGCGAGGGAGTCCACCTCCTTTTCGCTAGAGCTAGACCAGGGAGATTATTTTTGCTTTTTTTTTTTTTGGAGCGCCACACCTACCATCACCTCCCTACTTTACCACACAGATCCAAGCCGTGCTAATCATAAGCTGAGTTAGCGCGGACCGTATTGAACCCAGACGCTTTTGCTTCTGAGCCGGATGTTCTAACGACTGAGCTAGACCGACTATACTCAATCATAAAACGCGCCATGAATTGCCTCCGCACCGGTTTGAACATGTGCAACTGGCGGTCGCTAAACATCAATAATTCAAAATAATGTGGAGTATAACTATAAATCTAGACATAATTACTGCAGTCAAACGACTAGATGTCATGGTTTATGTTTGGTAAGGTAAAAGAGATGTATTTGCATTGAAAGCAGACAATGCATCTCTTTTCGTGAAAGAAGCTGAAATAATAATAATAATAATAATAATAATAATAATAATAATAATAATAATAATAATTGCTGCACAAAATAGTGCCATAAGGACAAACTATATCAAAGCGAAAATTGATAAGACCCAACAAAATAGTAAATGTAGACTTTGCGGTAATAGAGATGAGACTGTAAACCATATACTCTGCGAATGTTTCGTAGCTAGGAGAATCGGAGACAAGAAAATGAGACCTTTTCTTGTATACCCTTATCAGACATCGGGTTGGAAGCGCGTGGTGTAATGGTTAAAGTCATTGGAAAATGGACTCGTCGCTCCGAGTTCAAATGCTGGATGTGGTAATTGCATTTCACTTAGCGCTAATTCCTTGGGAAAAGGTATGAATCCTACACTCCTTCCAGCTATGGATAAATAGTAGGGCAGACTGGGCTCTTTAAACCTTGGTTAAGCAACCGGTCTAGGAGAAGGAAAACTCTGAATTCAAACCTGTTGAACTCCGCTTATGAAATTGACCTTGTGTCACATCCTGCTCATGCAAAAGGGTTGGTAAATATATATAAGACATCGGGTATTTATAAGGTCTCATTCTCTTGTCTCCGATTCTCCTTAATTGAAGTCACTGTCGGAGAAAGTGAAATAATTCATCATCATCATCATCCTCGCGCTATTAGCACGGATATCCATGACAATCTCTCTCCAGCCGTCCCTATCACTGATTGTTCTCGGAAGGTCCTCTACGCAGCATCCAGTATCCGCACAGAGCTGGTCAATGTACGTCTTTGCTGACCGGCACACACTGGCGTTCCTATGTTCTGGCTTCCACAGGAGGACGTCACTTATAATTTCGTACTCGCTTCTCCAGCAGTGTTCTGCGTGTCTTGTCTGTCTTACTCGGATGGTTTGGGTGATATGGGCAGGTGGCCGCACAGCTATTTTCTCTTGGGGTGGTGTTTCCACGTTTTGTTTAGGATCGAACACAGCATTCTTGTGCAGCTTTCATCTAGTTAACTCTCTAGTCGCTTCGATAAGGTCCAAGTTGTGTAGCCGTACAGCAGTACTGACACGACAACGGCCGGGAAGAATTGTCTCTTTAACTTTTCTGTGAGTTTGGATGTACATATGACTGATAATTATTTCATTCATTCATTTATTTATAAATGAGTGAAATAATTAAGTAGATAAAAAAATGAATAAGTAGCAGTTCAAAAATAAGTACACCCCAAATATACATTCCTTCGCTTTAATTTTTGACTACCGAGTTTCAGACCTATAGAGCTTGGTTATAAATAATACCTAATGATATCAGTTTTGATTGTTTACTGCCTCACTAGAAATCTTTTGTTTAGAAGAAAACTAGATTCTTATTTCAAAATTTATTTACTTAATTATGTCCTACACTGTACATTAGGGTAGGTCGATTTTTCACTTTTTCGAAATATCAAAATCTATGCAAAAAGGTGTATGTTAGTATACTGAATACTGATACCAAAAATTAGATCTTTTACTTGCATAATTGTTTGAGGAAATAGCATCAAAGATCGTCTACACGGCGCACTAAAAATCCTCTTTTTCTAAAAGCTAAGTAGAAATCTTTTGTTTAGAAGAAGCTAGGAGGGTGGTTGTTTATATCATTCCTAAAAGTATTAGGACGAAACTAAACGTGATAGCACGACGTGTGAGAGAGACAGACAGATAGATAGTAATGATGATGAGATGATAAATGATGGTTCTTACGTGTTAAGTTCTGCTTACTGGTTCTAACTCGTCGGTCGCCATGTTCTTCAGTCGATCGAGTGGGCTTCTTGTTATGGGTTGGTTTTACTTCTTTTCTGTGTTGGGCCGGTCAATGCTTGTTTTAATATTCAATTATCAAGACTTGGTTGTTTTATGATAAAGATTTATTTTCAAACCCATCCCATATTCATCCGCCGCGGATCGAGACCGGCTCAGAGCGAGCAACCTTTCACCCATGGGCCCACATAAAAATGTCCTTGTGTCCCGCCCTCATGAGTGGGTTGAGAGGCAAATGCCTATCAACTCCGGTTGTATATTTTACAATATCTCAATTTTTCCTTAAAGTAGCTCTCCCTTTTCGGCATAAATGTCAATGTTGGAATATCATGGTATATTTATTTATTTACTAAGCTTAACTCAAATGTGGCACAAGGCCAGAAGTATGGGGCGCCCAATAAGAAACTACTAAAGAAATTCAAGTTAATTTTACGTTGAAGCTAGCTCACTCATTTTCACTACAGAAGACCATAAGCCTAAGCATCTGTCTTAAAAATAAAGAATAGCATTTTTTTTTCTTCCATAACTTTTTTTCTATTAAAAAACTTGTAGTCTTACGCGAGCCATTCAGAAAACACCGCGGGTTGCATGTGTCCGTCGGGTTTGCGTTAGACCATGCGAGTAGCACGAGACAAGTTAATAGTCATTTTTTTAGCCATCGAAAATGTAAGGACTAAACTATCGCGACGTATTCTAGGAACCAACCGACAAGGGGGGAGGGTCAAAGTTTAGGTACCGGACATGTATGTGGGAAAGGGGGTGCCCTTAAGGAAAAATTGTGATATTGTAAAAAAAGTATCTGGTACCTCTCTAAAGGGAGAGGGTCATTCCTTAAACATTGTAGTTCTTTTAGGCAATAACAAAATAAATAGAATTAAGTAATTATTATTCTGATATCTCCATTGCAACCTATAAGATTTCCATATGCCATAGTTGAATGAGCTCTTTGTAGCTTTATTTAATTCTAAAATGACTTGTTTAGCTAAGATAAAAGTTAGAATTAATAGAAAAAATATGATTACATGCATTTAAAAAACTGAAATAATTTTTCAAAAATGTATTATCTAGATATATAAATGCAACATTTTTATCATATCTACATCTGAATACTGAATGTTATGTTTAAGTAATATGTACCAGGTACAATATCTCAATTTTTCATTAAAGTACCTCTCCCTTTTCGGCATAAATGTCCATGTAGGAATATCATGGTATATTTATTTACTAAGCTTAGTTTAGATGTAACACAAGGCCAGAAGTATGGGGCGACCAATGAGAATCGAAATCACTAACAATGGTCTGCAAATCTAGCTTGCTAACCATTATACAACGTGAGGTGCCCTAGTTATTTACTAAGCTTAGCTTAGATGTGGCACAAGGCCTGAAGTATGGGGCACCCAGTGAGAATCGAACTCACTAACAATGGTCTTCGAAATCTAGTTTACTAACCATTAACCACATGAGGTGCTCGGAATATCATGGTATAGTTATTTACTAAGCTTAGCTTAGATGTGGCACAAGGCTAGAAGTATGGGGCGCCCAATGGGAATCGAACTCACTGACAATGGCTTGCGAAGCGAGTTTGCTAACCATTACACCACGTGAGGTGCTCGGAATATCATGGTATAGTTATTTTCTAAGCTTCGCTTAGATATGGCACAAGGCCGAATGTAAGGGGCACCCAGTGAGGCTCGAACTCACTAGTCATGGTTTGTCAGTCTACCTTGCTAACCATTACACCACGTGAGGTGCTCGGAATATCATGGTATAGTTATTTACTAAGCTTAGCTTAGATGTGGCACAAGGCCAAAAGTATGGGGCACCCAGTGAGAATCGAACTCACTAACAATGGTCTTCAAATCCACCTTGCTAACCATTACACCACTTGAGGTGCTCGGAATATTATGGTATAAGATGTACAATAAATCATCACTCCTACTTATGAACTTTCCCACCATCAGCAGCAGTACTTCCGTTAAAAATTGGCCAATGAGAAACGTATACAGAACACATTAAAGATCGTTGGTAAATGTACCCAAATCAATTGTTAACTGAACTTTCTGCAATCAAGACCTACAGACTAGGATTACAAGGAGAACTACTGATACTACTCATTCTTACCTATGATTTTAAGGAACACTACAGGCAAGGATTGCACGGAATAACCAACTTAACCGTTACCATGGTGAAAATAATTCTCACAATCCGGTACCAAAACTTTGACCCTCCTCCCTGGTCGATAGGCTGCATCAGAAACGAGAGACAACAACTTTAACAGCGATCATGGCAACATGATCTGTTCATAAGTTAAAAGTATGTTAATGCGTTAATGTTATTACGTTTGGCTGCCTTTTTGATATCCTTTCTCTTTTCTCTTACTTCTTCTGTCTCCCAGGGAACAGGGTGTTTGGCTCTTAATTTGGTTGGTACGCACTCGGCTGCTGCTTCTAGGTGGGCACTGAAAAAGCTTTCGTACTGCTTGTTTGGTGTGGAGTGTTGTATACCCTTTTCTTTACTTCTTCTATTCTTCTTTTGGCGTCTTTGACATCTTAAGTTCTTCTAGCGTCTCTTCTAACATCTCGACTTCGTCTTGGTGGTCGGTCGCACTTTACTCATTTCTTCTTCTAGATCAGTCTTGTTACCAAGACATTCACCAGCCACAAAACTGTGTTAATTTCTTAAGCTTTTATTTACTTAACTAAACATTTCATGTAACTAAACATCTGACTAACATAGCGCGCGTATGCAGTGAGTTCCAGTTAAGGCAGGACATCTTCTCTGCCCGACGTCCAAACTGAAACTGAGGACCCAACCAGGTCCGACGTGACTTCACGTATTTCGCGGGCTTTCTGTACTATTCCATAGAAAGTCCCGCCCGTGATATGAAAAGGGCCATCCCTTTAGAAATTCAGGGGATTGACAATAATCTTATGCAACCGCATAGATTATGTAACATGGAGCTTTCAGATATCTCTTGGAGGATATCGAATCTGTTTCTTACTGCGACAGCATAGCGATTGCATATATCGCTGTTGGCAAGTGTTGACCAGTCGTATCGTACAGATTTACTGGTTTGTTTTTTGATTCTACGTAGGCTTAGTCGTAATTTTGCTGTGACTATTCTATGATCAGAGTCTTGAGCTTTAATTATTCTTAAGTATTCATCACTGAAAAGGGGATTATAATGTAAATGGCTCTCGCACCACGTAGATATCTCAAGATGAACACGATACTACAAACTTTATTTATATATCTATTTAACACGAAACGATATCCATATACTAACAAAATTTGCAATAACCCCGAGAAATATCAACAACTTCGTTTCTAACCTCAACCACCAAACACCCCGCCGAATAAGCTGCATGGGAAGTCGTTGCTTGAGAAGCAACGACTTCCGGTAAAATTGCCAATAAAAACAGTTCAGAAACATTTAAAATCATTCAATGTCTGTCTGGATAAAGCGAACTACGAACTACTGCGAATTGCTAATGAAAAGTTTTAGATTAACGACAACAATGGCTGTAAGAATTCCAACAATTGTGACAATTTATTG
Source organism: Doryteuthis pealeii (assembly GCA_023376005.1). Lineage (NCBI taxonomy): Eukaryota > Metazoa > Mollusca > Cephalopoda > Myopsida > Loliginidae > Doryteuthis > Doryteuthis pealeii. Next base: position 106,694,439 of record CM042137.1, on the reverse strand, counting down.
CCATTACTCCCAGGTACACTCTGACCCGAAGTAATTTCGGTATAATATGGAATCTATAATTATTTCAGTATAATATTGAATAATTCTGCTCAAATATATATATATATATATATATATATATATAATATATATATATATATATAAAGTGTATTTTGGCAGCATTTTTTCTTTTATACAAGTTTTGTTGAACTGTACAGACAATTCTTGTCGGACGAGTTTTTGGTTGATCCTTTCTAATTTTCGGGCCATCTTTTTGGTGTCGAGGTGTAACTGGTGTAACAGTCCACCCAAAGGTTCCGATACGAGCGCTTTCGGCAATACAGTTTGTCATCATAAGGTAGGAAACGATGGTATGGTTTCGGTCTCGTTTTTAAGGAGAACGAGTAGTAGCAAGGAATTAGAAGTGGTAGGTAATAACAATTGTTAGTGGGAGGTTGTAGGAATGGTAGTGGTTCGAACAAACGATGCAGTAGTGATTTTTTGTGGGAGGGGGACACAAGTTGTGAGAAGGGGAGGGGAATAGTGGAAGGAGGATAGGCGGAAAATTATAAGCATTTGAGAACATGTTGACTTACTTCAAAGTTTATTTTGTTTAAGGTAGGTTTTTTTTGTTTGATATATAAAGCTTCGATTATTTGAAGTTTTTTTTTTCTTTATGTAGTGTGCGTGTATTTTTGGTTAGAATTTTGCGGTAGGTAGAGGGGGGACATGAATGTGTTTTAAGGTGTTGATTAATTGAACTGGAATCAGATAAGTGTTGTGTTAATCTGCGTGATAATGTGGTCGTCGTGTGGCTAATATATGTGTTATTAATTTTGGAGAGACAGTCTCCTACGGCACATTTGAATTCATACACAATATTAGTCTCATTAAGACGAGTAGTTTTGGGGGAGGAGTTGTTGCATGTGACAAGATTTGTAGGTTTAAATTTTTTGTAATAAATGATTAGATTGACTTTTTTGTTAGTGTCGGTGGAAGAGACATTGTTACGTATTAATTTTTTTAACGCATTTTTGTCCAGTTTATAATTTTGGTGCATCTGATTACAGTAATATATGTTTTGGTTAGGGCTATTGAGTGTGCTATTGTTTTCATTATGGTAAATATTATGGAGGGTTTTTTCGGATTTGTTCATCAACAAAATAGTTGGGGAATTCATTATTGATGAGAGTTTACTTAATATTTTTTTATTTCGGAAAAGAATATTGTTTTAGAAGAAGTAAGTTTTGCACGGTTTATCAAGTTTTTTATAATGGCTTTTTTATATTGTGCAGAGCATTCACTCTTGTAGTTGATAATACAAGAATTGATGGAGGTAGGTTTTTTTTATGTGGGGAGGTAGTGAACTTGTTGTTGTTAGAGTCTATCAGGACGTCGAGGAATGGAAGTTTATTGTTTGTGTTAAGTTCGTATGTGAAATTTAGTACAGAGTGTTGTTGAAATGTTCTTTGTAGTTTGTGGAGTTCATTTACGTTATTAACGAGGAGGAGAACATCGTCAACATAGCGAACATAGATTCTGGGTTTTTTATCATATATATATATACATATATATATATATATATATATATATATATATATATATATATATATAGAGAGAGAGAGAGAGAGAGAGAGAGAGAGACGTAGATGCGCTACTAGGTAGGTTGGTATTAGGATGATCCGAAGTTGGACCTTTCTTCTAACATCTGAATGTTAGAGTTGTTCAGGTCCAAATTGAGAGCTCGATGTTCTATATTATTGAACAGAGCAATATAATTGTTAAAAAAAGGCTTAAAAATCGGCTATTTTGCCATTCTGCCCACAGGTATCTGTGCATACCTATGAGTCTCATCAGATCGCTAACTTTATTGAAAATAGTAAACAGATTATTCATGAGGCTTTATATATAATTTTTTCTGGGAACCCTGAAAAAGTATGGGTTTCAGTTCTTCTCATCGTCTTAGGGGTAGATTTCTTGTCTCTCTGGGTGATTTTGTCCCCCCAATAAATTCTTACTTAGAGAGATCGGCCACCTTGCTCCCTTCGGCTGTTGAATTTTTTTTTTGTTATTTTTTTTTATTCCTTGTAACCGCTCATTTTCAATCAAGCGTTTCCTTTATTGTTTCAAGTTTTCCCTTCATAAAACCTCATAAAATTCAATCATTTTAACATTGTTGGTGCTATTTCAAAAGGAGAAAGTAATTCAAATACAAGGCTGGAAAAGGCATGAATCCATCTACCCCTGTATCTAAGAGTAAACAGCAAGGTAGGCTGGGTTCTTTAGCCTGGGTCAATCCAGAAGTCTAACAGAAAGAAAAGTCTGAATTCAAACCAGTTGTCCTCGGCATGAAAATTGACTTTGTGTCACATCCTACACGTGACGTACTGATTGATTTAACGGCACGTTCATCAGTCTAGGGTTAGGTATCGCGTTCACTCTGCGTTCACATTTACATTGTTTGTGTATGTATATACCCAACCCCTCCGCTATGAGCAGGATACGACACAAGGTCAATTTTAGGCGGAGTTTAATGGGTTTGAATTCAGAGATTTTCCTTTTCTTAGACCGGCTGCCATCACAAGTTTAAAAATCCCTGTCCTCCCTATTATTTATCCATAGCTGGAAGAAGATTAGTAGGACTTATACCTTTCCCAAGGGTATTAGCGCTATGAAAAATGTAAACAATTTCATTAAGGATTCGGACTCGGCTTGCAGTGTCCATTTCATGCGACGATAACCGTAACAGTGCTAGCATCTCCTTTATATTTTTTGTGTAGTTGTTTCTTAAGTGTTTTTTTGTTTGTTTTTGTTGTTGTTGTTGTTTTTGTTTTACTATTTCTCTGAATGTTTGAGATGAGGCTTGATGATTAGTATTATCTGCGTTATTCGGACTATTGTCCCCATCTTCATGGTTATTTGTACAATGTTTCGGCCGATATGCCCTCCGGCCTTCTTCAGGTATTTCTTGTCGGACTCGGGAACCTTCTTCCCGATTTCGAAAAGAAGGTTCCCGAGTCCGACAAGAAATACCTGAAGAAGGCCGGAGGGAATATCGGCCGAAACATTGTACAAATAACCATGAAGATGGGGACAATAGTCCGAATAACGCAGATAATACTAATCATCATAATTGTTTGTTTGTTTTTTGCTTTGTTTTTTTACACACGGTCCTAAAATGCGAATAATTGTAAGAATATTAATTTGATGGGAACCTAAAATAGGTACTACGACACTGGAGCAGAGTGGGCCTGGGAGTAATGACAATGAATAGTTAGTTCACACTCCCTCGAGCTCCAAAATTATAACATCACTATCATATGCAGATTAGTGTCATACCCAGGTCAGTCCTCTGAATGGGATACAGTCAGCTCACAGGGCATTTCACATTGCACTTACCGTTGACAAAGTTATGGATCCAACTATTCTCCCTCCAGCTATGGGTAAAAGGTAAGGCAGACTGGGTTCTAACCTTCGTATAGTAAGCGGTCTAAGAGAAGGAAAACACGTTAAACTCCGCATAAAAACTGACCTTGTATCACATCCCAGCTGAGTAAATACATACTGCAGTTTTTACTTACTAGACTAATCGCCAAGCTTGGGGGCTCTTTTCTCACTACAGTTTGAAAATGAAGCGTTCGTTGATATCTAAACCCAGAAAGCAAACACGCATGTGATAACAAGCATCTCGGACTCGGCAGTTCTTACTGATCATAATTATCTTTTACGAGCGCCAACGTGAGCACCTAACTGAGATCCCCGGATGTAACGCAGGTGTGCGTACCTGTTCAATGCATTTACCTTAATTAGTTGTACATGGTGCCTTGAGCGAGACTCTTTTTCTCTCGTAACCCCTCCCGACCCAATGCTCGCTGGTAATCAGGTGGATAGGAGAGACTCGGCGTTCAGGCGGTGGGGTGTACCGTGTGCGTGTATCTTCCTTAATTTAATTAGATGATCCGCACACACCTATTTGTTAGTTGTGTCAGCCAGTATGATAGGCGGCCTTTATTGATCAACGCTGAAATAACTGGAAGCCATTGTCACACAAGTTTCATTTGTTGTTGTTTGTTGCTTGCAGCTGATTACTTCAGATTTTTCTACATTCATTGGAGAAGTATTTTGAAAGGAAGGAAGGGAGAGAGGGAAGGAAGAGGGAGGGGATGAGGGATGAGGGATGAATGGAAGGAAGGGAGGGAGGGAAGGAGAGGGGGCAGGAGGGGAGGGGCAGGAGGGATGAATGGAAGGAGGGAGGAAGGGAAGGAGGAAGGAAGTATTTTGAAAGGAAGGAAGGGAGGAAGAGAGAGAGGAGGGAAGGAGGAAGGGAGAAGGGAGGAAGGAAAGGGAGGGAGGGCAGGATGAATGGAAGGAGGGAGGAAGGAAGGGAAGGAGGAAGGAAGTATTTTGAAAGGAAGGAAGGGAGGAAGGGAGAGATGAGGAAAGCAGGAAGGGAGAGGGAAGGAGGGAGGAGGAAGGGAAGGAGGAAGGAAGTATTTTGAAAGGAAGAAAGGGAGGAAGAGAGAGAGAGGAGGGAAGGAGGAAGGGAAGGGAGGAAGGAAAGGGAGGGAGGGGATGATGGATGAATGGAAGGAGGGAGGAAGGGAAGGAGGAAGGAAGTATTTTGAAAGGAAGAGAGGGAGGGAGCGAGGAGGGAGGAAGGGGAGGGAGGGAAAGAGGAAGGAAGAAAGGGAAGGAGGGAGGAAGGAACGGAGAAAAGAGGAAGGGAGGGAGGAAATAAGGGAGAAAGAAGAAAGGGAGGGAGGAAACCAAATAGGAAAGAGCTAGAAAGAGATATAGAAGGAAGGGAGGGAGGAAGGAAGGAAGGAAGGAGGGAAGAAGGGGAGAAGTGAGGGAAAAGAAATTTCGAGAGGACGAGAAAGACAGGAAGAAAGAATAAGAGTGAAAAAGAACGGAAGATATTTCGGAAGGAAGGGATAATTGGAAAGAAAGAAAGAAAGAAAGAACAAAAGAAAGAAAGAAAGAAAGAAAGAAAACAGTAAAAAAAACAAAAGGGAAAAGTGGAAGAGAAAGAAAAGTAAAAGTCTACAAATTCCACCACCAAGCTATTATTGTGGTTCTGGGTGTATATCCGCCCTAAGCCCTAACCCCTCCTCACCGTAGCAGGGTGGTGATAAGGCGGGTTGATCAGACACCCAGTGGTATTAGGACCACAACCCGGCTAAAGGGGCTCTGGTGAAAATCCAAACGATGTCAGCATCATTGTCAGGAATCAATCCATATTTGGATGCATAGCTTTCCCAGGATGATAGCCTCGCTTAACAATTAAGCTTGGATAGCATGAAACCAATGGTAGCAGATTTGGTTCCATACAAATAAGTTAAATATATATATATATATATATATATATATATATATATATATATATATATATATATATATATATATATACGTTATTCTTTGTATGCTTGAAGATTTTATAATTTTCTTTTATTCTTATCTTATTTTATATTTAAAATAATGATAAATAGAATACATGTGTGCATGAACAAACTCCTGGCCGAAACACGTGTTAGTAAATCTATTTTATCCATTCACTATTTTCTTTCCTTTATTTATTTTTCCTTTCAACATACCGTCGGATTCATTTACATTTTCAACTTACACATACACACACACACATATGACGAGCACGTTTGAAATTAGATTTTCTCCTTTTAATCTCACTTGTGCCTTGTTGAGAACCTCTCAACAGGCATCCCCTCACTGTTACGACTGAACCATTTCTGTTTAAAGAAGTAAAAAAATAAAAAAAAATAAAAAATTGATATAAGGAAAATATTTTTAGTTCATATTTTCTGACAGTAAATATCCGAACTTTTCCAAATAAATGTCGCAGTATTGGTAGATTGAATACGATAAAGCATCAAAGATATCATTTTTTTACCGTGCCGTTCCTCTGGGAATTTGAATGGAAGTTTATTATCGTTCCTTAGGAAAATAGCTCCCCACTTTAAATAATTAATCAACTTAGTCAATATTAAATTTCATTTCTTAAGTGGAAAAAAAAATTGTAAATTCTTGAATATTTAAAATAGAAACTTACTTTTTTATTATTGGCAGTGCCATGGAAAGCGTGCGTGTCTAAAAACAGACATTACGAGTTCAAGTTGGATCCGAACCTACCTCCTTTTCACAAACCACCTAAGAAAGGTGAGCAAGCCACTGATAGAGAAAGTAGGGATGACGAACTCATAAGCGATGTTCTCATGTGGTCGGTTGCGGAACTCAAAACATAGATATTACTAGTTCGAGTTGGATACGAACCTACTTCCCATTTCACAAACCATCCTAAGAAAGGCGAGCAAGAATCTGACGAAGAAAGTGGGACGACGAACTCATAAACGACGTTCTCCTGTTGGTTGGTTGGTTGGTTGGTTGGATGGATTTTACGGCATTACCATTTGGTCATTTTATGCTGAAGACGTTTTTGTTTCATTCATTCTTGATGAGTTCTCAATTTTTTTTTAACTCAATTTTTTAAAACATTTTTTAAACTCACGCTTTTCTATTTAAACCATAGATGGGACCCTAACAGTACTGTCACTCCGGATCAGAGTGGACCTGGGAATAATGTTGATGAAGAGGTACTCCACATTACCCGAGCTCAGAATTGGAACTTCACCATCAGATAGAGTTTAATGTCAGACCCAGGACACTAAGACACTCAGCTACCGCCTCCTAAAACATATAGGATAAAAAGGGTTGGGGCTTGCCATAAGGCCAATAGGGTTGGGACAATTATATAGGTGCTAGGGCTTAAAGAGGCCCACCGATTGATCAGAGGGGGCCTCTCTAGCCTAAGTAAGGCCCAAACTGGATTGTTGCATGTCATGGACAGCTCAGCCACCAGGGTACCGTTCATAAGCATCACGGTCGCCACCTACGGTCAACAGGTGGCCCCGTTGGGGGATCTTACCCCTCTCCAGAGGTGCAGTCGGTGGGTTCTAAAACTACAGCCGACAGGGCTTGTTCTCCTATGAACTCCTACACATAGACTGTTGTATACTGGAACATAGAATATTTCGGTATACTATTACATCCAAATAATGGACATAAATTCCACTATCGTATGTCACACTGCCGAAAGAAAAATAATACTAAAAATCAGGAATTAACCGAAATTAATGAAATTTTCAGTGTTGATACATTAATAAATAAAAGATATAATGCACTAGTTATTTCATTCGAAAACTCTTACATTTTTTCAGGTCAGTTAACTTTGAACCACGTATCTTTGAGGCGTAACACAGATTCACAAACATACGTGGTTCAAAGTTAATTGACCTGAAAAAATGTAAAGTTTTTAAATAAAATAACTAGTGCATTATATCTTTTATTTATTAATGTATCAACACTTAAAATTTCATTAAATTTGGTTTATTCCTTGATTTTTAGTATTTTTTTCTTTCGGTCGGTGGAATTTATGTCCGTTAAGTCGGATTTAACCGAAATAAGCGTTCGCACTAATCAAAAGTACTGCTTAGAATTAAGGTCTTAAGTAGACGGTTTTCATAATGATCTACCGACTGCTCTAAAAGATTGTACACAAGTAGTCTTAGACCTGTTTATTTACTTAGTTTATATCAAATTTCATTTCTTAAGTGGAAAAATTGTAAATTCTTGAACATTTAAAATAGAAACTTACTTTTTTAAAATTATTGACAGAGCAACGGAACACGAGCAGAACTCAAAACATAGACATTACGAGTTCGAGTTGGATACGCACCTACCTCCTATCTTACAAACCATCCAAGAAATGGGAGCAAGATATTGATGGATAAAGTAAGGACGAAATCATAAGTGACATTCTCCTATGTGTTGTATAGTCGACTACTGGACTTCAATGAAACCACAGACACGTGTATATAAAAATAGGACCCGTCTTTATTTTCTTCGGTGTGTGGGTGGTAAGGGGCGCAGAGCGTTCACAATGAAAATGCCGAGTGGTTGGTGAAGAGCGCAGTGTTCACAATAAACTGCCCGACGGGCTTAATGGCGACGGGAGGCGACGAGGTTACTTTCTCGGCTGCTCGCTGGGGACTGACTGCCACCCTTCATCCGCTAGCCTTTATATACAATAAATATGCCCACGCATTTTTATCATTTGATCTGATAACGGACATATATTTCTTTATCTTTCTCTCCACCTCTTCACTGGAAGACTCCGCGTCCGTTTTCCTTTTTTCTTTTATCTATTTCTTCATCTTCTCCCTGCTTCTTGACCGGAAGACCTCTCTTCCGTTCTCCCTTTTTTTAAATATATATCCTTTATCTTTCTCTTTGTCTTTTTGCCGGAAGCTTCCTCTTCCGTTGCATGATATGCAACACTATGGACTCCTATACATTGAATGTTATATACTGAAATATAGAATGCTTCTAAACTATTAAATCCAAATAAGAATTCGCACTAACAACAAGTACTTCGCAACAGAGTGCTAAGAATTAAGGTCTTAAGTAGACGGTTCTCATAATCTTTCCTATGTCATATTTGTATCAAACTTTGTTGATCTGCAGCGGGATTGATGAGTCATTTGAGAGCTCAGGCGAGGAAGGGTTCTGGTGGTGGGGTTGTAGGATTATGAGGTACGGAAGTGATCTGTAAAGATTATGCTGTTGCTATGTCCGGATGAAACTACGAAAATAAAACAATTAACGATAAATTATATATATATATATATATATATATATATATATATATATATATATATATAAATATCACAAGTTCTTGCTTTCTGTGAGATGTAATGATATGCATATACCTAGGTACCCACCTCACAGTGATTGGTTAGTGTCCACCATAAATACTTAACACTAGTGGTACAAACGCCTACTACAACGCCTAATCACTATTATTACGCCGACTACTATTATTACTACTACTCTGACGCACCAGCGTCATACTTACCTGCGATTATACCTCCCTACAACTTTTACAAATATATCAATTACCCGGATATATCACTGTGCAAAAATTATGAAGATTTGATTTATATTCGAAGATATTTAAAGATCAAAATTTACATAGAAATAGCATAGACTGCTCTAAAAAATGTACACAAGTAGTCTTGGACTTGTTTATTTACTTAGAATATATTAAACTTTATTTCTTACGTGGAAAAATTGAAAATTCTTGAACATTTAAGATAGAAATATGCTTTTATATAATTGACAGTGCAGCGGAATACGTGCGGAACTCAAATCAAAGCCATTACGAGTTCGAGTTGGATACGCGCATACCTCCAATCTCACAACGAGAAAGTCGAGCAAGACATGCTGGGCACTACTGGAAACATATTATCTACCCAAAACGTTCGCCAGGGTAGGATGTGACACATGAATGCGAGTATGGTGAATCCAGCGAGGGTCAAAGTCATTATTTAGTAGTAATAGACCTGCGAGACTAACTTGCTGACTATTTCACCACGATGGGACGCCCTCGCTGCTGGACAAATTCACAAGCTAACCCATCACCTACCTACCATTTCACAAATCCTCCAAGTAGGGCCAGCCACTGTTGGAGAAAGTTAGGACGAACTCATAAGCGATGTTCTCCTATGAACTCCTGCACATGGACACAGCAGTGTGGACCGACTAGCAAAAACTTACATTCAGCGGCTGTGTGTGGCACTGGATACTGTTTAGAGAACTTACCAGGAACGATGGCCGATAGGGACAGATGACAAGAGAGAGAGAGAGAGAGAGAGAGAGAGGAGGAGAGAGGGTCAAGGGAATCCGTGCTGTCGGAACGCCTTGATGATGATAATGATGATGATGATGATGATGGATTTTGGAATTGATCCTTCCTTACTTTTATATAAGTATTGACCGCAGAAAGACTCGAATTGGGGGTGGGGTATTTGTATTTTTTTCGAGCTGCCACAAACCGCCGAAATCTTTGTAAAGAGGTCAGACTCCTCAAAAGGGATGTCAAAAAGGTATTATACTAAACGGCATCCGGTGGTGAGGCTCCGATCCTGAAGCTCTGGGGTGTCCTTTGTCCTGTCGGCGAGGCCTAGAATAAGCTGACTGCTGAGGGTTAAGACCCATTCCAAATAAGTAGCGTTCTGTGTATGACACTAAATAACCATCTGATAGAGAAGCTCCAATTTTGATACTCTGGGGAGTGCGGAGTACCCCTTCATTGTCATTACTCTCAGGTCCATTCTACACCGATGTAGTACGACCTAACAGGTTCACATCTATGAGTCAAATAAATTGTTGCTTCCGCGCCGTTATGGCCCAGTTGCTGACAATAAATGAATAAATATTATTAAAAATAATTATTAAAAAATAATTATTAAAAATATTTATATAAATCTATAAAAGTTATAAATAATAAGTTATAAATAATAGTTGCTGACTTAAACTATGTTGGTCGTTCATCTGTGCGGCTTTCAAATCTTGGACAAGTAAAATAATGCACAACCTGTCAGCGCACCAAGTAAGGCGATACTACAAACTATAGAGGATAACTTCCAAAACCTTAAACTGGTTTGATCTATCTGATGGTGAGGTTCCAGTTTTGGAGGTTTGGGGAATGTGGAGCATCCCTTCATCACCATTGCTCCCTGGTCCACTCTGACCCGGAATGGTAGTACCTGTTAGGGTCCCATCTATGGGTTAAATAGAAAAATGTATTTATAAAAAAATTGTATTATCGATTAAGAATTGATTTATTTCAAAACTTTATCGGCATTAAATGACCCAACTGAGGTTGATATGCCGTAAAACAAAACTAAACTGGTTTGATCATGTGATATACGTGCCACAAAGTAACACGTACCGAAATATTGCAAAACTTTTTACTCAGCCTGGTAAGAATGGTTTCTTGGAACCATATATAATTGGTTTTGAAAAAAAAAGCCTTACATCGACATTAAGTAACACAACAAGGATTGTTATGCTATTGAATCAACTATCCTCACCCAACCGAGAATTATTAATCTGACTGCTTATGTTTCTCGACTAATGCTGACTACAAGTTCTCGGCATCATTTATAAGTAAGCACTAATCCCTGCTTAGGAATAGAATTTTCACTTGCTTCAGTCAGACTCATTAAAATTAAATCGGATATTGTCCTTTCAGGCGACGATGTGGACTCAACAATTTCTCGTACAATCTAGGCGCAATGATTACTAGCAGAGATACCTGACGTTCATAGGGGAAATAAATTAAATACAAAAGACAATGAAAATAATTTTGATTGTACAGGAAACTCAACAAAATAACACCAAAGCGATAAGTTTCACTATGTGGTATAAGTAAGTAAATTCGTCGGGGCGGCCTAATGTCGGTATCAGCCAGTCAGCGAGGGAGTCTATCCCCTTTTCAATAGCCCTAGACCAAGGAGATTGTTTTTGGCGTCTGAGGTGGAGCGCCACATCTACCATCAGCTCCTTACTTTACCGCACAGATCCCTGTGCTACTCATACGATGAGTTGGCGAGGACCGGTATCGAACTAGGAACCTTGTGGTTTCTAGCCGAACGCTCAACCAACTGAGCTAACCCGGCCCCTAGTGTTACTAAATTATATTTTAATATAAACTACCACCTACTAAAGAGTTTTAGACATAAAAGAAAATGCTGAATAGTTCCCATGGCCCTCTTTGTCTTTCATCTTTTGCAAATATATAAAGTTATCTATATTAATACTCGTGTTCCTTAATTGTACGACTGTTATCATCTTGCAACACCCCCTGGTCAAAAATGTGACCGTCCAAATCGTCTGAGATGAAATGCAAAAATGTAAATCCTTATTATCTAGTGTTGCTTATCGAGCGAATTCTTATTTCTTATGCGTATCGTCACCCCGGCAAAATAAGGGAAGAAAAAGGATATGCTACATAGAAAAATATAATAAGAAAGAAAGAAACAGAATAGAAGAAAAATAGAAATGGTGGGTGAACGCGTGGAATCAATAACGCTAATCTGTTTCAATCGAACATAATGAAAATATGAAAAAAAGAAAGAAAGAAAAAAATAGTTAGAGAGAGTTAAATCAATATTCTTATACTTTTTACATATTAAACTATTTTGTAATAGCCCTTAAGTAAACACATAAAAAAATTGTACTAATTAAATTATCATACTGTGATATACCCACAGGTTCTGCTAGTTTTCCCAATTCGTAAACAACTAATACACAACTGGCCATGAAGTCAAAAGACTTTTTGAACACCATCATCATCATCATCATGTCGCGCTGTTGGCACGGATATCCATGACAATCTCTCTCCAGGCGTTCCTATCACTCATCATTCTCGGGAGGTCCTCTGTGCAGCATCCTGTATCCGCGCAGAGCTGATCAATGTACGTCTTTGCTGGTCGACCCACACTGGCGTGCCCATGTGCTGACTTCCACTAGAGGACGTCGCTTATGAGTTCGTCCTTGCTTCTCTAGCAGTGTCCCGCGTGTCTTGTCCGTCTTACTCGATGGTTTGGGTGATATGTGGTAGGTGGCCGTACAGCTGCTTTCTCGTGGAGTGCTGTTTCCACATCTTGTTCAGGATCACACGCAGCATTCTTGTGCAGGTCCCATCTAGTTTATTCTCTAGTCTAGTCGCTTCGTTAGGGTCCAGGTGGTGCAGCCATACAGCAGCACTGACACAACAACGGCCTGGAAGAACTACCATAGCAAAGTATAATAAGAAGTATGTGACATACTATGTATATATAATTCTTTTAAAATATTTGTTATTATCTCAAATCAAATTTTGAATAAAAATTCAAAAACTAAAATACATAGGCAAAAGCAAAAATATAAAATCAAAAATTAAATTTCACTTTTTTTTGTTGTTTTTTTTTTTTTTTTACATCTTGCTTTTTTATTTGCTCGGCTAATTCCTTGTTTCAAGTTCAGATATTTTCATTTGAATGTTTTTTTCTTTCTGAAAAATGAAAAAAAAAAATATTTTGATAAAAATTGATATTTTTTATTAATTAAAAAAGCAAAATAAATTTAAGAATTTTTCTCTGGTTAAGCTATAAATATAATCTATTAATAATGGAGATTCGCTTCCGGTTTTTGTCTGTAACAAAACTGCGTCACTGCTACGTCACACTGCCTAAAATCGTCATAAATAGAATACACTCAAAATTTGAGCATGCAATGTTAGACAGTCCTCGTTGGTTTTTTAAACAAGTTTTAATAAATACATACCTGGTATTATCTATCTATATATTTATTTTTTTATTTTAATATATATTAAAAATGATCAGAACTAAGTTTCCATTTCAATTTTTTTATTTTTTACTCTTTAATAAATTTGATGAATTTACTTGACTTATGATACAAACTCTCGGATATTAAATTTTCAAACTCCCATCCCCTCGCATATAATGAAATTATTGTGTATAGTTCTCAGGTGCACCACAACTCATCAAAGGCTCATGTATAGTAGATAGAATAATGTGCCAATATTTTGTTGGTTTCCTGTACAATGCCAATAGTGTACAGTCATTATATATATATATATATATATATATATATATATATATATATATATATATATATATTATATAATGAAAGTTATAATTAAACAAAATGGTTAATGTCTAAGATAAAAACAAAATGAAACAGACAAATAGAAAACAATAACAAAACTAATCCTATCCGAATGTTTGCCTTTTACTTTGTACTAATGCCCTTAGGGAAGGCATTAATGCATCTCATCTCCCTCTGGTTTGGTTTGGATTCTTTTATGGCATATCAACCCTTTTGGGTAATTTAATACCGAAACAAGTCATTTTGATTAAAGTTTCTATGTTTCAAGTTTTTATTATCTTCAAATTGGTATAAATAATGTTCATTAACTTCATTTGGTTTGATTTGGTTTGGTTCGGTTTGGTTTGTTTTATGGTATGATAACCCCGTGGGTTATTTAATGCCAAAAACTCTTAGAGTGTGAGATAAATGTTGGTACTCAAGTTTTATTTACATGTCTATTTTTAGATGTATTTCGTGGATGTATTTTATATTTGATTTATAATTTTCAATATATTTTTATTTCTCTCAAAAAGGATAAAATGTCATCTATGTTAGTATTCTCAAAAAGATTCCTCATATTATTTGCATTGAAATATTTCTTTCTGTTTGGTGCGAAAACTCCACCCTCCCTCCAGCGAAGTGTACATATTTGGGACGACTAAGCTCTCTAGCCGTGAAGGTTGGCAAATAGCAATACCAAAAAGCCATCCTTGCAGCCGTCCTCTCAGCTGGGGCAGAAGAATACACCGACTGCACCTCAGCAGAGGTGTAAAATACCCCAATGCCAATATATATGACTGCTTGTCGTGGGTAAAACCCATGATGCTTAAGGACGGATTCTTGTTGGTAGAGCAGTCCATGACATGCAATACTCCACTTTGGCCCTTATTTAGGCTAGACGGGCGGTCGGAGAGGCCTCTTCCGATAAATCGGCATCAATAGGCATAAAATCACCCCAGATGTGTCGACATGCCATTAAAGTCAATCAATCAGTAAATAAATAAATAAAGGAAGTTTACGACCGATCTCATAAAAGCAAATACATCACCACCCATAGATAAGTACACCCCTAACA
>CM042137.1:106669876-106677376 GCA_023376005.1 Doryteuthis pealeii | reverse complement strand
TGGAGTGTTTGATGGCATGTACTGCTCAGCCACCGGAATTCATTCCTTAAGCATTACGGGTCACCACCCACGGCCAACAGGTGGCCCGATTGTCGGGGGTTTTACCCCTAAGCAGAGGAACAGTCGGCGTATTCTACTACCCCAACAAACAGTGTTCAGAACAATTGGAGAAAAAGATAATTGTACCGGGGAATATTGGAAGCAGACACCACCACGCAAACAGAGATTAAAGGAAGGGGTACCTCAGAAAAACAAGAAAACTCAGCAGCAGAAATATTATAAGCATCTAGGCAGTCTCCTTTGTAAGATATTCTGGCCTAAAGAACTGGACTAGACTCAGACCGGAGAAATAAAATAGACATTATATGTCAAGAAAAAAAGGTGAATAAGTACTCGTCTGGCAATTAAAATAAAAAATATAAACTAGAAGAAAAATAAACAACTTAAAAATAGTATGTATATATATATATATATATATATATATATATATAGTCAAATTTGAAAGTATATATATATATATATATATTATATATATATATATATATATGTAAACAAATATGGCTATTTTCAGCCGACAATATTTGGGAGAATATGTGCTTAATTGAAGTCAAACCTAATTTTTTTGAAAGTTAATTACTTAATAATTAATTAGGCGGGATTTAACTACTTAAATTTAGGGCTAGATTGATTTTTCTCGATTTGTTTAGCCTTACATTTAAGTAGTTAAATCCCCCTAATTAATCATTAATGAATTAACTTTCAAAAAAATTAGGTTTGACTTCAATTAAGCACATATTCTCCCAAATATATATATATATATATATATATATATATATATATATATTTCTAATTTCTAAACTGTTGAAAAAAAAACCCAGATAACTCAGTTTTTCAAAATATTTTTTTTTTCAAACCTACATCTAGGGAAAAAAATTTTTTAAAAGAAAAGAACAGTACATCCGTACATTTTGAAAATAATCATCAGTATCGTATGTAGTGGCCCAAAGAAAGTTATATATGTAAAAAGTGCTCATACGCTAAAGAGTCAGAATTATCCTGAAGAAGCATTCTGGTGAAACCTAGGTAAATAGTGTCTGAGTCATGTAGGTCCTTATATATATATATATATATATATATATATATATATATATATATATATATAATAAAAGATAATGAAACAAATATATCAAAAAATATTTTTTTATTAATCTATTCATATATATATAGATAAGAGATTTATTTTGAATCTTTAAATCCCGAGCAACACCAGGTGGCTCAACTAGTAATCCTAATTATAAATCAGAGGTGCTTACGTGTTAATGGTTTTCATTCTAGTAAATGAAGATTGTAAAGCGAGTTCAAATTCTGGACGAGCCTGTATATATTTTCACGAGTATGTTTACCTTCACATTGGGAAAGGTATGCATCCGACTATTCTCACTTCGGCTATGAGTAAATAGTAAATGAAGCCACCCTGGCGCAACACCATGAAGCCAAGAGGTCTAGAAGAAAGCAGCGGCAACAAAAATACTGGCATATCACCACTTCAGAGACAGCCTTCACATGCGACATCTGCAGTCGAGAATGTTTTTCTAATATTGGACTTTACAGTTACAGGAGGTGCTGTAACTTCAGGCACAAAAACTATATTATAGTCTTCCGAGACTGAAATGCCAATGGAATAAATGGTAGGATGGACTGGCCTCTTTAATCTTGGTATGGCAACTAGTCTAGGAGAAGTAAAAACCTGAATCGAAACGTTAAATTCCGCTTTAAAATATTAACTCTATATCGCACCCTGGTCGTGTGGAAGGGTTGGGTAAATACATATGTTGCATACCTCTTTCCTAACTTCTTTCTTACTTCTATTGTTCTTCTTGTCATCTTCTCTATCTTACGTCTCTTCTAGCGTCTGGACTTCGTCTTGGTGGTCGGTCGCACTTAACTCATTTCTTCTTCTAGATCAGTCTTGTTACCAAGACATTCACCAACCACAAAACCGTGTTATTTTCATAAGCTTTTATTTACTTAACTAAATATTTCATGTAACTAAACATAGCGCGCGTATGCCGTGAGTTCCAGTTAAGGCAGTACATCTTTTCTGCCCGACGTCCAAACTGAGACTGAGGACCCAACCAGGTCTCACGTGACTTCACGTATTTCGCGGGCTTTCTGTACTATTCCATGGAAAGTCCCGCCCGTGATATGAAAAGGCCATCCCTTTAGAAATACAGGGGATTGAAATAATCTTATGCAACCGCATAGATCATGTAACACATATATTTTAAACCAGAAAAATTAGTATTAGATAAAGAACTTTGAAACTATATAAACTGCGGGGAAAATTGTTTGTATTACATAGGAATACTTGATACCATAAAACTGTGCAAACAAATGATAATTATCATTAAGTAGTATATCTCTGAATTTTTGAGATGAGGTTTGATAATTTGTATTATTTAGATTTAGATGCTTCTGATCGTCTTGGTATATCTTCTAACATCTTGACTTGGTCTGGTCTAGCGTCTCGGATCTCCTAAGGTCTGGTTTTCTATTTCTATGTTCTTGCTGGCTGGTCGTCCTGGATTCATTTCTTAGTCTTGTTAGCAAGACATTCATCAACCACAAGAACATATTATTTATACAAACTTTTATTTCCTTAACTATACATTTCATGTAACTAAATATCTGACTAACATAGCGCGCGTGAGTCCCAGTTTTAGGCAGGATCTAAAATGGTCGACTTCTCTGTCTGACGTCTAACTGAAAACTGGGGATTCTGAAAAAGGTCCCACGTGACTTTACATATTTGGCGGGCTTCTGTAATTTCCATAGAAGAACGCGGACATGGTATGAAAGGGGTCATCCCCTCAGAATTACAGGGGGCCGACAATAATTATGCAACCGCATAGATTATGTAACACAAACAGTGCGCCCCAGAGGTTTTTCAGGTGCGCTCCGTAGTATTCCTGAAAATATATCCAGATATGAAAAGCAAATGTATACTAAGTTACTATATTATACCATTTCTTTACGAACACTCTGCTGGTTTCGTTGCGACATTATTATGATAGTTATAAGTTACTTTTCTTGCAACTAAATAAAAACACAGGCTTTAAACAATTTTATTGAGAAAAATCATTCTATTGCAATTTTCCACCTCATATTTATGTGAACTGGGATTTTCAACCCTCGCAACAATTAAGTGTAAAAAGAGAGGAACTTTTCAATGCATTGATGAGGAAATGAGAGTTTGTCTCTCAAACATAAGACCAAACATTGAAGAAATCGCAAGGTCTCATTAAAATCATGTTTCTCATTAACACAGGAATGAATAAACTTCATAGAGGTGTTAAGTTGGTTTTTGTTAAATGTGTTATTTTTTATATGTTTAACAGTTAACTTAATAACATATTAGTCCTATTTTGTATACAGTGCGCTATCAAGTATCTGTAGTACTGTAAGTGCGCCTAGACTGTATAAAGTTTGAGAACCACTAGTCTAGATGATTTTCACTTAGAAATGCATTGACTTCAACCGTATATCCCTTATGCCATGTGTCTAAATGAATAATACATAGTGATTTTTTAGAACCTATAAACCAGAGTTTTTCAACCGGTGTGCCGCGGCACACTAGTGTACCGTGAAGCTTCCCTGAATGTGCGTGAGTGTTGAGGACAGTTGATCATCCTCTTATATTTTTATTCTATTACTTTAATTTTTTGTTTTTGTTTTAATTGATTAAAATATACCTTTAGAAATAAAATTACGTTGTTTTCTTATACACTTTTCACTATTCCTTTTCTTTTAAAATTTAAATGATAAAATAATTATATGTTTATATACTGATGGTGTACCTCGATCAATTTATTGCCCTGCTGACTATGAGATGAAAAAGGTTGAAAAACTCTGCTATAAACCAAATGCTCTTTTTACCTAGAAATTAGAATTATACTTATTAGGCATGATTTTTTACTTACTCATATTTCGATTTTAAAAAAAAACACTATATGCGAAAATATTGTATTATTAAACAGGATACGTTATTTGAAATTATGTAAAATGTATAAATCTTTGCTATTACGTATTAATTATTTTTTCGGACGGTTGCCCTCACCTTTATTGTCATATACACAATGTTTCGGTCGATGTGTCTCCGGCCTTCTACAGGTGTTTCTTGTCGAGCCTGGGAACCTTCTTGTCGAAA
The DNA here is from genome assembly GCA_023376005.1 of Doryteuthis pealeii. Lineage (NCBI taxonomy): Eukaryota > Metazoa > Mollusca > Cephalopoda > Myopsida > Loliginidae > Doryteuthis > Doryteuthis pealeii. The sequence goes on along the minus strand of CM042137.1, from coordinate 106,673,169 downwards.
TCAGAAGCCTTTTTGTCGTAATTAGGAGCCTTCACGGAACTTCGAACCGAGCCCTTTATTTGATCCATTGTAGACTGCTCCCGTTCCGTTAGATACATGGCGCAACGAATATACGTGTTGAGTTAATACACCTGTAACCTACAGGTGATTGTCACTGTAATCTTTCTAGTAGATTAAGATTAATGTGGCTATTGAAAATATGATGACCTCTTCAAACTAAAAGTAGCATACAATGAAAAGCTATTAACAATAAAATCATTAAAAATTCTATCAAAATTCAAATGATAAATCGGCTGGCTATTTACTCAGAGGTTGGGGGAGAACAAAGGGTTTCATGCCATTAGGCCGGGTTAGCTCGGTCGGTAGAGCATCGACCTTAGAACCACTAAGGATACGGGTTCGATACCGCTCCACGCTAATTCAGCACATGAGTAGCACAGCGTAGATCTCTGCGGTAAAAGTAGGGAGCTGATGGTAGGTGTGCTGTTCCACCTCAGTCGCAAATACAATCTCCCTGGTGTACCGCTAGTAAAAAAGAGGATAGACTCCCTACCTGTCCGGCTGATACTGACAACAGGTCACTCCGAGTAGTTTACTACTTTTTTTAAAGCAAAGGGTATTAAACCGATTTGAACTCGGGTCACTAATTCTATTTTCTACGACGATAACATTGCACTAAGTGTGTATGGATGCACAGACGTAAGCTTCGTTTATTTAAGTGTATATGGGAACGTGTAAAATTGTTTTTATGAGAGTGGCCGTGTACGCTCATTATACGTGTGTACGTGTAAGAGGTGAAACGGGGTTCGATACGGGTTCATTGTATCACCTGTAGGTTGCAGGTTTAATTCTGACTGCGGGCGAAAATAACATAGAATACTTAACATAGTTTAACACTTGTACCTGGATCATAGTTAACGGAATGAGAACAATCTATCCCAATGGATTAGATAAAGGGTTCGGTTTGAAGTTCTGTGAATGATCCCGATTACGACACGAAGACTTCCGAGTTCGACAAGAAAGTTCCGAAGCTTGACAAGAAACACCTGAACAAGGCCATAGGGTACATTGGCCGAACGTTCTTTATAAAACAATGAAGATGAGGATAACAATCCGAAAAATATAAATGAAAGAAATTATCAAGCCATATCTAAAAAAAAAAAAAAAAAAAAAAGCAGCTAAATCCTTGGAACACTTGAAATAATATAACTGAGTGCAAATTATCTGTCACTAATTTCGGCATTAAATAACCCATAAGGGGTTGACATGCCTTTAAACAAATAAACCCAACCAAAACCTAAAACTCTACTATCCTGGTATTATGCCAGACCTAACTTAATTCGACTATATTTGAAAAAAAAAATCATATGTACAGACCACTAGATGTCATACTTTTTTTCTTGAAACACTTAAAACAATGACTATATATTTATCTTTTTCAGTAGGTTTCTTTTGTTTTGTTTTATTTTGTTTTGTTTTATTTTTTGTCTTTTCTAGTTTGTTTGTTTTTTTCTTTCTTTCTTTTCTAGTTTTTTGAAACTTTTTTTTTTCGTGGATTTTCTTAATATTTCTCTTTACTTGTTCGCGTTTGCTGATTACCATTGACCAAGGGTCACTTTATCCCCACTCCAACTTCCCTTTACACTCACACTCGATGTTTGACTTCCTTTTTTTTAAAAAAAATTGACCAGCGGCCAAATTAAAGTAAGCCAAAAGTGGACTCGGTGGTGGAGAAGGGTTCCAGGCAAAACGAAGACGCATGGAGACATTTTCTTGGCAAATGGAAGTCCGGCTTGAAATTGTAATCTAAATTTAACTTTTAACTTTACTGATGTTACCCAACCTAATTTGGACCTTCCCCCCTACCCTCCCCCCCCTCTCTCTCTCTCTCTCTCTCTCTCTCTCTCTCTCTCTCTCTCTCTCTCTCTCTCTTCATCACTTGTCTTTTAATATTTGACTTTTGTTTTTTTTTTCTTCTACTGATGAAATTACTCCAATAATTGATTAGGTTTTTGGGCGAAAATTACAAAATTAATCGATTTTTCTTTCGGGTCGGGATTGGGTGAGGGTGTAAAAAAAAACGAAAATGGGAGGGGAAAGAACATTACAATAAATATATTTTGCGGGTTTTCCTTTTTATTTTCTCTCATTTTTAAGGGTGTGGGGTGGGTGAATAAGTCATTTTATACTTATTGATATTATTATTAGTATTATTATTATTAGTAGTAGTAGTAGTAGTATTACTACTACTACTACTACTATCACTTTTACTACTACTATGAAAGATTATTCTTTAGAAATGTTACTGAGTAATGAAATTTGTTTTAGTAATTTTTTCTTTAAATTGTCTCCACGATGTATTTAAGATCGATACCCTGTGTGTCACGGTTAAAAAAAACTAACAGCTACATATTGTTTCGGTCTGTCTACCTTTTTCCCAAAATGTAAACAAAGGAAATATTTTTCGTTGAAAATTCTTTAAGTGAATACGTTATAATACCGTAATTATGTGCTAATAGTACGCACTCATGTATGACACGGACTCAGGTAAAATACGCATAAGTGTATAATTGAAAATATAGTTATGATTGTAATTAAATTAAAAATTTAGAAATTAATGGAATTTCGGCATTAGATAACCCATAAGGAGTTGATATGCCGTTAAACAAATAAACTAAACCGAACCAAACTAAATAGATGAATTAAATTTCGACATTAAATAACCCATTAGTAGTTGATATACCGTTAAACAAATAGACTAAACTGAACCAAACTAAATCAGATGAATTAAATTTCGACATTAAATAACCCATTAGTAGTTGATATGCCGTTAAACAAATAAACCAAACCAAACGAAATAAATTAATCAAATTTCGTCATTAACTAACCCATAAAGTGTTGATATGCCGTTAAACAAATAAACCAAAAAAATGAAATAAAGGAATCAAATTCTGTCATTTACTAACCCATAGGGAGTTGATATGCCGTTAAACAAATAAACTTAACTGGATCATACTGAATGTGAGAAACATTTGAAGAAGGCCAGTGCGAAAGGGGTATTTTTTTTTTGGGGGGGGGGATTTCTTATCTTTTTTCTTTTCTTTTTTTTCTTTTTTTTTTTTTTTTTATTTTTTTTTTTTTTTTTTTTGCTTTTACTTTTGTACTTGGTTATAGTTGATTACAAGGTGCGTGCTTTTGATTTAAACTTGGTCGACTTTCGAGGTGGGTTTCGCAGTATCCCGTGGCACACTGACATCTGGAAATGATAAAAGCAGTTATTATTGGGTCTATGG
>CM042137.1:106626107-106669866 GCA_023376005.1 Doryteuthis pealeii | reverse complement strand
TCTATGGTGACGACCCTCATTTAATCGGTATTAATTTAGTTATAGCTGTAGTGAGTGCCATGTTGAGAAGCTGATTCGGTCTTTCCTGCACGCTGCGCACGTCTCCGTTTCACCTCTTACACTTACACACGTATGATAAGCGCACACGGCCACTCTCATACACAACACAACATATACACTTATTACACGAAGCTTACGTCTGTGCATCCATACGCACTTCATGCAATGGTTATCGTCGTAGAAAATAGAATTAGTGACCCGAGTTCAAATCGGTTTAATACCCTTAGCTTTAAAAAAAAAGTAGTAAGCTACTCGGAGTGACATGTTGTCGGTATCAGCGGACAGTTAGGGAGTTATCTCTTTTTTACTAGCGGTACACCAGGGAGATTGTATTTGCGACTGAGGTGGAGCACCACACCTACCATCAGATCCCTACTTTACCGCAGAAATCTAAGCCGTGCTAGTTATGTGCTGAATTAGCGAGGAGCGGTATCGAACCGTATCCTTAGTGGTTCTAAGGTCGATGCTCTACCGACCGAGCTACCCGGCCTAATGGCATGAAACCCTTTGTTCTCCCCACATATGGGTAAATAGCCATTTGAATTTTGAAGAATTTTATATTTTATTGTTATAGCTTTTCCTTGTATGCTACTTTTAGTTATGGAGAATGTAAGTGTTATAATATTTCCTTTTGAATGGTCATCATATTTTCAATAAGTAGCCACATTAATCTTAATCTACTAAAAGATTACGCTTATTTTCAGTTTTATCTTAATTAATTCTACTAGCAACAGAAAACACCTCCGGGCGTCGTAAAATTAATTTTTGAAAGACATTGCCTGAGAGGGTGGGAGTTAAAATTCAATGTCAGAGGTTTGTATCATAAGTAAGACAAATCCTCATATTTATTAAATGATTAAAAAAAAATCAATTTGAAATGAAAATGAGCCCGTCCCTCTCAATAAAATGTGCGTGCATGTAATAATCAAACAATTATTTTGAATATTTTCCACATCAATTTTCACAAAATCGTAGGTATTTATTTATTTGTAAACTTTTAGTTGTTACTGTAAAAGAAAAAGACGAGAGTAAAAAACATTTTTTAAATTGCTTACTCAAATTTTGGTGTATATAGCATAAAAATATTGTGAGTAAGCTGTGACGTAGAGCTATGACGTAGTTTTTGTTACAGACAGAAATACAGACAATCTACATTATTAATAGATATGAAATTAATACATAGGATTGCTTTTGATTGTTTAAAATCAACTAATAATATTAGAAATCAATATAATAAATGATTATATATGAAACCGGTTTTCTTAAAACCAGTATGCAAATTACCACACCGTATCTATGATTAAATCTTTAGTTCTTGCTGATACATAACAAATTTCGCATAATTTTAAACGTATCAATAACAGGCCTTTCGGGGCTGTGTCTATTAATAAATTAACGGCGTGATCCCAGGGGAAGCCACCACCCAGGCAACATCTGCCCCTCGACTTAAGGGACAGGGCTGGGTTTATTGCCCTGTGTCTGATGCCCCTCTCGAGGGGGAATGCCGACGGAATCCACGCATTTTTTGCACCCGCCACCCATGAGCTTCGTTTTGTGGGTGGTCCCACATTAATAGGGCTTGTGCCTAACCCGTACACGTAGGGTACGTGGTAAATACAAATAACACGGGCCTTTCGGGGCTGTGGGTCCGGTGGCTTCGGCCAATCGACTATAATGTAAATTAACGGCCTTCCCAGGGGCCTACTTCCAGGCAATACCTACCCCTTAATTTAAAGAGGCAGGGCTGGGTTTATTGCTCAGTCTACACTGAAGGGGAATGCCGCCGGATCTATGATTAGCAATGATCTACACAGGTAATTTGTTTATATGGTTAGGGCTTACATAGAAACCGCTAAGCTGTTTGGATGAGCTGGTGACAAAAGAATCGCACAACATTTAATAGAGTTTCATTTCTAAGGTTTTGAATTCGGAGGTTAGTTTTTTTTATTCAAATAAAATTTTATAAAATTTATAGAAATACTTATCTTTGCCTATTTTAAGCCCTTTTAACCTATCTTGGTGAAACCCTACTGCAGAATGACAACTTCCGAGTTCGACAAAGAAGTTCAGAAGCTTGACAAGAAACACCTGAACAAGGCCATGGGTAATCAGCCGAACGTTGTGTATATAACAATGAAGATGAGGATAACAATCCGAAATATAAATGAAAGAAATTATCAAGCCTCATCTATAAAAAAAAGCAGCTAAATCCTTGGAGCACTTGAAATAATATAACTGAGTGCAAATTATTTCAAGTCCCCTTACTATCTTGCTGAAACCCTACTGCAAAGATGACAGGTATTTATGAACTCCACACATCATAGAAACCAAGCAGCCAATCAGAACCAGGAATGGAATCACCCAAATAGATGAATGACTATTCTTGATTTCCTAAATACCAACTGTCTTGACATTGCTTCAGTTGTGCTTAGTCAGTTGCTGTTGTGGAGTTCATAAATACACTGTCATACTGCAGAGGGTTGCAGAAAGATAGGTTCATATTGAGTTACGATTACTTGTTGCCGTGTCTTACCAATTCGACGTAATTGGAACTTACTTGATTATATCTACAACAGCAGTCTCTCACACCACGGTGATCCTACCGTAAACCGCTGAAAAACGTCTTTCGCACTTGTCATTATAATTGAGCAGAAGACTCAGATTACAATATAATAAAAACTTTGAAAGAACTAATTTCCGATGTAAATAGATAGTCAACTTTGAAATATCCCAAATACGAGTAAAAAATTTCTTTTTTAAAAAAAAAAATTGTCAACAGTCATTGGGGAAAATTTGGTAACAAAGATTTAACAAAGTAACCTTGGGTGGCGTTAATAAAAGTCGTATAAAATTGATTTATTGATCACACATACATTCGAGAAAGGTGGATAGTTAGACAGACAGACAGAAGCAGACAGAGAAAGAGAATGTATAGTAATGGTAGTGTTGGATTGTCTTCCTTGCCTGGAAGAAAGATATCTTCCTCTGGTTTCCGTTTGACCACCAGGGGTTTTTGGTATTTAAGCGCCTGTTTCGACCTCTCGGCCTCTTCTTCTTCTGTGGCACCTCAGCACATGGGTTAGACTTTTATGTCTACACCTTCTCGTGTGGGGGTTGCTGCTCTCAGCGCAACGCTAGTAGTTTTACTTGAAATTATGGACTCTCCAGTCCTATATCTCTATTTTGTATGTTCTTTGTAGTGAACTATGCATTACCTTTTTATTGTTTATCTATTTCTTTCTTGTATGTGTATTTCGTGTCTAAATGTTCTCGCATGTGCTTATATTAATCCATATTTGGTTTAACACAACTTGTCGGAGTTTTTGTTTCAACCACATATAATTGATATTTATACTTTGAACTACACTAGGGTTCTGTGTAATTTGGATTATTTTTGATAATATATATTCCCCCAAATGGGGCCACCTGTTAGGCGTGGGTGGCGACCCGCGATGCTTAAGGACGAGGTCTTGGTGATGAGCAGTCCATGACCTGCACAACACTCACTTAGAACCTTACTTAGGCTAGACGGCGCGGTCGGAGAGGCCCCCTCCGATCAATCGGCTGGCCACGTCAACCCTGGCACCTATATGATTGCCCCAACCCTATTGGTCTATAGCAAGCCCAACACTTTTTATCATATGGGTGCTAGAGGTGGTGGCTGAGGGTCTACATCTCCTGGGAATGACGGTTAAACTCTATCTGATGGTGAGGTTCCAGGTTTTGAAGTTTGGGGAATGTGGAGACACCCCTTCATCACCATTGATCCCTGGTCCTCTCTGACCCGGAGTGGTAGTACCTGTTAGGGTATCAATCTATGAGTTAAATAGAAAAATGTATTTATTAAAAAATTGTATTATCCATAAGAATTGATTTATTTCAAAACTTTATCGGCATTAAATTGAGACACTGAGGTTGATATGCCGTAAAACAAACCAAACCAAACCTTGATAATTATATAAAAAAGTATCATTTATCAAAATTGCGTAGTAAACTAACTTGCTGATAGTGGCATCGTAGTAGGCGATTTCGAAGTCTAATCGTAGTTATTACGTTCACTTTTGGACGAAATACTCTTGGGAAGGTATAGAACACCCTTTTCCTCTATGGCTAAATAGTACTACTATTTGTCCTTATCAGATCATAGATCCCATTAAAGAAAAAGGCTCACACTAACAAAAGCAACAAGTAGTGATATCCCTCACAGACTATATACGGATGTGGACTACGCTGATGATTCTGGCACTTCTCGCAAATTACATCCTGCACAAGCGAAATCCTGTTACAGCAGCCTAGAAAAGACAGCACACAACATCTGCCTATTACGAAAACTCCAATAAAACTGAGTCCATGTCTTTTTAAAAATGTAAGGAGTCATCTCCACTCTTGGATGGAAAACTCCTAAACTCGGTGAAACGATTCACGCTACTAGGCATGTATATCTCATCCACAGAAAGCGATGTTAATGTACGCATAGGAAAGGCATGTCCGTTATAAAATAGATAGTCAGTCATATGGAAATCTTGAACTCACAGACAAGCTAAAGAGAATTTCTTCCAAGCCATTGTCGTATCAGTGCTGCTGTACGGGCTGCACACTTGGACCCTAACGAAGCGACTAGAGGATAAACTAGTTGGGATTACACAAGAATGCTGCGTGCGATCCAAACAAAACGTGGAAACAACACCCACGAGAAAACAGCTGCAGCGGTCACCTGCCACATATATCCAAACCACCCGAACTAGACACGCAGGACACTACTTGGAGAAGCAAAGACGAACTTGTAAGTGATGTCTCCTGCGAATATCAGCACATGGGCACGCCAGTGTAGGCCATCCAGCAAAAATGTACATTGACCAGACGTTATGCTGCGATACTGGATGCCGCGCAGAGGACCTCACGAGAAACAATGGTGATATGGATATCCTGCTAAGAGCGCGACATGATGATGATGATGATTGTCTTCTATAAGGATGGCTTAGCTATTAAATAACCCACGAGGTTGATATGCTAGTTAAAGAAAGAACTCACAACTAAAATTGGTTAAAACGATCAATCAGAGCTACTCTTAACTATAGATATAATGCTCTATCACAATATTGAGCACTATTTACAAACTATTCATTATAATATCAATAGATTTTAAAATATTAGAGAACGCGTATGCTGCAGTAGATATATCTTGAATGAGTAGATATAGAAAATAACATAGGTTTATAAAATAAACTATTTAAAATTTAAGATAATTAAAAATACACATTCTAAATAGAAATTTTAAAAATCTAAAATCATCATGAGAAAAGAATATATCTTACCCGACCCGCATTTACGTCTGTTTCGAATTACATGAGTTTAAGAGGTCTTAAAATATAGCGATGTGTATCTATTTATTAATGAAAATATTTAATGATTTTGGTCATTAAAAAAATATCTAAAGTCAATATGATTATCTGTCTCAAATTTTCCAAGTTTTCGAGCTGTTAATATTGAAAATATGCACTTCAATGATACTCGGAGAGACTCTAAAGCTTTATTAACGTGATAATTATAAAGTAAAAAATAAGTTCAAAACACTTGAAAAATTAACCCATTTTTGATAATGTGAATGCACTTTATACACTTTTATTACCTCTTATTAAATTCCTGATTTTACTGCAGCTGTTAATATTTGAATTAATATAGCAAAAATATAGTTTTTACAGAAATGTCAATCCTTTTATGCACTTCAATATTTTTAATTCAACATAATTGTGTAATTATTTACAAAATAAAATAATAAATTATTTTGATGCACTTTATTCCTTCTGGAATATATCATCTATATTTCTATACAATCATAGAATATAAACAAATAGTCGCAACTCTGGATTAGTACCACTACTCTTATTTCTACAAGAATGGCTTTGGCATTAGATAAACCCACAAACGTTGATATGTCATTAACAAAGAAACTGAAAACAAATAGCAGTAAAATTGTTAAGAGTAGAAATAATGACTCCACCAGACCAAATTATTTGCACATAGTTTGAGGAGAGAAAAAAAACTCAAAATTTAGACATATCTATCAACACTAAGTTTATATTTCAACTTTGAAAATGAATAAAAATTGTTAAATAAAAAGTTGGATTCTGATATCAATAACCGTAAACATAACAGGAATTAGGCACTTAAAAAAATTCTATCATTTAGAGATTTTAATAAAAATCTTTAAGTCTCATAATTGCTTAGGTTACTTTGATAAATTAGTTTTTATTCTTTTCAGAGAGAGAAAAAATCTCTTCACATTTATTTGCACTGAAAAAAAAAAAAAAAAAAAAAACTTTTGACTAATTTGTAAACTCTAAGTAAACTCTAAAATCACTTTTTGTTAATCATAGTCTTTTTAATAATGCTTTATATTTAACAGATTTTAATTTAATTTTGATCTATGTCTGCATTTTCATCACTTATTGAATATTTCAAATATTACCAAAAATCATAAAAAGATATTTCTATCCTATGTTTCACTTGAACATACATGGTGTTATATTCCGAGATGTAGGATATACAAATTGGTAATAAAACAGTGAAATGTGTTAACATATAACAATATTTGTTTTATTCATTCTTTGAATTAGGCACTAAAACATTCTATCATTTAGAGGTTTTAATAAAATCTTTAAGTCTCATAATTTCTATACAAATGACAGAATATAAAACAAATAGTCGCAACTTCTGGATTATTACCACTACCTCTATTCTACAAGGATGACTTTTGCAGCGAGATGACAACCAAACAAAAATGCCGCGTGCAGTTTTTGATAAATTCTGGAAGCAGCACCCTACTAGACAGCAGCTGTATGGCCTTTACCTCCCATCTCACAAACCATCCAATTAAGACGTGCTGGGTATTGCTGGAAAAGCAGGAACGAACTCATAAGCGACGTTTTTCCTATGACTACTGCACATAGACACACCAGTGTTTGGCCGACTAAGCAAAAACTTGTTTCATCAGCTCTCTGGGTCCGTTTAGTTGGACTGCCAGAGCGATGACTGATAGGTACGGATGGCTAGAGAGCGTCTAGGGTATCCATGCTGTTGGTACGTCTGGATGATGATGATGATGAATGATGATGATGAGATGATGATGATGATTTATCATTCGAAACAATGGATTAAAGCCTGTGTTATTTCTCTCATCACAGTGGGGCAAGTGGATCCGAATTAACCAGTCAGCCGCCATTGTTGCAAAGGGTGTCGGATTTTCTACCGAATTGCATTTGTGATTTGTTTATTTAATGAGGTTAACCAGAGTGATTCATATTTTATGACTTGACAATTTTCAGTCTGTTCCCGTTTTGTCGCTCTTGCCCTCAACCGAAAGACGAGGATGCTTTAGCAGCACTTCGGGTCACACCTCTCTAGCCGCGCCTCATCCCCGTCCTTATAATAATCAGCATACTGAGATAATTATGATGAAAATAATCAGGAGGCGCGAGACGGAAAATATTTTCGGCATTTGTCAAATTTGGAAACTTTGCTCGGCTCCCAAAAAAAGACATTCCAATTTCTGAATTTCTATTCATAAGAATACAAGCATTACGTTCATCTAGTATCAGTCGTTCTCACTTCTTCTTTTTTTTTACCTATGAAGCCCTTTAATTCCTATTTTACTTTGGTGGACCCCCAGAAATATTTGATGTTTAAAAAATCTTATTGTATTTCCTTCTATTACCAAATCATTGGAGTGAGGCGAACAAGATATGCTGGACACTGTTGGAGAAGCAAGACTAATTGGTTGGTTGGGTTTTACGGCATGTCAATTCATTGGGTTAATTTATGCGAAGACGTTGTTTTATAGTCTTTCTTGGGTAGCCATTTTTATGAGGAATTACGTGGTTTAAAGGGGGAGCTTCTTAAGTCTCCCAGTTGTAGGCAAATTGTCGGACAAAGAAGACAAAACACAGTGGAAATTTAAATACATGTATTGACAAATAATACAAGAACTTGTTGCAAATTTTAATGGTATTTGCTATTGACTTATCGTAGTTTAAGACTGTTCGGTAGTAGAGGTTGGAATGTGATAGAACGCTCTTCGGTCGTTTCTCGTTTCTTTGTCAGTATGCTATTGTATCAGCCTTATAACGTTTGTGATGCAATGCCTTAGAAATGAGCTTGTTATGTGCGAGTGTCTGTAGACGCTAATTTCCACGTCCTTTTCCTGGTAACAGTTCTGTGATAAGTGGGCCTGTTTTGGCGTAGGTATGAGAGCATTTCTTTTTACGTCTCTCTTTGGTAACTGCTCCCTGATAAGTGAAGTTTTTGATTCTGGCGCCAACCTACGATGTTGGCGATTCCCCTAGCGGCAAGGGAAGACAATTCTCTATCGAATTTCCGATATTTTTTTAACTCAATTTTTAAAACACTTTTTGAAAACTCATTTTGTCCTATTTAACACTAACGGTACTAATCTCGTCAATGAGAGAGAGGTTGAGTATAGAGGAGAGATCAACATATAGATACTCTACACACACTGTAAAAGTATATATATATCTATATATATATAGTATATATACTATAGATTTATATCTCTTTTAAATGTTATATGATATTATATATATATATTAATATATTATATCACTGTAATATATATATATATATATTTCTACTTTTTGACACACTGTATCCTGAAAAAAACGTCCATTCATTCTGCATTCTATAATTGGTAAATTACATGCTTGAAGTCTCGACTACCGTTTATGACACAGCTTTATATTATATAATATGATTAGTTATATTGTGATATATAATAGTATGATAGTGATAAATACTTTTATGAAAAGTTCTTCTGTTTTTTGAAGTGTGTAGTGAAGCTCTGTCCAAATCAGCAGCACTTAACCTTTGTATTGATTCTGCAATTGAAAAGGGGCGATTTTCCCTATTATACGGACGATGGATGCGCAACTTTACATCTAGATATATAGGTTAATTCTATGTCTAGCACAGCTGCCCCGGCGATTTCCGACGGATTTAAAACAGTTAAAAAATAAGAATACTCTTATGCTATATTCATAGATAAATCATAAAATCATTTTCGTATATTTATTTTATTAGTCATTTGATCTTTAACATCTTGTTTTAAAGTATGTTAATCTTTTTTATCATTATTGTTTGCGTGTTTTTAAGTTTGTCTATTATTTGTTTTTGTTTTGTTTTATTCTTTATTAATTAAAATAACGATTTAATAAATTATAATGCTAATTTTGATATATCATGTGAGTTTAAAGCTTTTTTATAGAAAATGAAAGGTACATATTTTTTTTATCCCTTCGTCACGGACAAAACGGGTGATGATATTTCTATTTGATATTGTGTTTTTTTACTGGTCTCCACACAATTTTCCTTGCACTTGACGTGCACTCTGGTCGCTGTAAAGAATAAAAAAAGAGACAAAGACATAGCAGGGCAGACAAACGATATGAAAGCCGTACAGAAGAATCCTGCAGGCAGGATAGCGAGCACGCTGATAAAAACACAGATTGTCAAAACATTAATTGTCTCTGTATAGTCACCAAACAAACAGCGAAGGGCGAGGGTGAAGTAGTATATATATAGTATTCGAACAGCATATGAATATATATATAGTAGTATAAATAGATTGAGATGTAGACTGGTGTGTGTGTGTGTGTGGTGGTGTTGTATTCGAATTGGACAGAATCATGGTATAATTAATCGCAGCTGAATTACAGTAAGATGAAACAACGTGTCGCAAATGTAAAATAAATAATAATAATAAAACATAATCCATTTTGTTTGAAGCCCTTCTTTATATAATAACAAAATTTCAAACTAAATTTACATTTGGGTGGCATGCTGACTTACTTTCCTTGTTACACTTTTCGCCTACTTTAAAGGCCACCTTCAGCGGCTCTCCCACCACGGTGCATTCTACCGTTAATCGCTGGCAGCGGATCTCAGGCATGTGGCAACTTGTGACACTGAACAATTTACTACATGAACGCCCCTGAATATTTTTTGTTTTGTCTGGAACACGCAATCTGAACTGATACTTGATCTTTTTGCTAGGGATACTAGTTGAGATGGAATAATACCCGAGAGTGGAAAGTTTGGTCCAATGTGTTGGGGCGCGGCGAATGTTGGTAGGAGAAAGAGTTAATGCGTTGAATCTTATAAATAATATAGGCGGACATCATTAGATAGCTTATACTATATTTGAGTTTGTATCTGCCTGCTTTTCTCTGTCGCAGCCTGTAATTGTCCGAGGCTAAATCAAAACAAATCTCCTGTACCGAAGAATCAAAACAAAACGTTTCTAAATAATTTTGATTTTTCGGGACTGTTGTCCTCATCTTTAGTGTGGTATGTGGAGTGTCTGAACACAACGTTTCCGACCGCTGGTATCCCAGCTGCCATTCTCATGTGTTCCTTGCATATTTCGATGCAAATATAATTGATACAACACTGGAAAATGATTTATTAATAGTTTTGACATGGTTGATCAACACAAGGCGACAGACAGAGATTTATGAAGATCTCATTTAAAATAGAACGATCATTGTTTGTGGTCATGTTTATTAACCTTAGCTCCGACATGTTTACGAGAAGATATCAGCGATCATTTGGAAAAAATACAGACAAATAAAGAATTTGTAGGGGTAGAATCTTACGAGGAATCAGTGGTGTTATAATTTCCCTGAACTCATTCTGGGTCACTAGGGTCAAATTAACCGCTATGGTATCAGAAATAGGAACAATAAATAGTCAAGATTAATTTGTAAATTTAATGAAATTCGATATATGGATATAAAAGGCACATTTGCCATGTAATGATCACACTGTTGATAATTAACATCTACCCATCAAGAAAGTATGCTATTGCGTTGTTGGTAAATAGGGATTTAACATGCACACAATTTCTGTTGGAAGGTTGGACCATATACCTTTAGGTACCCCTATTGCGCTCTCGATTATAAGAGACATTTTTTTTTCATTGTACTACCGGTCAAATCGGGTTAGTTTTGTTAACAGACGACTTTTAGAACTTAAAAAAAAATTATAAAACAACAAACGACCCGGATTGACGGTGGTAAATGAAAAAAAATGCCTTATGATCGAGATCGCAAAAGGGGTGTGCTAAGGTCATATGTCCAAGGTTTCACACAATAACCCATCGAGCGATATGTCTGTATCTCAATGGGTGAGAGCAATATGAGATTTGAAAGTGACTGCTTGAATTGAGCTGGATACTATGTATTCGAACATTGGGAAAGAATTAAAAAAAGGCACACATGTTAAAATCTAGAGAATATGAAGGCTTGCACGTGTAGCAAAATCATGTGTTACTAAAGAGAAAGGTAATTTATGACGAAGTGCGCGGTCCCTGCTCAAAATTGCTACCCGGTGACTAGTCAAAATAACAACCCCACTCGTCGTAATTCTTGTTTTCATCGAATTTGTCGTATTCATGGTTTAGATTGAGATGATAATATATTGGAATAACTGAGATAGATAAGATACAAAACATAATAAATATAGATAGATATGAAACAAATGGAGATAGATATTTCGATAAGTAAATTGTATTTGGGGGAGGGTCGCATCTTTTTTTCGTAATTCTCCTTGTTTATTTACGAAACTAAAAAAAGACATTAAAACAAACCTGAATAAAAAAAAAATCTTGGATTTAAAGTAATATAGATAAATAGTGAACAAATTTGAGATAGATAGATAAGATATCGAAGATGGATAGTTGAAAGACTGGAGCTGGTTCGTTAATTTTAATAAGTCGCCGGGTAGCACATTCTGAGGAGAGACGGGACGACACTTCCTCAAATTACCAAAGAAAACGGTTGTCCATTAAATACATTTATTTAAAAGTAAAGTACGTGGGGCCTAAAGTCGTATCGAGCCAATCAGCAAGGGAGTCTATCACTTTTCCAATAGCGCACGACAAAGAGATGTTTTTTGCCTCTGAAGGTGACGCCACTGACCTTACCATAACAAGCTCTTATTTTACTCGCACAGATACCTCATCTCATTACGCTGAAGTTGGCGAGGGCCGTATCGAACAAGGAACCTTGTGGTTTCTAGCGAAACGCTCTAGACAAAAACAAAATTGTAGTAGAAAATAATAAAGCTTCCGTGGTGTATTACTGCAAACTGACCTGAAATCCAAGTCGACACAGTGATGAGCCTGTTCAGTAATTTATGGGTAATGAGTTATAAACATTGTGTATTAAAAACACCACACACATATACAAGGTGTGTCCAAAAAATATTGAGGATTTTTCTACTTTTTGACACATCTGTATTCTGAACAAAAATTAACGTTCCATTCATTTCTATTTCTATCTGGTAAATACAGCTCGAACTCGGCACTTTTAGGACCACGGACTTGTATTCTAAAAAAAATAACGTCCATTCATTGTCATTTCTATCTTGGTAAATACAGCTTCAATATCGGCACTTTTATTACACAACTTGTATAATAAGAAACAAAAAAAAATGACCCAATGGGTTGACATGACGTAAAATCAACCAGACCAACCAACCAACCACCAACTATCTCAATGTGGGCATTTCATCTGATCTCTCCATATCAATCTATTTATCTTGGTCTTGATATCTATCTATGGCATACTCTATCTATCTTGGCAAAATCTAATCTATCCATCTATCTATCTATTTCTATGCGTTCCATCGTGGGGTAATGGTTACCTAAGCTAGTACCATATATCCATTACTACTGAATAGTGAGTTCGATCCTTGCTTTATACTTGTGACCTTGTGTGCCACATCGACCCGTTGCGAACTGGTTTGGTTATCTAACCTATCTATCTTAATCTGTTCCTATCTATATTGCTCTTTTCATATCTATCATCTATCTATTATCATTACTATTTATATCTACCTGTGACGATTACGGTCAAGTTAAGTTGATCGGCACCGGTTCTGCTAACCATGAAGTTAAAAAGTGTTGAATGTCCACCTAAAACAATTGCACGTACTGTAGAGCAACCTGATTTGTTTATCAAAATGACAGATTCGACATTAGATGTCCGCGGCAAAGGTTTGACAACGCTTCTAGTGTCTATCAACTTGTCAAGTTGATCTTCAAATCTTGGTTCAACTTCAGGTGTAAGTCTCCTCACTTTTTCAATTTCAATAAGTCTGTTTCTTGTGAACATCATTGCTTCCAGAATATATATATATATATATATATATATAATATATATATATATATAAGTGTTGGTGTGTGTGTGTGTGTGTGTGTGTGTGTGTGTAAAATTGATAAATGGAAGCGACGGTATGTTGAAATGAAATAAAGGAAAGAAATGTTTGATGGATAATATAAGGATTTATTTTATTTTATTTTACTGGACACGTGTTTTTCGACCAGGAGTTTATCTAATTGTTGTGTTACTACAATTAGATGTATTTCAAATTTTAGGTCTTTAGAGTGTTCATACAAATCGTTTTTTAAATTTATAATATATATATATATATAATATATATATATATATATATATATTATATATATAACGAGGCATTTCCATTAAGATGCATTAGAAATTTTTTTTACTCCGCTGGAAAAGCTCAATGTGATTTTTGATAATTACATTAAGCATTATTTATAAAATTGAAAGAAGTAAAGTTTTCTTCTATCAAAATGATTAAAAGAAAAATATATATACTTAGTATGCAAATAAATTTCATCCATACCAAAGTAATATAATTTTTTCTTCTAATCATTTTTTCAACACACACACACCACACACACACACACACACACACACACACACACACATATATATATATATATATATATATATGAAAGTACGCAAACAGTTAGTTTGATATGGCTATGGCGACATTTTTCGGAGAATATGTGCTTGATTGAAGTCATACCTAATCTGAAAATTAATTAGTTGATAATTAATGAATTAGGCGGATATATCTGTTTAAATGTGAAGTGTAAACAAATCAAGAATAATAGGCCGAACCTCTTCACATTTAAACAGATTATATCCGCCTAATTCATTAATTATCAACTATTAATTTTCAGATTAGGTATGACTTCAATCAACACATATTCTCCAAATATATATATATATATATATATATATAATAGATATATAGTGGAGAGAAGTGAACAAAAATTATTAAGACAATCAGGAATATATTCTTGTATGTTGTTTTATTCTCAACTAGTTTCGACCTTCGGTCATCTTCAGGAGAAATTTCTTATTTGAAGAAATTGTTGATACATTATTAGAAGGGGCATTATAGAAGAGTTATAAAGTTCAAGTGTTATAGTGGGTTTAACATGCTGTTAAAATCCGGGTAGGCGAGTGTGTTTTAATAGTAGCATGTCATTTGTTCCGTGAAGAACCTCTATGAGGTAGTTTGTTTTTTAGATGCTCTTATATATGTAAGGGAGGGGTTCATATTATATATATATATAATATATATAATATATATATATATATATATATATAGAGAGAGAGAGAGAGAGAGAGAGAGGGGGGAGATGATTTTCTTTTTTGTGAGTTTTTACACCAGTAAAATCTTTAAAAAAAGGAAGAATAAAATAATGTAATTTTCTTCTTAAGTTGAGCCGAGAAATTCTATTCAGCCCACCTTGATAATAAAAAAACATCTCTTGCATTCAGTGTCACAAAAGCACGTGAAACGAGTTCATCTCTCACTAGATGCCTATACTGTGCCAGACTAGGACAAGTTTAATAGATTCTTTCATAGATCAAACGTGAACGGGAAAGCACTTGGTCCGGTCACCAGCATTTTAGCACCTCCATTGACACCTCACATTTGGGATGCGGTTTGCGAGAAGAGAATGTAATTTGGTTTGACCGACAGATATGGCAGCTCGACGGCGTTCTACCGCTGCTGAGAAACCACGAGATCCATCATCATATTCATCGTCACGTGACCACTATCACCACCAACAACAACAGTTAAATCAGCTCATTATCACCACCGCGACGCAACCATCACCAACCGACAGCTATTCTCGACGGTGGCCAGTTTTTACGATCACTAATAAAATCACCACCATGAACCCAGCTAGCAAATCCACCGCTACCAGCACCAAACTGACAACACCGCTCGTCGACCCCCCCAAAAAACAAAAACAAAAAAAACAAAATGACAAAACAAAATGCACCCATAAAAAAAAACAACAAATGAATTAAAAGAAAACGTTGTCATTTTTTCCCTTTTTCGTCTTTTCTCTTTTTTTTCTTTCATTTTATCATCCGCATCCTCTGGGGAGGATTGAGGATGTTTTCTAAAATGATGCGTCTGTTTGGCGGTGAAGTAAGTTTTTTAAACATTTTGCTGGTCAGAATAAATTTTCGTAAACCGAATTTTCAACGCAAACATATTTTCTGTACTTAGAAAGTTACAATGTCCCCAGTATTCCCGTATCATTTTAGGTTTTTCTGGGTAATCTCCCCTTCCCCCTCTCTCTCTCTCTCTCTCTCTCTATATATATAATATATAATATATATAATATATATAATAAGATAAATATATGGTTTTTTACATATTTAAACATTTGAAACATCTTCACCTGATGAATGCATCGCATGAAACCAATATGGTTGTGAATATTCCTTTGTCACCAATAAATAGATATGTAAAACCTATATATATATTATTATATTATATAACAGCTCTATTTATATTGAGCACTTACCAATTAATACTACCTTTGGTACACCATTCCAGCAAAAGCTGAAATAGTGACCATCTCAACTACAGTATATTATAATATAATATATATATATATATAATATATATATATAATATATAATACCCACACCTCCGCACGAGCAGGATGTTGCTAACAAGGTCAATTTCTTAGCGGAGTTTAACAGGTTTGAATTCAGAGTTTCTCTTCTACTAAGCTGGTTAGCAAGGTTAAAGAGCTCAGTATATCTAATATTTGCCCATAGCTTGAGGGGAGAGTATTTGGATGCATACTTTTCCCAAGAGTACAATGGGAAATGCAAACAGCCCTGTCAGGATTTGAACTCGTGTCGATGAGTCAATTTCCTACGACGGTAACTATTGCAGTACGTGCCTCCATGATAATATATATATATATATTATATATATTATCTATATATATATAATATATAATGAGAAGTAAACAAACAGACGATGTGTTTTGATATGGCTTTTTTAGCCGACAATTTTTTGAAGTTATGTGCTTAATTGAAGTCGTACCTAATTTTTGAAAATTAATAATAATTATAATTAATGCATTAGGCGGGATTAACTATTCAAATGTAAGGCTAAAAAATCGAGAGAAAATCAATCTCTGTATGTACATTTCAGTCTATTAGTCCTCATCAGCAGACTATAGACAGGAAGACCGCTTTGTGTGTGATTCGAACCCTGACTGTCAAGCTGACAGGCAAGAGACTCTAACCATCAACCAGCAGGCCTCCCAGATTTTTCGTTTTTTTTTGTTTAGAAGTAGGTTATATTCACTTTATGGTGACTTTTACTATACGACATTATATATATATATATAATATATATATATATAATATATATATATATATATATAATAGTAATAGGGAAAATACCCATGTTAGACCTTAACTTTTCTCTACTATTACGACTATTATTATTGCTTTATGTTTTTGATATTTTGAGCACTTTTAGGATAATTTGATAATTCCACAACAACGGAAAAGTTAAAGTGGTAATTGAATACCATTTATATATATATATATATTTTTGGGAGAATATGTGCTTAATTGAAGTCATACCTAATTTGAAAATTAATTAGTTGATAATTAATGAATTAGGCGAATATATCTGTTCAAATCTAAAGCGTAAACAGATAGAAGAAGTCATTATCAACTAATTAATTTCAAATTAGGTATGACTTCAATTAAGCACATATTCTCCAAAAATTGTCGGCTATCGCCATATCAAACAAACTGTTTGCGTACTTTCATACTGTCGAGCAGTAAGTCTCCAAAAATGAAGGATATATCAATTCATAAACAGACAAGAAATCTGGTAAGACCAGTTAGTGTAGCGATTAGAATCCGCCTGTCAGCCTGGCAGTGGGGGTTCGAATCACACACAAAAAGCGGCTTCCAGTCTATAACTCTGCTGATGAGGCATAATAGCCGAAATGTACATACAGAGAATGACTTTTTCTCGATCTGTTTACGCTTTACATTTGAACAGATATATTGCGCTAATTCATTAATTATCACTAATTAATTTTCAAATTAGGTATGACTTAAGCACAATTAAGCAATTAAGCACATACTCTCCCAAAAATTGTCGGCATAGCATATCAAACAAACTGCCTGCGTACTTATATATATATATAATTATATTATATATATATATATATATATATAAGATGTGTCATAAAAGTATCGCGATTGAAGGTGTATTTATCAAGATAGAAATGAACAATGAATGGAAATTTTTTTTTTCAGAATACAAGGTGTGTGAAAAAGTACAAAAAAATCTCGATACTTTTTTGACACACATATATGAAGGTGAGAAAATGGAAATGATTCCTACAGTATGATGAAGAAAAATGATTAAAAGTGAAAAAATCACTCAATTATTAAACATAACCAACTCACTCATTTTTAATTATTCAAATTAGATTATCCAAAAATTTTATTACAAATTTTAAATAATTAAATTTATTAAACACAATTAAATTTTACCACAATGAATTAGCTACACTTATCTTTTCGTAATTTTAAACATTTTCGTTAAACAAAGTAACTATTCTTTACAAAAAAACTTTTTAAAAACATAAGCAACATATTCCAAACATTCAATCACGTAAACGCTGAGATTTAAAAAAAATCATTTGTGACGTAATCACAGTAGAATGTATATTCTTCTTTCCCTGTATCACTCGTTAAAAAAAGAAACTGACCGTATAAATATTTTACCTTTTTTGCATATTAGCATATCATCTTGTTAGCTTTGTTTGTTTTGTTTTACGGCATATCAACCTCGGTGGGTCATTTAATGCCGACAGAGTTGTGAAATAAATTCATTCTTAATGAATAATACAATTTTGTTTATAAACTCATGTTTTTCTATTCAACCCATAGATGGGACCCTAACAGGTACTACCGCTCCGGGTCATAGTGGACCAGGGAGTAATGGTGATGAAGGGGTGCTCCACATTCCCCAAACCTCCAAAACTGGAACCTCACCATCAGATAGAGTTTAACGTCATTCCCAGGACATGTAGACCCTCAGTTATCGACTTCTAGCACCCATATGATAAAAAAGGGGTTGGGGCTTGCCATAAGGGCAATAGGGTTGGGAAAATCATATAGGTGCTTGACGTGACCAGCTGATTGATCGGAAGGGGCCTCTCGACGCTCGTCTAGCCCAAGACAGGGCCAAAGTGGTGTATTGCAAATCATGAACTGCTCATCTACCTGGGTTCTATCTTTAAGCATCACGGCCACAGTGGCCCATTCGGGGAGTCCTTACCCCTCTGCAGAGGTGCAGTCGGACATTCTAACGCCCCACCGACAGGGCGGCATATTCTTAAGTGTCCTCATTTTGTAAAATTTGGAGTCATTAACCATATTTAATTGTCTAGTAATTACCATGTTATTAATAATAATAATTAATGTTATTAAACGTATATGTAACATTTGTTTGTTTACTAAATGCAATGAGTATTGTATATTTTTGTTATAGCTGTATACCTACTTTTGCACCCTGTATATATATTATATATATATATATATATATATATATATAAGGTGTGTCAAAAAAGTATCGAGATTTTTTGTACTTTTTGACACACTTTATATTCTGAAAAAATAAGGCACCATTCATTCTTCCCTTCTATCTTGGTAAATACAGCTTTAAAATCTGTACTTTTTGATACACTTTGTATTCTCAAAAAAAATCAACGTTACATTTATTTTTCATTTTATCTTGGTAAATACAGCTTCAATCTCGAACCTTTTATAACACATTTATATATATATATATATATATATATATATATATATATATATATATATAAAGCACGAATTGCTCTTATGCTATTGAATAATTCTCAACTAGTTTCGAAGCCATCGTCAAGATTAATTATTCTATTTAAAAAGTATATTTAGTTTTTTAAAACATTTATTTCAAATATTTCGGGAAGCCATCAAAAGAAGGAATGAAATGGAACTGAAGTGTCCCTTATCGGCTGAAAGATCTTCTGTTAATTCTGTTCATTAATTTTTCTTTTCTTTAATATGCTTATGTGTCTGGGTGAAGGTGGTATGAAGTTTGTGTTAGGTCTGTTGTGTGTAGATGTGGTGCGTGGTGTTGTATTTGTTTATATCATTTAATTGATTGTTTTTGTCTGTCTGTAACGAAACTTATTTTATCAAGTCACAATTTTAGTTATTGTGAATTTTATTTTTATTTTTATCTATTTTTTATTAATAAATTGTCTTTTATTGATATGTTCAACTAGTCTACATATTGACAACATGCAATTATATTAATATATACAAACAAAATAGCGTTTACAGTGTGAACGGGAAGACAATTTGCATATTAATATAAAAAATCGAATTTAATAAATATGTCTTGTATATTGATTTAACTGTTTGGTTTTTATTTAACTGATTGTAAGCAAAAAACCACAATATATATTAAACAGAAATCTCTCATTGATAAAATAACTGTCCATTTTATTCTTTAATTATTCTATTTAAAAATATTCAGAAAGTTAAAAAAGTTTCAATGAAAGCACAAAGAGGATGAAAATGTGGCGAGTGGCCTTCCATTTTTTGTTGAAACTATTTCTGTTTAAATTCTGTTTTATTCTTGTTTCTTTATCTTATTTTATTTAGTCTTCATTAAGCTTTCTATTAATACAATATTTTTTACATTTAATTTTGAACAGGGTGGTAATTATTTATAAGGTATAAGGTACTCCTACATTTTATTTCTAGACCGGTTAATATATATAGGAATGAACAATAAATAAACTGATATATGTGTGTATATGTATATATATGAATGTGTATATATGTATATATATGTATATATGAATGTATATATGTACATGTATGTGTATTTGTATGTATATGTATATGTGTGCTTGTATGGAGTGGAGTTCAGGTGTGTTTGGATGTGGAGTTATATGATTGGATAGACCAAATCTCAAACATATGTATATTTGTGTATGTAAGTGGGTGTATGCAAGGTCTATGTGTGCATACATATATATATATATATATATATATATATATATATATATGTGTGTGTGTGTGTGTGTGTGTGTGTGTGTATTTATATATGTGTGGATGTATGTGGATGTATGCTTATGTATATATATATACATATATATATTTTTTTCGTATAACCTTGCTGATGAGACCTAACAGAAATGTACATTCAGGGATTGAAATTTTCTCGATTTGTTTAGCCTTACATTTGAACATATATGCCCGCCTAAAATTCATTAATTATTAACTAATTAATTTTCAAAATTAGGTATAACTTCAATTATGCACATATCCTTCAAAAATTGTCGGCTAAAAGCCATATCAAATAAACACATTGTTTATTTACGTACTCTCATATATATCTTATTATAATGGAGATAGTGTGTTTTTCTGTCTGTAACCGAAACAATATTACTATACAAGACACAATTCCCTTTGTTATTTACATACCATTCTCTATGATTTTATTTTTATTTAAATCTCAATTATTAATAAAATTGTTTTACATCATTAAAACTGTTTATCATATCTACATACTAAAAGCATGCAATTGCATTTATATATACAACGAAATAGTGGATTACAGTGTGAATGGGAAGGCTAATTTGCATATTGATCTTAAAAATTTGATTTTAATAAATATCTACTTAGTATTATTGATTTCTAATTGTTTAGTTTTATCTTATTGAATATGAGCAAAAATCTCAGGAATAAATCTTAAAAGAAATCCATTAACAAGAAGAAATAAGTGTAATATTATACTTTACTTCCTATTTTAACTAAATAGTTAAATTAGGAAAATTTACCAATGAAAGACGGGAGTAATGGAAAATGATGGAAGAGTTAGTTTCAAAGTTGTTCTATTTTTTCAATCATACCCCCTGTTTCAAATCTTTTTATCTGCATTCTTATTCAGTTTCATTAACCTTTCTGATTTAACATGATATTTTATTATATTAAAACTTAAATACTTGCATCGGAGGGTGCATATATTTGCTAGTATATATATATATATATATATATATATATATATATATATATTAAATTGGTTAAATAATTAAGTAGATAATACAGGATTTTGTAGATTTTTATATATATGTAATTTAGGAAAAGAACGTACATATCAGTGGTCGAAGGAAAAAATAGAATAAGTAAAATAAAATTGAAGAAGAAACTAGGAAGATAAGATAAATAAATAAATAAATAAATGAAATCAAAGGGAAATGGGGGTGGTCTTTAGTTGAAATCTGGAATAGATTGATTTAACAGTGACACCTAATGAATGACCGACGGCAAAATACAAACTGGGCAAGGCTTTAATTTATGGCCGACGGCTGATTACCTTCCAGAGGATTATACACAGAGGAACACAGGACAATAAAAAAATTCTGTTTTCAACTGCCTTGATAGTAATAAAGAATTCATCATTCGCATCTGATGATTGGGGACGTTAGGCTTCCTGAATAGGCTATAAGCAAAGAATCTAAATCTTCTATTATATCTTACTTATATTGGTACTATTTTCATAATTCTAATCTCTGATGATCATCATAATGGCGTAAGACGTTTAGTATTTTAAAATGTATGCTCTATATCAATCGATAGAGCTACTACTACTCTACGATTGATATAGAGTGTTAAAAAAACTTGTCCTTCCTGAATATTAATATCTTTATTTCATTGACAATAAGAGTGAAAAAAACAACGTCGTGGCCGGTGTGTGGCCTCTTATGGAACTATTTTGAATAAGATAAACTTGATTTTAAATTGAAGCTGATAATGATTATCTAGCCACAGGTAATAAAAAAGATGTAATAAGTTAAGTAAAGCAAGCCAATAAGAATCCTGTTATAGTATTCTTTGTAAGTCCGTCGTTCAAGAGAATCAAGTGTCAATGACATAAGCTCCAGAATGGGGTCTCTATTAATACAGCAGAAGCAGCAGCAGCAGTGCCAGTGATTGGACAATAGAAATCTTTCTCGGGTCACGTTGTAGTTGACGAGTCTATATTTAGGAGTGACCATTTTGCCCCATGCCTTATATATCAAAAAGTTGCAACACTGAGACTTGCCTTATCCTCCTCCCCCGCAAAAAAGGATTGGCCAAATCTGAAATAATAATAACATATTATTGAACACTTACACATCCATAAACAACACAGCACTTACACACACACACACAGAAATTTGGAGAAAGATATCATCGGGCGTAAAACGGAATGGACAAAATTGTAAGCAACAAGGTAACATCTCTAGAAAATTTCTGACGAAGGGATTTTTATCCCGAATGATTAATAAAATAATCATTAAAGGTACACAAACTTCATAGTTGTCCCATTTCTCTCTACACTTGCATTGTGACAGCCTTCAAACCAAACCACCAAACCAATATCAACACAATACTTCAAGTAAATTATAAAACTCTTTTAAGATATTTAATATTTCTTTCTTTCAGTTTTTAGTTTTGTCATCGATTGATGTCTTGAATGAGTTTGCGATTATTGAAGAACAATAGTTGGTAAAACAAAAGAAAGAAAAAAGAAACAAAAAAAAAATAAAAAACAACAAAACAACAAAAAACAACAACCTAAAAAAAAAAAAACATGGCAAAAAAGAGACACAACTTCAAAT
Source organism: Doryteuthis pealeii (assembly GCA_023376005.1). NCBI lineage: Eukaryota > Metazoa > Mollusca > Cephalopoda > Myopsida > Loliginidae > Doryteuthis > Doryteuthis pealeii. Next base: position 106,646,903 of record CM042137.1, on the reverse strand, counting down.
GAAAGGAAAGAAAATACTGGTCAAAATTAATTAACTTATGAATTCGCCTTGCTTCTCCATTGTCTGGCTATTACGTTTAACTGCATTCCCCCAGTTCAAACTCCGACCCGGAGTGGTAGTAACCTGTTAGTGTTAAAATAGGACAAAATGAGTTCTTCAAAAAGTGTTTTAAAATTGAGTTAAAAAAATATCGGAAATTGATAGAGAGTTGTCTTCCCTTGCCGCTAGGGCGAATCGCCAACATCGTAGGTTGGCGCCAGAATCAAAAACTCACTTATCAGGGAGCAGTTACCAAGAGAGACGTAAAAAGAAAACGCTCTCATCACCTAGCCTAAAACAGGGCCACTTATTCACAGACTGTTACCAGAAAGGACGTGGAAATTAGCGTCTACAGACACCTCGCACATAACCAACTCATTTCTAAGGCATTGCATCAGCAAACGTTATAAGGCTGATACAATAGCATACTGACAAAAGAACGAGAAACGACCGAAGAAAGCGTTCTATCAACATTCCAACCTCTACCCCGAACAGTACTTAAACTTCGGATAGTCAACATAGCAATACATTAAAATTTGCACAAGTTCTTGTATTATTTGTCATACGTATTTAATTTCCACTGTGTGTTTGTTCTCTTTGTCCGACAATTTGCCTACAACTGGGAACTTAAGAAGCTCCCCCTTTAAACCCGTAATTCCTCATAAAAATGGCTACCAAGAAGACTGAATAAAACAAACGTCTTCAGCATAAAATAACCCAATGAATTGACATGCCGTAAAAACCCAACCAACCATTAGTCTTGCTTCTCCAACAGTGTCCAGCATCTTGTTCGCCTCACTCCAATGGATTTGCGTAATAGAAGGAAATACAATAAGATTTTTTAAACATCAAATATTTCTGGGGTCCACCAAAGTAAAATAGGAATAAAGGGCTTCCATAGGTAAAAAAAAGAAGGTTGAGAACGACTGATATAGATGAACGTAATGACTTGTATTCTTATGAATAGAAATTCAGAAATTGGAATGTCTTTTTTTGGGAGCCGAGCAAAGTTTCCAAATTTGACAAATGCCGAAAATATTTCCGTCTCGCGCTCCCTGATTATTTCATCATAATTATCTCAGTATGCTGATTATTATAAGGACGGGGGGTGAGGCGCAGGCTAGAGAGGTGTGACCCAGAAGTGCTGCTAAAGCATCCTCGTCTTTCGGTTGAGGGCAAGAGCGCAAAACGGGAACAGACTGAAAATGTCAAGTCATAAATATGAAACATCTGGTTAACCTCATTAAATAAACAAATCCACAATGCAATTCGGTAGAAAAATCCGACACCCTTTGCAACAAATGGCGGCTGACTGGTTAATTCGGATCCACTGTGCCCCACTGTGATGAAGAGAAATAACACAGCTTTAATCATTGTTTCGAATGATAAATCATCATCATCATCAAATCATCATGCATCATTCATCATCATCATCCAGACGTACCAACAGCACGGATACCCTAAGACGCTCTCTAGCCATCCGTACCTATCAGTCATCGCTCTTGGCAAGTCCACTAAACGCACCAGAGAGCTGATAAAAAGTTTTTTCTTGTCGGCCAAACACTGGTGTGTCTATGTGCAGTAGTACATAGGAAAACGTCGCTTATGAGTTCGTTCCTGCTTTTCCAGCAATACCCAGCACGTCTTAATTGGATGGTTTTGTGAGATGGGAGGTAAGAGGCATACAGCTGCTGTTTCAGTAGGGTGCTGCTTCCAGAATTAATCAAAAACTGCCGCGGCATTTTTGTTTGGTTTGCATCTCGCTGCAAAGTCATCCTTGTAGAATAAGAGTAGTGGTAATAATCCAGAGTTGCGACTATTTGTTTTATATTTGTCATTGTATAGAAATTATGAGACTTAAAGATTTATTAAACTCTAAATGAAGAATGTTTTAAGTGCCTAATTCAAAGAATGAATAAAATAAATATTGTTATAGTAACACATTTCACTGTTTTTATTACCAATTTTGTATATCCTACATCTCGGAATATTAACACCATGTAGTTCAGTGAAACATAGGATAGAAATATCTTTTTTTATGATTTTTGGTAATATTTTGAAATATTCAATAAGTGATGAAAGATGCAGACATAGATCAAAATAAATTAAAACTGTTAAATATAAAGCATTATTAAAAAGACTATGATTAACCAAATATTTTAGAGTTCTTAGAGTTTACAAATAGTCAAAAGTTTTTTTTTTCTTTTTTTTTTTTTCAGTGCAAATAAATGTGAAAGATTTTTTTTCTCTCTCTGAAAAGAATAAAACTAATTTACAAAGTAACATAATCAATTATGAGACTTAAAGATTTTATTTAAAATCTCTAAATGATAGAATTTTTTAAGTGCCTAATTCCTGTTATGTTTACAGTTATTGTAGTATCAGAAACCAAACTTTTTAATTTAACAAATTTTTATTTCATTTTCAAGAGTTGAAATATAAACTTAGTGTTGATAGATATGTCTAAAATTTGTGAAGTTTTTTTCTCTCCCTCAAACTATGGTGCAAATAATTTGGTCTGGTGGAGTGTCATTATTTCTACTCTTAACACAATTTTTACTGCTATTGTTTTCAGTTTCTTTTGTTTATATGACATATCAACGTGTTGGGTTATCTAATGGCCAAAGATTCTTGAAGTAGAATAAGAGTAGCGGTACTAATCCAGAGTTGCGACTATTTTTTATATTCTATGATTGTATAGAAAATGTAGATGAATATCCAGAAGGAATAAAGTGCCATCAAAATAATTTTATTATTTTATTTTGGGTAAATAATTACACAATTATTTGATTTAAAAATATAGTGCAATAAAAGGATTGAACATTTTGTAAAACTAGTATTTTTGCATTATTAATTTCAAATATTAACAGCTCAGAAAATCAGGAAATTAATAAAGGTATAAAGGTATAAATCATTCAACATTATCAAAAAATGGGTTATTTGTCAGTGTTTTGAACTTATTTTTTTACTTTATAATTATCACGTTAATATAAGCTTTAGATCTCTCCGAGTTCATTGAAGTGCTATATTCAAATATTAACAGCTCAGAAAACTGGAAATTTGAGGACAGAAATCATTATTGACTTTAGATAGTTTTTAATGACCAAAATTCATTAAAATTTCATTAATAAATAGATACCTCGCTATATTTTTAAGACCTCTTAAACTCAATGTAATTTCTGTCTCAAATTTTTCCAGTTTTCTGAGCTGTTAATATTGAAATATAGCACCTTCAATGATACTCGGAGAGACTCTAAAGCATATTAACGTATAATTATAAAGTAAAAAAATAAGTTCAAAAAACACTTGAAAATAACCCATTTTTGATATGTGAATCATTTATAAACACTTTTATTACCTTTATTAAATTCCTGATTTTCTGAGCTGTTAATATTTGAATTAATAATGCAAAATACTAGTTTTACAAAATGTCAATCCTTTTATGCACTTCAATATTTTTTAATTCAACATAATTGTGTAATTATTTACAAAATAAAATAATAAAATTATTTTGATGCACTTTATTCCTTCTGGAATATATCATCTACATTTCTATACAATCATAGAATATAAAACAAATAGTCGCAACTCTGGATTAGTACCACTACTCTTATTCTACAAGAATGGCTTTGGCATTAGATAACCCACAAACGTTGATATGTCATTAAACAAAGAAACTGAAAACAAATAGCAGTAAAATTGTTAAGAGTAGAAATAATGACTCCACCAGACCAAATTATTTGCACATAGTTTGAGGAGAGAAAAAAACTCACAAAATTTAGACATATCTATCAACACTAAGTTTATATTTCAACTTTGAAAATGAATAAAAATTGTTAAATTAAAAAAGTTGGTTTCTGATACTACAATAACGTAAACATAACAGGAATTAGGCACTTAAAAAATTCTATCATTTAGAGATTTTAATAAAATCTTTAAGTCTCATAATTGATTATGTTACTTTGATAAATTAGTTTTTATTCTTTTCAGAGAGAGAAAAAAATCTTTCACATTTATTTGCACTGAAAAAAAAAAAGAAAAAAAAAACTTTTGACTATTTGTAAACTCTAAGTAAACTCTAAAATCACTTTTTGTTAATCATAGTCTTTTTAATAATGCTTTATATTTAACAGATTTTAATTTAATTTTGATCTATGTCTGCATTTTCATCACTTATTGAATATTTCAAAATATTACCAAAAATCATAAAAAAGATATTTCTATCCTATGTTTCACTTGAACATACATGGTGTTATATTCCGAGATGTAGGATATACAAATTGGTAATAAAAACAGTGAAATGTGTTAACATATAACAATATTTATTTTATTCATTCTTTGAATTAGGCACTTAAAACATTCTATCATTTAGAGGTTTTAATAAAATCTTTAAGTCTCATAATTTCTATACAATGACAGAATATAAAACAAATAGTCGCAACTCTGGATTATTACCACTACTCTTATTCTACAAGGATGACTTTGGCAGCGAGATGCAAACCAAACAAAAATGCCGCGTGCAGTTTTTGATAATTCTGGAAGCAGCACCCTACTGAACAGCAGCTGTATGGCCTCTTACCTCCCATCTCACAAACCATCCAATTAAGACGTGCTGGGTATTGCTGGAAAAGCAGGAACGAACTCATAAGCGACGTTTTTCCTATGTAACTACTGCACATAGACACACCAGTGTTTGGCCGACTAGCAAAAACTTGTTTTCATCAGCTCTCTGGGTGCCGTTTAGTTGGACTTGCCAAGAGCGATGACTGATAGGTACGGATGGCTAGAGAGCGTCTAGGGTATCCATGCTGTTGGTACGTCTGGATGATGATGATGATGATGATGATGATGAATGATGATGATGATTTATCATTCGAAACAATGGATTAAAGCCTGTGTTATTTCTCTCATCACAGTGGGGCACAGTGGATCCGAATTAACCAGTCAGCCGCCATTGTTGCAAAGGGTGTCGGGATTTTCTACCGAATTGCATTGTGGGATTTGTTTATTTAATGAGGTTAACCAGAGTGATTCATATTTTATGAACTTGACAATTTTCAGTCTGTTCCCGTTTTGCGCTCTTGCCCTCAACCGAAAGACGAGGATGCTTTAGCAGCACTTCTGGGTCACACCTCTCTAGCCGGCGCCTCACCCCCCGTCCTTATAATAATCAGCATACTGAGATAATTATGATGAAATAATCAGGGAGCGCGAGACGGAAATATTTTCGGCATTTGTCAAATTTGGAAACTTTGCTCGGCTCCCAAAAAAAGACATTCCAATTTCTGAATTTCTATTCCTAAGAATACAAGTCATTACGTTCATCTATATCAGTCGTTCTCAACCTTCTTTTTTTTACCTATGGAGCCCTTTAATTCCTATTTTACTTTGGTGGACCCCCAGAAATATTTGATGTTTAAAAAATCTTATTGTATTTCCTTCTATTACACAAATCATCGGAGTGAGGCGAACAAGATATGCTGGACACTGTTGGAGAAGCAAGACTAATTGGTTGGTTGGGTTTTACGGCATGTCAATTCATTGGGTTATTTATGCTGAAGACGTTTGTTTTATTCAGTCTTCTTGGGTAGCCATTTTTATGAGGAATTACTGGTTTAAAGGGGGAGCTTCTTAAGTCTCCCAGTTGTAGGCAAATTGTCGGACAAAGAAGACAAACACACAGTGGAAATTTAAATACATGTATTGACAAATAATACAAGAACTTGTTGCAAATTTTAATGGTATTTGCTATGTGACTTATCCGTAAAGTTTAAGTACTGTTCGTGGTAGAGGTTGGAATGTTGATAGAACGCTTCTTCGGTCGTTTCTCGTTCTTTTGTCAGTATGCTATTGTATCAGCCTTATAACGTTTGCTGATGCAATGCCTTAGAAATGAGCTGGTTATGTGCGAGGTGTCTGTAGACGCTAATTTCCACGTCCTTTCCTGGTAACAGTTCTGTGATAAGTGGGCCCTGTTTTGGGCTAGGTGATGAGAGCATTTCTTTTTACGTCTCTCTTTGGTAACTGCTCCCTGATAAGTGAAGTTTTTGATTCTGGCGCCAACCTACGATGTTGGCGATTCGCCACCTAGCGGCAAGGGAAGACAACTCTCTATCGAATTTCCGATATTTTTTTAACTCAATTTTTAAAACACTTTTTTGAAAACTCATTTTGTCCTATTTAACACTAACAGGTACTACCACTCCGGGTCAGAGTTGAACTGGGGGGAATGCAGTTAAACGTAATAGCCAGGACAATGGAGAAGCAAGGGCGAATTCATAAGTTAATTAATTTTGACCAGTATTTTCTTTCCTTTCAATTTGAAGTTGTGGTCTCTTTTTTTGCCATGTTTTTTAAAATGTTTTTTTATGGTTTGTTGTTTTTGTTTTTTGTTTTGTTTTTTTATTTTTTTTTATTTTGTTTTTTTTTCTTTCTTTTGTTTTACCAACTATTGTTCTTCAATAATCGCAACTCATTCAAGACATCAATCGATGACAATCAACTAAAAACTGAAAGAAAGATAATATTAAATATCTTAAAAGAGTTTTATAATTTACTTGAAGCATTGTGTTGATATTGGTTTGGTGTTTGGTTTGAAGGCTGTCACAATGCAAGTGTAGAGAGAAATGGGACAACTATGAAGTTCGTGTACCTTTAATGATTATTTTATTAATCATTCGGGATAAAAATCCCTTCGTCAGAAGATTTCTAGAGATGTTACCTTGTTGCTACAATTTGTCCATTCCGTTTTACGCCCGATGATATCTTTCTCCAAATTCTGTGTGTGTGTATGTGTAAGTGTGCGTGTTTATGGATGTGTAAGTGTTCAATAATATGTTAGTATTATTTCAGATTTGGCCAATCCTTTTTTGCGGGGGAGGAGGATAAGGCAAGTCTCAGTGTTGCAACTTTTTGATATATAAGGTATGGGGCAAACGGTCACTCCTAAATATAGACTCGTCAACTACAACGTGACCCGAGAAAGATTTCTATTGTCCAATCACTGGCACTGCTGCTGCTGCTTCTGCTGTATTAATAGAGACCCCATTCTGAGCTTATGTCATTGACACTTGGATTCTCTTGAACGACGGACTTACAAAGAATACTATAACACCGGATTCTTATTGGCTTGCTTACTTACTTATTACATCTTTTTTTATTACCTGTGGCGTAGATAATCATTATCAGCTCAATTTAAAATCAAGTTTATCTTATTCAAAATAGTTCCATTAAGAAGCCACACACCGGCCACGACGTTGTTTTTTTCACTCTTGTTGTCAATGAAATAAAGATATTAATATTCAGGAAGGAAAAGTTTTTTTAACACTCTATATCAATCGATAGAGTAGTAGCTCTATCGATTGATATAGAGCATACATTTTAAAATACTAAACGTCTTACGCCATTATGGTGATCATCAGAGGATTAGAATTATTGAAAAATAGTAGCAATATAAGTAAGATATATAATAGAAGATTTAGATTCTTTGCTTCATAGCCTATTTCAGGAAGCCTAACGTCCCCAATCATCAGATGCGAATGATGAATTCTTTATTACTATCAAGGCAGTTGAAAACAGATTTTTTTATTGTCCTGTGTTCCTCCGTGTATACTCCTCTGGAAGGTAATCAGCCGTCGGCCATAAATTAAACCTTGCCCAATTTGTATTTTGCCGTCGGTCATTCATTAGGTGTCACTGTTAAATCAATCTATTCCAGATTTCAACTAAAGACCACCCCCATTTCTGTTTGATTTCATTTATTTATTTATTTGTTTATCTTATCTTCCTATTTTCTTCTTCAATTTTATTTTACTTATTCTATTTTTTCCTTCGACCACTGATATGTACGTTCTTTTGCTAAATTACATATATATAAAAATCTACAAAATCCTGTATTATCTACTTAATTATTTAACTAATTTAATATATAATATATATATATATATATATATATATATATATATATATATATATATATATATTAGCAAATATATGCACCCTCCGGATGCAAGTATTTAAGTTTTAATATAATAAAATATCATGTTAAATCAGAAAGGTTAATGAAACTGAATAAGAATGCAGATAAAAAAGATTTGAAACAGAGGGGGTATGATTGAAAAATAGAACAACTTTGAAACTAACTCTTCCATCATTTTCCATTACTCCCGTCTTTCATTGGTAAATTTTCCTAATTTGACTATTTAGTTAAAATAGGAAGTAAAGTATAATATTACAGTTATTTCTTCTTGTTAATGGATTTCTTTTAAGATTTATTCCTGAGATTTTTGCTCATATTCAATGAGATAAAACTAAACAATTAGAAATCAATAATACTAAGTAGATATTTATTAAGATCAAATTTTTAAGATCAATATGCAAATTAGCCTTCCCATTCACACTGTAATCCACTATTTCGTTGTATATATAAATGCAATTGCATGCTTTTAGTATGTAGATATGATAAACAGTTTTAATGATGTAAAACAATTTTATTAATAATTGAGATTTAAATAAAAATAAAATCGTAGAGAATGGTATGTAAATAACAAAGGGAATTGTGTCTTGTATAGTAATATTGTTTCGGTTACAGACAGAAATACACACTATCTCCATTATAATAAGATATATATGAGAGTACGTAAATAAACAATGTGTTTATTTGATATGGCTTTTAGCCGACAATTTTTGGAGGATATGTGCATAATTGAAGTTATACCTTGAAAATTAATTAGTTAATAATTAATGAATTTTAGGCGGGCATATATGTTCAAATGTAAGGCTAAACAAATCGAGAAAATTTCAATCCCTGAATGTACATTTCTATTAGGTCTCATCAGCAAGGTTATACGAAATATATATATATATATGTATATATATATATATACATAAGCATACATCCACATACATCCACACATATATAAATACACATGTACACACACACACACACACACACACATATATATATATATATATATATATATATATATATATATATATATATGTATGCACACACATAGACCTGCATTCACCCACTTACATACACAAATATACATATGTTTGAGATTTGGTCTATCCAATCATATAACTCCACATCCAAACACACCTGAACTCCACTCCATACAAGCACACATATACATATATATACACATACATGTACATATATACATTCATATATACATATATATACATATATACACATACATATATATACATATACACACATATATCAGTTTATATATTGTTCATTCCTATATATATTAACCGGTCTAGAAATAAAATGTAGGAGTACCTTATACCTACTAGCAAATATATGCACCCTCCGGGTGCAAGTATTTAAGTTTTAATGTAATAAAATATTGTATTAAATTAGAAGGCTAATGAAACTAAATAAGAATAACAGATAAAAAGATTTGAAACAGAGGGAGTATAAAAAATTTGAAACAGAGGGAGTATAACAAAAATCGAACAACTGAAACTTACTCTTCCATCACTCTTGTCTTTCATTGTATTTTTTTCTAATTTAAGTATTTAGTTATAAGAGAAAGTAAGAATAAAATGACAGTTATTTTATCTTGTTATGATTTCATTTAAGATTCATTGAAGAGATTTTTTGCTTATAATTCATTAAAATAAAACAAAACAGTTAGAAATCAATTATACTAAGCCATATTTATTAAATTCGATTTTTAAATATTAATATGCAAATTAGCCTCCCGTTCACACTGTAAACCGCTATTTTGTTGTATATATAAATATAATTGCATGTTGTCTATGTAGACATAGTTAACAGTATTAATAATGTAAGACAATTTTATTAATAATTGAGGTTTAGATAAAAATAAAATCATGGAGAATGTGATGTCAATAACTAAGAGAATTGTGACTTGTATAGTAATATAGTTTCGGTTACAGACAGACAAACCCACAATCTCCATTATAATAAGATATAAACAAATACAACAACCACTGTTCACCAACATCTAAATCAAAACAGACCTAACGAAAAACTCATTAGCCAGGTGCCTTCATCCCAGACACATAAGTATATTTAAAGAAAAGAAAAAATAATTGAACAGAATTTAACCAGAAGATAGCTTCACTCACAAATGGATAGGACACTTCGTTAGTACATTTTTCATTCCTTCTTTTGTGGCTTATCAAATATTTGAAATTTGTTTTAACTTTCTAAAATTTTTAAAGAATAATTAATCTGACGATGGCTAAGGTCGAAACTAGTTGAGAATTATCAATACATAAGAGCATGTTCGTGCTTATATATATATATATATATATATATATATATATATATATATATATATTAAAGTGTGTTATAAAAGGTTCGAGATTGAAGCTGTATTTACCAAGATAAAATGAAAAATAAATTAACGTTGATTTTTTTTAGAATACAAAGTGTATCAAAAAGTACAGATTTAAAGCTGTATTTACCAAGATAGAAGGGAAGAATGAATGGTGCCTTATTTTTTCAGAATATAAAGTGGTCAAAAAGTACAAAAAATCTCGATACTTTTTGACACACCTTATATATATATATATATATAGTATATATATATATATATATATACAGGGTGCAAAAGTAGGTATACAGCTATACAAAAATACATACAATACTCATTGCATTTAGTAAACAAACAAATGTTACATATACGTTTAATAACATTAATTATTATTATTAATAACATGGTAATTACTAGACAATTAAATATGGTTAATGACTCCAAGATTTTACAAAATGAGGACACTTAAGAATATGCCGCCCTGTCGGTGGGGCGTTAGAATGCTCCGACTGCACCTCTGCAGAGGGGTAAGACTCTCCGAATGGGGCCACCTGTTGGCCGTGATGCTTAAAGATAGAACCCAGGTAGATGAGCAGTTCATGATTTGCAATACACCACTTTGGTCCTGTCTTGGGCTAGACGAGCGTCGGAGAGGCCCCTTCCGATCAATCAGCTGGTCACGTCAAGCACCTATATGATTTTCCCAACCCTATTGCCTTATGGCAAGCCCCAACCCCTTTTTTATCATATGGGTGTAGAAGTCGATAACTGAGGGTCTACATGTCCTGGGAATGACGTTAACTCTATCTGATGGTGAGGTTCCAGTTTGGAGGTTTGGGAATGTGGAGCACCCCTTCATCACCATTACTCCTGGTCCACTATGACCCGGAGCGGTAGTACCTGTTAGGGTCCCATCTATGGGTTGAATAGAAAAACATGAGTTTATAAACAAAATTGTATTATTCATTAAGAATGAATTTATTTCACAACTCTGTCGGCATTAAATGACCCACGAGGTTGATATGCCGTAAAAAAACAAAACAAACAAGCTAACAGATGATATGCTAATATGCAAAAAGGTAAATATTTATACGGTCATTTTCTTTTTTTCAACGAGTGATACAGGGAAAGAAGAATATACATTCTACTGTGATTACGTCACAAATGATTTTTTTTAAATCTCAGCGTTTACGTGAATTGAATGTTTGGAATATGTTGTTTATGTTTTTAAAAAAGTTTTTTGTAAAGAATAGTTCTTTGTTTAACGAAAATGTTTAAAATTACGAAAAGATAAGTGTAGCTAATTCATTGTGGTAAATAATTGTGTTTAATAAATTTAATTATAAAATTTGTAATAAAATTTTTGGATAATCTAATTTGAATAATTAAAAATGAGTGAGTTGGTTATGTTTATAATTGAGTGATTTTTTCACTTTTATCATTTTTCTTCATCATACTGTAGGAATCATTTCCATTTTCTCACCTTCATATATGTGTGTCAAAAAAAGTATCGAGATTTTTTCTTTTTCACACACCTTGTATTCTGAAAAAAAAAATTTCCATTCATTGTTCATTTCTATCTTGATAAAACACCTTCAATCGCGATACTTTTATGACACATCTTATATAATATATATATATATATATATATAATATATATATTAATATATATAAGTTACGCAGGCAGTTTGTTGATATGGCTATGCCGACAATTTTGGGAGAGTATGTGCTTAATTGTGCTTAATTGTGCTTAAGTCATACCTAATTTGAAAATTAATTAGTTGATAATTAATGAATTAGGCGAATATATCTGTTCAAATGTAAAGCGTAAACAGATCGAGAAAAAGTCATTCTCTGTATGTACATTTCGGCCTATTATGCCTCATCAGCAGAGTTATAGACTGGAAGCCGCTTTTTGTGTGTGATTCGAACCCCCACTGCCAGGCTGACAGGCGGGGATTCTAATCGCTACACTAACTGGTCTTACCAGATTTCTTGTCTTGTTTATGAATTGATATATCCTTCATTTTTGGAGACTTACTGCTCGACAGTATGAAAGTACGCAAACAGTTTGTTTGATATGGCGATAGCCGACAATTTTTGGGAGAATATGTGCTTAATTGAAGTCATACCTAATTTGAAAATTAATTAGTTGATAATGACTTCTTCTCGATCTGTTTACGCTTTAGATTTGAACAGATATATTCGCCTAATTCATTAATTATCAACTAATTAATTTTCAAATTAGGTATGACTTCAATTAAGCACATATTCTCCCAAAAATATATATATATATATAAATGGTATTCAATTACCACTTTAACTTTTCCGTTGTTGTGGAATTATCAAATTATCCTAAAGTGCTCAAAATATCAAAAACATAAGCAATAATAATAGTCGTAATAGTAGAAAAAGTTAAAGGTCTAACATGGGTATTTTCCACTATTACTATTATATATATATATATATATATATATATATATATATTATATATATAATAAATGTCGTATAGTAAAAGTCACCATAAAGTGGAATATAACCTACTTCTAAACAAAAAAACGAAAAATCTGGGAGGGGCCTGCTGGTGTAATGGTTAGAGTCTCTGCCTGTCAGCTTGACAGTCAGGGTTCGAATCACACACAAAGCGGTCTTCCTGTCTATAGCTCTGCTGATGAGGACTAATAGACTGAAATGTACATACAGAGATTGATTTTTCTCGATTTGTTTAGCCTTACATTTGAATAGGTATCCCGCCTAATGCATTAATTATTAATTAATTAATTTTCAAAAATTAGGTACGACTTCAATTAAGCACATAACTCAAAAAATTGTCGGCTAAAAAAAGCCATATCAAAACACATCGTCTGTTTGTTTACTTCTCATTATATAATATATATATATATATATATATATATATATATATATATATATGGAGGCACGTACTGCAATAGTTACCGTCGTAGGAAATTGACTCATCGACACGAGTTCAAATCCTGGACAGGCTGTTTGCATTTCCCATGTACTCTTGGGAAAAGTATGCATCCAAATACTCTCCCTCAGCTATGGGCAAATATTAGGATATACTGAGCTCTTTAACCTTTGCTAACCAGTCTAGTAGAAGAGAAACTCTGATTCAAACCTGTTAAACCTCCGCTTAAGAAATTGACCTTGTAGCACATCCTGCTCGTGCGGAGGTGTGGGTATATATATATATAATATATATATATATATATATATAATATATATATAATATATACTGTAGTGTGAGATGGTCACTATTTCAGCTTTTGCTGGAATGGTGTACCAAAGGTAGTATTAATTGGTAGAGTGCTCAATAAAAATAGAGCTGTATATAATATAATAAGATAATATATAGGTTTTACATATCTATTTATTGGTGACAAAGGAATATTCACAACCATATTGGTTTCATGCGATGCATTCATCAGGTGAAATGTTTCAAATGTTTCAAATAGAATGTAAAACCTATATATTTATCTTTATTATATTATATATATTATAATATATATATATATATATATAGAGAGAGAGAGAGAGAAGAGAGGGGGGGGGAGAGGGGGGATATTACCCCAGAAAAACCTAAAATGATACGGGAATACTGGGACATTGTAACTTTCTAAGTAAGAAAATATGTTTGCGTTGAAAGTTCGGTTTACGAAAATTTATTCTGACCAGCAAAATGTTTAACAAACTACTTCACCCGCCAAACAGACGCATCATTTTAGAAAACATCCTCAATCCTCCCCAGAGGATGCGGATGATAAAATGGAAAGAAAAAAAGAGAAAAGATACGAAAAAGAGGAAAAAATGACAACGTTTTCTTTTATTCATTTTTGTTGTTTATTTTTATGGGTGCATTTTTTTTGTTTTGTTTTTTTTTTTGTTTTTGTTTTTTTTGGGGGGGGGTGACGAGCGGTGTTGTCAGTTTGGTGCTGGTAGCGGTGGATTTGCTAGCTGGGTCATGGTGGTGATTTTATTAGTGATCGTAAAACTGGCCACCGTCGAGAATAGTGTCGGCGGTGGTGATGGTTGCGGTCGCGGTGGTGATAATGGAGCTGATTTAACTGTTGTTGTTGGTGGTGATAGTGGTCACGTGACGATGAATATGATGATGGATCTCGTGGTTTCTCAGCAGCGGTGAGAAACCGCGTCGAGCTGCCATATCTGTCGGTCAAACCAAATTACATTCTCTTCTCGCAAACCGCATCCCAAAATGTGAGGTGTCAATGGTAGGTGCTAAAATGCTGGTGACCGGACCAAGTGCTTTCCCGTTCAACGTTTGATCTATGAAAGAATCTATTAAACTTGTCCTAGTCTGGCACAGTATAGGCATCTAGTGAGAGATGAACTCGTTTCACGTGCTTTTGTGACACTGAATGCAAGAGATGTTTTTTTATTATTCAAGGCGGCTGAATAGTTCTCGGCTCAACTAAGAAGAAAATTACATTATTTATTCTTCCTTTTTTTAAAGATTTTACTGGTGTAAAAACTCACAAAAAAGAAAATCATCTCCCCTCTCTCTCTCTCTTCTCTCTCTCTCTATATATATATATATATATATATATATAATATATATAATATATATATATATATGAACCCCTCCCTTACATATATAAGAGCATCTAAAAAACAAACTACCTCATAGAGGTTCTTCACGGAACAAATGAACATGCTACTATTAAACACACTCGCCTACCCGGATTTTAACAGCATGTTAAACCCACTATAACACTTGAACTTTTATAACTCTTCTATAATGCACCCTTTCTAATAATGTATCAACAATTTCTTCAAATAAGAAATTTTCTCCTGAAGATGACCGAAGGTCGAAACTAGTTGAGAATAAACAACATACAAGAAATATTCCTGATTGTCTTAATAATTTTTGTTCACTCTCTCTCTCTCTCTATATATATATATATATATATATATATATATATTTGGGAGAATATGTGCTTGATTGAAGTCATACCTAATCTGAAAATTAATTAGTTGATAATTAATGAATTAGGCGGATATATCTGTTTAAATGTGAAGAGTTTCGGCCTATTATTCTTGATTTGTTTACACTTCACATTTAAACAGATATATCCGCCTAATTCATTAATTATCAACTAATTAATTTTCAGATTAGGTATGACTTCAATCAAGCACATATTCTCCGAAAAATTGTCGCATAGCCATATCAAACTAACTGTTTGCGTACTTTCATATATATATATATATATATATATATGTGTGTGTGTGTGTGTGTGTGTGTGTGTGTGTGTGTGTGTGTGTGTGTTGAAAAATGATTAGAAGAAAAAATATATATACTTTAGTATGGATGAAATTTATTACATACTAAAGTATATATATTTTTCTTTTAATCATTTTGAAAGAAGAAAAACTTTTACTTCTTTCAATTTTATAAATAATGCTCTATATGTAATTATCAAATAATCACACATTGAGCTTTTCCAGCGGAGTAAAAAAATTTCTAATGCATCTATATGGAAGAATGCCGTCGTTATATATATATATATATATATATATATATTATATATATATATATATATATATAATCTTAAAAAAAACGATTGTATGAACACTCTAAAGACCTAAATTTGGAATACATCTAATTCGTAAGTAACACAAATTTAGTAAACTCCTGGTCGAAACACGTGTCAGTAAATAAATAAATAAATCCTATATTATCCATTCAACATTTTCTTTCCTTTATTTTTCATTCAACTACCGTCGCTTCCATTTTCAATTTACACCACACACACACACACACACACACACACACACATATATATATATATATAATATATATATATATAATATATATATATATATATATATTCTGAAGCAAATGATGTGCTCACAAAGAAACAGAATTTATTGCAAATTGAAAAGTGAGGAGACTTACACCTGAAGTTGAACCAAGATTTTGAAGATCAACTTGACAAGTTGATAGACACTAGAAGCGTGTCAAACCTTTGCGGGACATCTAATGTCGAATCGTGTCATTTTGATAAACAAATGAATCAGGTTGCTTACAGTACGTGCAATTGCCAGTGGCCATTCAACCACTTTTTAACTTCGATGAGTTAGCAGAACCGGTGCGATCAACGTAACTTGACCGTAATCGTCACAGGTAGATATAAATAGATAAAATAGATAGATAGATAGATAGATAGATAGATATGAAAAGAGCAATATAGATAGGAACAGATTAAGATAGATAGTTAGATAACCAACCAGTTCGCAACGGGTACGATGTGGCACACAAGGTCACAAGTATAAAGCAAGGATCGAACTCACTATTCAGTAGTAATGGATATATGGTACTAGCTTGGTAACATTACCCCACGATGGAACGCATAGATAGATAGATAGATAGATAGATAGATAGATATGCCAAGATAGATAGATATGCAACACAGACCAAGATAAATAGATTGATATGGAGATATCAAGATAGATATGAGCACATTGAGATAGTTGGTGGTTGGTTGGTTGGCTGGTTGATTTTACGTCATGTCAACCCATTGGGTCATTTTTTTAGTTTTTTGTTTCTTATTATACAAGGTGTGTCAATAAAAGTGCTGATATTGAAGCTGTATTTACCAAGATAGAAAGGAACAATGAATGGAACGTTATTTTTTTTTAGAATACAAGGTGTGTCCTAAAGTGCTGAGTTCGAAGCTGTATTTACCAAGATAGAAAGGAACAATGAATGGAACGTTAATTTTGTTCAGAATACAAGGTGTGTCAAAAAGTAGAAAAAATCTCAATACTTTTTTGACACACCTTGTATATGTGTGTGTGTGCTTTTTTAAACACAATGTTTAAACTCATTACCCAATCAAATTTGAACAGGCTCATCACTGTTCGACTTGATTTCAGCGTCATTTGACAGTAATACACCAGGAAAGGATTTATATTTTCTACTACAATTTGTTTTTGTCTAGAGCGTTCGGCTAGAAACCACAAGGTTCCTTGTTCGATACCGGCCCTCGCCAACTCAGCGTATGAGTATGCACAGGTATCTGTGCGGTAAAATAAGAAGCTGATGGTAAGTGTGGCGCTCCACCTCAGAGGCAAAAAAAAACAATCTCCTTTGTCGTGCGCTATTGAAAAGGGGATAGACTCCCTTGCTGATTGGCTGATACCGACTTTAGGCCACCCCGACGACTTTACTTTTAAATAAAATGTATTTAAATGGAACAACGTTTTCTTTGGTAATTTATGAGGAAGTGCGTCCCGGTCTCCTGCCTCAGAAATTGCTACCCGGCGACTATTAAAATAACGACCCAGCTCAGTCTTTTCAAAACTATCCATCTTCATATCTATCTATCTATCTCAATTTGTTCATATTTATCTATATTACTTTAAATACTAAGATTTTTTTTATTCAGGTTTGTTTAATGTCTTGTTTTTAGTTTAAATAAACAAGAATTACGAAAAAAAAGATGCGACCCTCCCCCAAATACATTTACTTATCGAAAATATCTATCTCCATTTGTTCATATCTATCTATATTATTATGTTTGTTTATCTATCTATCTCAGTCTATTCCAAACTATATATCCATCTTCATATCTAAACAAGAATTACGACAAATTACGATAAAAAACAAGAATTACGACGAGCTGGGGTTGTTATTTTGATAGTCACCGGGTAGCAATTTTTGAGGCAGGAGACCGGGACGCACTTCCTCATAAATTACCTTTTCTTTTAGTAACACATGATTATGCAAGTGCAAGCCTTCATATTCTCTAGATTTAACCATGTGTGCCTTTTTTTTAATTCTTTCCCAATGTTGGAATACATAGTATCAGCTCAATTCAAGCATTCACTTTTCAAATCTCATATTGCTCACCATTGGATAACAGTACATATCGCTCGATGGGCTTATTGTGGAAACCTTGGGACCATATGACCTTTAGACACCCCTTTTGCGATCTCGATTCATAAGGACATTTTTTTCATTTACACCGTCAAAATCCGGTTGTTTGTTAGAAGTTAGAGTTAAGGGTTAGGGGTTAGGGTTAGGAGTTAGTTTTATTTTTTTTTAAATCTAAAAATCGTCTGTTAACAAACAACCGGATTTTGACGGTGTAAATGAAAAAAATGTCCTTATGAATCGAGAGCGCAATAGGGGTACCTAAACGTCATATGGTCCAAACCTTCCAACAGAAATGTGTGCATGTTAATCCCTATTTACCAACAACGCAATAGCATTACTTTTTGAGTGGGAGTGAGATGTAATATCAACAGTGTGATCATTAATGCAAATGGCCTTAATCAATATATCGAATTTCATTAAATTTACAAATTAATCTTGACCTATTTATTGTTTCCTATTTTCTTATACCATAGCCGGTAATTTGACCCCTAGTGACCAGAATGAGTTCAGGGGAAATATAACTACCACTGGATTCCTCGTAAATTCTACCCTACAAAAGTTTTATTTGTCTGTATTTTTTCAAAATGATCGTGATTCTTTCGTAACACATGTCGGAAGGATAAACATGCCAAAACAATGACGTCATTATTAAATGAGATCTTCAAAAGTTCTTTGTCGCCTTGTTTGATCAACAGTCAAACTATTAAAAATCATTTCCCAGGTTGGCTCATTATTATGCTCGAATGCACAGGGAACACATGAGGAAGGCCGGGGAATACAGCGGTCGAAACGTTGTGTTCAGACATACCACATACCACAATAAAGATGAGGACAACAGTCCGAAAAATCAAAATTATTTAGAAACGTTTTGTTTGATCTTGGTACAGGGATTTGTTTTGAATTGTAGCCTCGGACATACAGGCTGGCAGACAGAGAAATAGACAGGCAGATACAACTCAAATATAGTATAAGATATCTAATGTGTCCTATATTATTTAAATTAACATTAACTCTTTCCCTACCAAATTCCCCCAACGATTGGACCAAACTTTCTTGGTATTATTCCATTCAACTAGTTCCCTATTGCAAAAGGATCAAGTATCAGTCTCAGGATTGGTTCACAGACAAAACAAAAAATGCCAGGGGCGTTCATGTAGTGAATTTTCAGTGTAAACAAGTGCCACATGCGAGATCCGCTGCCAGCGATTTAAGGTAGAATCACCGTGGTG
Organism: Doryteuthis pealeii; assembly: GCA_023376005.1. NCBI lineage: Eukaryota > Metazoa > Mollusca > Cephalopoda > Myopsida > Loliginidae > Doryteuthis > Doryteuthis pealeii. Next base: position 106,627,422 of record CM042137.1, on the reverse strand, counting down.
GGAGAGCCGCTGAAGGTGGCTTAAAGTAGGCAAAGTGTAAAAGAAAGTAATTCAGCATGCACCAAATGTAAATTAGTGATTTCTTGTATATATATATAAAAGAAGGTTCCACAAAATGGATTATGTTTTATATTATTATATATTTTACATTTGCGACACGTGTCTTAGATCTTCTGATTATCAGGCGTTTAATTAACCATATATTCTGTCCAAATTCGAATACACACCCACACACACACACACACACACACACACATATATTTATAATATATATATAATATATTATATTATATATATATATAACCCTCTCTTTTTGTTGGGAGTATACAAGAATTAAGTTATGACATCTGTGTTTTATCAGGTGTGTATTCCTGCCTGGCAGGTCTGTAGGTCTTTCTATTGTTTGTCTGCCTGTATGTCTGTCTCTTTTTTTATTTTTACAGCGACCAGAGTGCACGTCAAGTGCAAGGAAAATTGGTGGAGACCAGTAAAAAACAAATATCAATAAAATACACACCCTGTTTTTGTCCGAGAGAGGGATAAAAAAAATTGTACCTCTCATTTTTATAAGAAAAGCTAAATCAATGATATATCAAAAATTAATTAAAATTATTTAAAATCGTTATTTTAATTAATAAAGAATAAAACAAAACAAAAACAAATAATAGACAAATAAAAAACACGCAAAACAATAATGATAAAAAAAATTAAACAACTTAAAAACAAGAATATGTAAAGAATAAAATGATAATAAAATAAATATTTAGAAAATGATTTTTTATTGATTTATATATGAATATAGATAAGATATTTATTTTTAACTGTTTAAATCCCGGACAACGCCGGGTAGCTGTGCTAGAATAGAATAAACCTTAATATATCTAGATGTAAATGTGTGATCAAGTCCTATATATAGGAAAAATCCGCCTTTTCCAAGCAGAATCAAATACAAGGTTAAGTCTAGACTTTGGAACAGAGCTACTAAACTTCAAAAACAAGAAACTTTTTCATTAATATATATTATATATATATTATATATATATATATTATATTATCATATATAAAGTGTGTCATAAAGAGTATCAGATTCAAGCTGTATTTACCAGATAGAAATGCCAGAATGAATGGAACGTTATTTTTTCAGGATACAAGGTGGTCAAAAAGTAGAAATCATACATATATATATATATATATATATTATATATATATATATATATATATTATATATATACATTTAAAAGGAATATATATAGAATATATATTTATATATATTATATATATATATATTATTCTATATTCGGTATCTAAATGATTG
>CM042137.1:106595122-106626092 GCA_023376005.1 Doryteuthis pealeii | reverse complement strand
CCCATGTGCTGGCTTCACAGGAGGATGTCACTTATGAGTTCGTCCTTGCTTCTCCAACTTACTCGGATGTTTGGGTGTATATGTGGCAGGGGCTGTACAGCTGTTTTCTCGTGGGGTGTTGTTTCCACGTCTTGTTCAGGATCCCACGCAGCATTTTTATGCAACTCCCATCTAGTTTATTCTCTAGTCGCTTCGTTAGGGTCAAAGTGGTGTAGCCATACAGCAATACTGACACGACAACGGCCTGGAAGAATTGTCTCTTTAACTTGTCGGTGAGTTTGGATTTCCATATGACTGATAATTTATTTTTAGCGGACCATGTCTTTCCTATGCGTGCATGAACATCGTTTTTTCTGTGGATGAGATATTACTGCCTAAGTACCTAAATTGCTCTACCGAGTTTAGGTGTTTGCCATCGATAGTTGAGATGTCTCTTTTATATATATAATATATATAATATATATATATATATATATATATATAATTTAGTATACCAAACTTATTGGTAAATCCTCGCGGTGAGAAAAAAAACAGCAAATAGTTTGATTGTAAAAATATACTATCAACCGGGGAGAAAAAAATTTTTGGAAAAACGAAAAGACCAAGATAATCGTACCAACAAAAAATATTTAAAAGTCATATCTCAGCCCTGAAGAGCATCAAGCGAAACTTTTAGTAGGTTCGTCTGACTCATTAGATTTATCTTTATATATATATATATATATATATAAAGATAAATCTAATGAGTCAGACGAACCTACTAAAAGTTTCGCTTAATGCTCTTCAGGGCTGAGATCTGACTTTTAAATATTTTTTTATATATATATAACCAAAACAACAATTGCTGACCGCCATTTTCTAAAACTAAAGAAAATAGAATTTTTCTTCTTTCCGTATTTCTTTTTTATTTTTTTTTTAGCGGTGATGATCTTTTTGTCTTTTTGGGTTTTTTTTTGTCTTTTTTTAATCTTTTTTGCTTCTTATATTTGCAGGCTTTTTGTTAAATCAAACTCCTGTTAATACCCCCGACAATTTCCAAACTGAATTACGAAATTCCCAGCGGTCTTTGCTTTGACGGTTGCCAGTACTGACACTAGAAAACTAAAAGGCAACAACAGATGGGAGCCATCGGCTTTTTCGCGCCTCTCTACCGCAGTGACTGCACAGTTTGACACTCGTCCAGCCACTTGCTAGGCGACGATCTGTCTGTCCAACGAACACATTGCTGTTTGCTGAAAGATGGCGCCTAAATTGCACGAAATTTCGACGCCATTGCTAAGCTGTAGAGAGACAGAGAGAAAGGGAGAGAGAGAGAGAGAGAGAGAGAGAGGGGGTATGGAGTGAATGTAGGGTGATCGGCGATTGGTTGGTTAAGTGATAGAATGCATAAGAGCGGCAGTGAAAAGAGGGAACGCCGTGAGGGAGGAGAATGGTTGCATCGAGTTGTAAAAAGTGGTCACTGATGTTTAATGTTGAAAATAAATGAAGGTTTAACGTTGTATAACTGAAGGAGAAAGAAAGAAAGAAAGAAAGAAAGAAAGAAAGAACGAGAATCGAAAAGTAGAAGAACAATGAAAGTAGTAAAAAGAAAGGAAGATTGAAAGAAAGGGAACCGAAAGAAAGAAAAAGTAATAGAATCAAACAATAGCACACAGAAAGAATAGAAAGAAAGAGCAAAGAAAGAAGAAAGAGAAAAACAATAGAAAGAAGAAAGAAAGAAGAAAGGAAGAAAGAAAGAAAGAAAGAACAATAAAAAAGAACGATAGAAAAATAGGAGGAAAGAGCAATAGAAACAAATTACAACAAAAAAAAGAACAACAAAAAGAAAAAGAAAGAAGAAAGGAAAGAAAGAACAAAAGAACAAAAGAAAGAAAGAAAGAAAGAAAGAAAGAAGAATAGAAACAAACACACAAAAAAACAGCTAGTAGCCGTAAGAAAAGAAGAGAAAGAAAAAGAAAGAAAGGAGCAAAAAGAAGAAAAAGAGCAACAAAAAAGAAAGAAAAACAATTGAAAGAAGAAAGAAAAAGAACGATAGAAAAATAGAAGAAAGAGTAATAGAAACAAATTATAACAAAAGAAAGAACAGCAAAAGAAAAAAGAAGAAAGAAAAAGAGAAGTAGAAAGAAACACACAAAGAAACAAATAGTAGCCCCAAATAATGGAAAGAATGAACAAAAGAAAGAAAGAAAGAAAGAAAGAGAAATACAAACAAACACACAAAGAAACAGCTAGTAGCCGAAAGAAAAAAGAGAAAGAAAAAAGAAAGAAAGAGCAAAAGAAAGAAAGAAAAACAAAAAAGAAAGAAAAACAATTGAAAGAAAGAAAGAAAGAAAGAAGAAAGAAAGAAAGAACGTTAGGAAAATAGAAAGAAAGAGTAATAGAACATTATAACAAAAGAAGAACAACAAAAAGAAAAAGAAAGAAAGAACAAAGAAGAAAGAAGAAAGAAAGAAAGAAAGAAAAGAAGAAAGAGAAATAGAAAGAAACACACAACTAAACAAATAGTAGCCGAAATAATAGAAAGAATGAACAAAAGAAAGAAAGAAACCAATACAAAGAATTGAAGAAAGAACAATAAAAAAAGATAACAGGGTGTAAAATAGAATGATGTGCATTTTGAAAAGAGAAAAAAAGGGGCTTAGGAATAAAAACGTCGATCTACAAAGAAGGGAACATATGTAAGTTTAGAATGACCAGTTGAAAATTGGCGCCTAAATATATAAAGACCGAATGCAATTGTGAGGATTTGGTAAAAAAACACTATGAAAATTGTAAGTCAATAATAAACACTTGTTTGAACACATTTATATAGTTTTAAAGATTTCTCTATAATACTAATATTCTATGCACATATTACATGTTTTCAAGTAATTATTTCTATTTATCAAAAATGTCTTTATTTGCATATGGTTTCAAGTAACAAAAATAATCCTTAGTAAACAATTATTACCTCAAGTATTATCAATATGAATAATTTATAGCTATTTGGCATTAGGTATTTCGGACCATATTACCTTTAGGCACCCCTTCCGCGATTTCGATTCGTGGGACACATTTTTTCCATTTACACCGTCAAAATCCGGTTGTTTGTTAGGGGTTAGGGTTAGGGTTAGGATTTAGGGGTTAGTTTTATAAATTTTTTTTAAATCTAAAAATCGTCTGTTAACAATTAACCGGATTTTGACGGTGTAAATGGAAAAAAATGTCCCCACGAATTGATATCGCAAAACGGGTCGTATGGTCCGGTATTTCTATTGAATACGAATAATTTTCATAGAGTTTTCGCACACAGATATATATATATATATATATATATATATATATGAAGTATTCCAATCTAATATAGAGGGTGGTTGAAGAGGCCCCCTCCGATCAATCGGCTAACTTCAAGCCTTAGTATCTATATGATTGTCCCGTCTGTTTTGCTCTTATGGCAAACTCCCAATCCTTTTTATCATATATGTGTTAGAAGCGATGGCCGAGGGTGTTAGTTTTTTGGGGTATGACCTTAAACTGCATGTAATAGTGAAGGTCCAATTTGGATCTTTGGGGAGTGTGGAGTACCTCTTTATCGCCATAACTCATAAGTCCACTCTGACTCGAGTTTGTAGTAGTTCTTAGTGTCATATCTATGGGTTAAATAGAAAAAAACGAGTTTTAGAAAATTATTTTTTTAAATTGAGTTTGAAAGAAATTTTTGGATACCCCTCGATAAAAAACGAATTCAGAATAAAATAAGCCAACAAGGATTGACGTGCCGTAAAATTCAACCGTCTTACAAATACAACTAATTTTAACACAGGTGTAAGGTTTCAAGATTACCTATCTGTTACTTATGATTATATGGTTTTAGGTAATTATTATTAGTCATTTGTTAGCATACGGTTATATGGTTTCAGGTAACTATTAATATTCCTTAGTAGACAATTATAACTTTGGGTAACTATTCATAAAATTAATAATTTATATTTATATGGTATCAGGTATTTCCATCAAAAACGAATACTTTTTAAACGGGTCTGTTTGCTCCATACATGGGACCTTAACAAATACAAGCACTCCGGGTGATGGTGGATATACGGGTTATGGTAATGAAGGGGTACTTCATACTTCTCAGATCTCCAGAACTGAAGCCTCACCATCAGATATGAGAGAGGGGAAGGGGATTTATCAGGAAATAAAGAAAGTGAGAGATTCAAAGTGTTGATAAAGAGAGAGAGAGGAGGAGAGAGAGGGAGAGAGAGAGAGAGTGGCGGTGGTGAGCCAACAGCAAGTTAAAGTTCGCCCCAGAGGGATTCCCGCGAAAAGTGATATCAAAATGGCGGATTGTATTATTGACGATGATGTTACTCCCGAGTGTCAGTTGGTGGGCGCCGTACCCTCCACGCTGGTTCGCTGAATAATTCATGGACGATATATAATTGAGTTTCATACTCCTTGATTAGTAGGATTAAATTGAGGAAAACAATTTGATTTATTACTCTACCGAGTATGCTTCGGATTCTCGACTCTTACTCCTTTGTATTTGCCAGTCACATTGCACAGTTGGTTGATTAACAGGTTACGTTTTAAGTCATTCATTGGCTTTAACTCTCCGTCTACTTTAAGCTGCTCACAGCGGTTCTCCTACTCCTGTTGTAAACCGCTGATGCTTAGTTCATTATAACTGATCAGAAAGACATGCAGTTATATTGTTTTCGAAAACGTTTCTAAGATTTGTTTATTTCACACGGAGATTTTCAAAATAGCTACCGGCTTGGTTCAAAGTGAAAGTCAAGGGAGGTTACTCTAATTGCCTTATTTGCTAGGAATTTTGACAACTAAAGGTGAAAATTACCATTGTTTTATTTTCGAGGTTTCCTCCGGACATACAGATCCACACAACTGCTCTTTATATATGTATAGATTATAAGTATACATAAGTATATATAATCTATGTTGTTCCTATGCAATGAACTATTAATAATGTCTCTGTTAAATAACTCAGTTTATCTACTTTCTTTTTGTCTGCAGGATATCAGTGCTATGCCTGCACAGTCTAATAAAAATATAACTGCAGTTGAAGAGGCTGTTCAAGCTTCTCTGACTGGCTCTAATTCTTTAAACCCATCCCTGTCTTCATTGCCAAAGAAAGTTCTTCTTAGGACTGTATTTGAATAGAAGGAGTTTTGAGGTAAATAGATTTTGAGCTTTGAAATATCCCGTCATACAGGTAAAAAATACTAAGAAAATTTGGTACAGCCGTGGGGAAAAGTTGGTTAGCAAAGAGTTAAATCCCAGCAATATGCGCTCATACGCACCGTATTTGACGGCATATAAGACGCACGGGCATATAAGACGCACCCCCATTTCAGCAGGTCAGATTCCGGAAAAAAAGATTTTAGTATATTAAAGCATATATTGTTGAAAACAGTCTAGCTGTGCATGACACAAGCAGAAACCAACAATAAAATAAGGATGCATGGAGTTTAGGGTAGGTAAAAGTACTGAACGTAAGCTAGGTTAGTGAGCATCATAGAGAAGAATAGCCTCGGCCTATGGGAGGTCTCAAACTTCACCTACGATGTTTAAGACGCAGGGCAATTTTTTAGCCAAAATTTTGGAAAAGAGTGCGTCCTATATGCCGTCAAATATGGTATATACTTTCTGTTTGGTTTGGTTTGTTTTGTTTTACGGCATATCAACCTCAGTGGGTCATTTAATGCCGATAAAGTTTTGAAATAAATCAATTCTTAATGGATAATACAATTTTTTTATAAATAAATTTTTCTATTTAACCTATAGATGGGACCCTAACAGGTACTACCACTCCGGGTCAGAGTGGACCAGGGAGCAATGGTGATGAAGGGGTGCTCCACATTCCCCAAACCTCCAAAGCTGGAACCTCACCATCAGATAGAGTTTAACGTCATTCCCAGGACATGTAGACCCGCAGCCACCGCCTTCTAGCACCCATATAATAAAAAGGGGTTGGGGCTTGCCATAAGGGCAATAGGGTTGGGGAAATCATATAGGTGCTAGGGCTTGACATGACCAGTCGATTGATCGGAGGGGGCCTCTCCGACCGCCCGTCTAGCCCAAGATAGGGCCAAAGTGGAGTATTGAATGTCATGAACTGCTCATCCACCTGGGCTCTATCCTTAAGCATCACGGGTCGCCACCCACGGCCAACAGGTGGCCCCATTGGGGGAGTCTTACCCCTCTGCAGAGGTGCAGTCGGTGCATTCTAACGCCTCAGCCGACAGGGCGGGATACTTTCTGTGTTGATTGGTTTGATTTCTTTATTTAATGGCCTATCAACCTTCCTGGATTATTTAATGCTAAAGCCATCTTTACAGAAGAACAGAATATGTACTATTTAGCCCATATATATATTTACCAACTCCTCCACACGAGCAGGATACGACACAAGGTCAATTTCTTAAGCGGAGTTTAACAGGTTTGAATTCAGAGTTTTCCTTCTCCTAGACTGGTTACCTAGCCATGGTTAAAGAACCCAGTCTGCCCTGCTATTTACCCATAGCTGGAGGGAGAGTAGGATTCATACCTTTCCCAAGGGTATTAGCGCTAAGTGAAATGCAGTTACCACGTCCAGGATTTGAACTCGGAGCGACGAGTCCATTTCCCATGACTTTAACCATTACACCACGGGCTTCCTATTTAGCCCATATATGGACAGATGAAGAGGGTCATACCTTTCCCAAGGGAATTAGTCCGAAATAGCGCAACTGGAGTTCGAACTCACCCCAACGTAGAAAAAATAAAAGTGGTTGTTTGTTTACAGAATACAAGGTGTGTCAAAAAAGTATCGAGCTTTTTTGTACTTTTTGACATGCCTTGTATTCTCAATGAAATAACGTTCCATTCATTAATTTCTCTTAGAATACAAGGTGTGTTAAAATAGTACCAAGTTTAAAGCTGTATTTACCAAGATAGAAATGAGCAATGAATGGAACGTTAATTTTTTCAGAATACAGGGTGTGTCAAAAAAGTACCAAGTTTAAAGCTGTATTTACCAAGATAGAAATGAAGAATGAATGGAACGTTATTTTTTCAGAATACAAGGTGTGTCAAAAAGTACGAAAAATCTCTTTTACTTTTTTGACACACCTTGTAGACCGTCATAATATATATTTGCTAACATGTATACGGACATTAAAAAAACACACTAATAAATCGATCTCGGCGGATTTATTTTTCTAATTCGCTTTAGTTAAATAGAATTGTGGAAATTGTAAAGATATTTTTGACGAACAGCTTCAGTATTAAAACACGACGAAAAAACAAAAAAATAAAGCAAAAGCAGGCGATATTATCTTTTCTTTTTCTTTTTTTTTTTTTTTCTTTTCTTTTTTGTGGGGGGGGGGGTCGATATTATCTTTGTCTACCCCACCCCTCCCCTACCAAATGCTAATAATCAGAGACTCGCTGTTGGCCCGTTTTATCATAATTAAATATTTCCAATGTAGATAAACAAAAATTGTTTAAAAAGGACGTAAAAATAATTTTCGCAAATTCCCGAATTGTGAATATCTTTTTCATCTAAAAAATATTCATTATACAAGGTGTGTCATAAAAGTATCGAGAGTGAAGCTATATTTACCAGGATAGAAATGAATAATGAATAGAACGTTAATATTTTTCAGAATATAAGGCGTGTCAAAAAGCAGAAAAAGTCTCGATACTTTTTTGACACACACACACACACACACACACACACATACACACACACATATATAAATATATATGTATATAAGTTAAGGTTGCGTGGATATGGAGTCAACGCCGCATGCTTACAGACAGTTTCTCGCCTATGCGATCTTCAAGCGAACTGAAGATCGCATGGGTAAGAAACTGTCTGTAACCAGGCGCCGTTGACTCCATGTCCATGTTACCTTAACTTAAATATAAATGCTCTATTAATGATTACCACTGTTTACTTATAAATATAAAATATATATATATATATATATATATATATATATATATATATATATATATATATATAGTCATCCACAGACACGTGTTTCGACTTATCAAGTCTCTTCAGTGTGGCTAGACATTCGTAAGCTACCTACAACCGGGATTGAAATCCGATCGGTTCAGTGTCATCACCTACAGAATGCGAAGGGGATTTTAACTGTTTTAATACACACATCACTTTGTATGTAAAGGCCGCCATAGAGTGCTCCATCCCTTATATAGGAGAGCGTTATATATATATATATATATATATATATATATATATATATATATATATATATGCAGTAGAGTTTGGCAACAAATAATACCCAATAATATCAGTTTTGGTTGTATCATATTCTACTTAAAATAATAAAATCTGGATTGCTTTGCTTTAGAAGATAATTAAGTTTATAAATAATATAAATTTTGTACTTAGTTATGGGCAATATTGTAGGAACAGTAAAACTTTTATTTTTTTACATGTATCAACTTCTTCTTCTTCTTCTTCTTCTTCTTCTTCTTCTTCTTCTTCTTCTTCTGCTTCTTCTTCTTCTTCCATCTTAAGATTACTTAATTGTCTACAATGAAACAAGTTAGATACGTGTCAAGATTTATGCCTTTTTGATATCAATAAATATGTGGAACCCTGTAACCGAATTTCCCTTTTTTTTTTAGTATTAGGATTATGGCGCTATCCCTCGGAATATTGGTTATTTTAAGCGGGAAACGGTGCGAGAATGAGCTTGGAAGAAAACCTCCAGGAATCCAATTTCTGGCTAATTTGGGAGTTTGACCAAGTGATTGATAAAAAAATGTCTTCTTCCAAAAACCGAAGAAAAACAAAAACAAAACAAAAAAATAATAAAGAAATAATAGAGGGAAAAATAAAAACAAAAAACAAAAACAAAGAAGAAAAGAAATAAAGAAAAAAGACAAAATTAACAGACCCACCCCCCCACTACCCACACTTTTCATCTCATGAAAGAAACTTCCGCAAAAATAAACAATAAAATAGAGAATTAAAAGAAGGGGGAAAAAAACAGACGGGAAAAAAAATTAAATAACCAGAAAGAAAAGAAAAAAAAGAAAGAAAGAAAATAGGAGAATATAATAAGAATATGCGCCTGCCCCGTCTATGACTTGCCCCACCCCTCACCTCTACACCCTCCGTCAGGAAAGAGACTCCCTCGAGTATTCAAAGATTAAGAGTACAGAGTTGCATCAGTCGTCATTGCAGTGATGTCATTTGAAAAGAGTTCCACTCATTTAGAACACCTGGCCCTTTAAGTCACTTATTTCCCCGTTGATTTTTATGACAATTGTTTTCATGACAATAAAAAAGAAGACAAACAAAAATGGACGAACGGGGTTGGGTGAGATGGTTCGAAAAATGATTTTTGACCAGGATTTTTAATTCCCAAATACAATTCTCTCATATTTATCTATTTCTTTTTTTAATTCTGTCATATTTTGTTGTTGTTGTTTTTTTGTTTATTTTTTGTTTGTTTTTTGTTTGTTTGTTTTTGTTTTTTTTGTAGAAGAGAAAGCGAACAGAAATGAAACAGATGGCAGAAGTTGATACGTGATGTAAGTAGTCACAGGAAGAATCGACTGGAATGTAAGAAACAGACACCCACACACACACACACACACATACATATATATATATATATATATATATATATATATATATATATATATATATATATATATATATATATATATATTTGAAATAGTGATTAAGGTAAGAGATCCCCATCAAAAGAAAGAAGAAAAACAAAGTTTTTTTAAAAAAGAAGTATAAAAAAACAATATGTAAAAATACTCAGAAAAGTACCCCACCTTCTGGAAAACTAAGAAAAAAAATTCAAAAATAATTTACAAAAATAAAGAGAACAAAGGTTAGCAAAGTTAACAAATAAATAAATTTTAAAAACATCAAAACAGATTCAATACATATATACATACATTCACACACACATATATATATATATATATATATATATATATATGTGTGTGTGTGTGCGTGTGTGTGTGTGTATAACAATTTTGTATAGTCTTTGGACCGAACGAAAAGGGGATTAAACGTATATGAGATTCTATATATTCATCCAGTAGTTCAGCAGAATTAACACACTCTTCCCAATTTTTATTCAAATATTATATATATATATATATATATATATATATATGTGTGTGTGTGTGTGTGTGTGTGTGTGTGTGTGTGTGTGTGTGTGTGTGTTTGTCTGTCCGTCTGTCTGAGTGTGTAAGAGAGAGAGAGAGAGAGAGAGAGAGAGAAAGAAAAAAAAGAAACAGAGAGATGGAATATGTGTACACACGCACACACACAGACACACACACAGACACACACACATACACACACACACACACACACACATATATATATATATATAATATATATATATATATATATATATATATAAACACATAGTAGCAGGTATACCGAGTATAAATGACTTCGTAGTAGGCGAGTTCGAACTCTGGTCGCGCTATTATGTTCCCTTTCTGACTAATACTCTAGGGAAAATAATGAATCTCTCATCCTCCCAGATATGGGTTAAATGGTACCACTACTGTTCATCTATAAGGATGGTCTTGGCATTGAATAACCCACTAAGGTTGATACGTCATTGAACAAAGAAACAAAGAAACCAAACTTGAATTTTATAAATAGAATTCTTTTAAATCTATTAATAATGGAGATTGTCTGTATATCTGTCTGTAACAAAAATTACGTCATAGCTCTACATCACAGCTTACGTCACAATATTCTTATGCTATATACACCCAAAATTTGAGTAAGCAATTTTAAAAATTGTTTTTTACTCTCGTCCCTTTTTTTTTTACAGTAATAAGAAGTTAACTAAAAAGTTTACAAATAAATAAATACCTACGATTTTGTGGAAAATTGATGTGGAAAATGTTTAAAATAATTGTTTGATTATTACATGCATGCAACCTTTTAATTGAGAGGGACGGGGCTCAGTTTTCATTTCATATTGTTTTTTTTTTTTGTTTTTTTGTTTTTTGTTTTTTACTCCTTTAATAAATATGAGGATTTGTCTTACTTATGATACAAACCCACTGACATTGAATTTTTAACTCCCACCCTCTCAGGCAATGTCTTTCAAAAATTAATTTTTACGACGCCCGGAGGGAGTTTTCTGTTGCTAATAGTAATTAATTAATTTACGATTAAAAACACATTTTCTCCGGAATTTTGCATTGAAACAACTTTATTATGTCATTTATTAGCAATATCGACTGTATCTCCCATAAATAAGGGAATCCCCTACAATTGTTTAATAAAAGTTAAAATTCTTTTACTGGGATACTTCTATCATATAGGAGTATTATATCTCTGATATAATATCTATGTTTTTCAAATATTGTATTATATCATATTTATTGGCTTATATAGTGCAGCCTGTAGGTACAATGAAATTCCAGATCCAAGTGGGGGAATCTCTGTGGTGTAGTGACTAACGTGCTGGTCTGCAACATCTTTGTAAGCGATTTCGAATTCCAGTCGCGCTTTTACACTTTTGGACTAATATTCTTGGGAAAGGTATTATCCACCTCAACCATTCCCAATTATTTGTAAAATAGTACCACTACTGTTTTTCTATAAGAGTGGCTTTGGAATTAAATAATCTACGAAGCTTTGTATATCATTTAACAAAGAAACTAAAAACAGAGTAAAGTACAATCCTTCCTTTCTAACATCGGTGGTGTTTTATTTTTTTAAATAAAAAATCTCATAAATTAACTTTTTAAGTTAATATTAAGAGTGTGTGTGTACGTCAGATAAATAGAGAGAGAGAGAGAAATAGAGAGAGAAATAGAGAGAGAGAGTGTGTGTGTGTGTGTGTGTGTGTGTGATATAGATAGATATAATGTGTGTATGATATATAGATAGTAAGAGTGTGTGTGTGAGAGATAGATGGATAGAGATAGATAGAGAGAGAGAGAGAAAGAAAGAGAGAGAGAGAGAGGGAGGGAGGAGACATTATTGGCTTAATACCACTTAACTTACTATTTGTTCACGCTCACTTGATCATTATAATTTCTCAGGGGATATATTTATTAAATGCTAATTATAGACTTTTCTTCTATTTTTGAGATATGGTTTTGAAATGTCGAATCTTACCTTTTTGTTTATCAGTTCGTCAAGTGGTGGCAAAACTAAAGAAAAATAGATTAAGAGTTGATTGGCTGGTTGGTTGGTTGGTTGGTTGGTTAGATTTTACGGCATGTCAACCCTTGGGTTATTTTATGCCCAAGACGTTTTGTTTTATTAATTCTTATTGGGCATTCAATTTTTTTTTTCAAACTCAATTTTTAAACATTTTTATAAACTCATTTTTTTTATCTATCAAACTCATAGATTGGACCCTAACAGTAACTACCACTCTTGATCAGGTTGGACCTGGGAGCAATGGCAATGAAGGTGTACTCTACTCTCCAAATCTCAAAATTGGAACTTCACCACTAGATGCAGTTTAACGTCATACCCAGGACACTAAGACCCTTATCCACAGCCACGAGGATTCTGTTCTTAACCATCATGGGTCGCCACCCACGGACAACAGGTGGTCCCATTATGTGTGGGGGAGTCTTACTCTCTGTAGAAGTGCAGTCGGTGAATTTTACATCTACAACCGACAGGGGGGGGGATAAAATAGAACAACCATTTCAATCCTTCCCTTTTAATTCACCAAGCCCCTTTCTCAATCGCATTTGTGGGTCTAAGTGCCCAAGTTGTGAATCACTGGTCTAGACCAGTGGTTTTGAAACTGTGGTTCGAGTACCACAGGGGTCTTGCAACAGGGACACTGCAAGGTAAACAGTAGGGGTCCGCAGACGCTGCAAGGCTGTCTTGAAATTTTATATTATCCGATAGAACCACAGATTCGTACTTCTAGTTCCTAGTACACACCTATGAAAATTCACTTTTATCAGCATCCACTACTAAAAATTTGGTATAGCGTAGTTATTATGGAGAAACGGAAGAGGAAAAAAATCCTCCTTTTTCGGCTGGGCTCTGGTGAGAGTCAGACGTGGCTCCCGGTTCCCCGTATGGGTTTGGGATGGAAGTACCGAACATGATACTATGTTAAAAGATATAATAATTTGATCATACCCTCTCTCTTTTTCTCTCTATCTTTTCTTCTCTCTGAAAAAGAACCTACGAGCCTCAAAGGAATAAACAACCCTTTGTGACTATAAGCCTTGAGTATGTTGTTTCTGAACTAACGACTATTACTACTACTAACGACTATTACTAGTACAACTTGAACTTGGCCCAATGCAACATATATCGTTCTTACATTGGCTTAGCATGGCTTTTGAGTATACATCTCAAAAGGTGGGCAAAAAGTTCTTACCTTTAATATTTATGTCGTATTTTCAGCACTTACCAATATCATGACCAAATACAGATCTATACTTGTTTTGCAAAGTTAATTGTGTGTATCTTTATCAAAATTTGACTGAAATTTTTTATCAAAGTTATAAGACCTTTTTTAAAAGTTATATAAATAAGACCTTTTTTAAAAATTTTATCAAAGTTATATAAATAAGACCTTTTTTAAAATTTTATCAAAGTTATATAAATAAGACCTTTTTTAGGAATAGACAGAGGGAGGTTTTTGACCGTCTAACTAGTTAGGGCAATGAGAGACAGACAGACAGACAGACAGACAAACAGAGACAGTGAGAAACAAAGAGAAGGGTGTTTTTACTACCCAGTAGACAGTAGTCAGGACAGTGAGGGAGTTCAGTTGAGGCTAGCGGCCCATTTGAGCAGACGTGTTTTCTGTCTCTGTCTCCAACGGCTGTGTGGTTCGACAAGGATTCGGGGGGAGGATAAAAGTTATACAAATAAAAATATGTCTCCGTGTTGTTCCAGAGCAAGGTGTAACCCAGAGATAGACACCCTCAGCCAGTGGAGAGATGATACAACCGGATACGATGAACAAGAACCTGATAGAAGCAGGCATTAGCGGAAAACAGAGGCCCGATACACAAGAAGATGACTTCGCTACTTATGCAGTTCGGCAGTGGTAGTGTCGCAGGAGTTGCTGGGTAACACTGGAGTTCAGCATCACACCACCTTAGGGACTCCGGCTCCGAATTTTTTTGTGGGGGAGGCTTTACTCCCCTAATTGGTAGGTAGCCTATCAATTATGTACAATAGTGTAGAAATTCAGCTCCATCTAGCTAATGTCTAACCATTTCATGTTTAATCAGGCAATCTCAAAGCAGAAGTGTTTTTACTGGCTGAACATGTAGGAAATTGTGCAACAGATTGTTGGGATATTTTCTGGAGTTTCTGATTATCTTGGAGAAAACAAGATTTTCCGGTGACTGTTTCTTGCTCCAAACATCAGTTAAAATCGTGCTTTCTTGCCAATTACAACTTTTCAAGTTAAAAATCTGAGTTGTTCCAATTAGCCGTGAAACTGATGGTAATCACCAATTCTGATTTTCTTTTCGGGTCTTGACCCACAGGTGAAATTCGAATTAAGTCAGCAATCTCAGGTGATCTTAGAATTAAAAAAAAACAGACACGATGTTCATTTGTCTTGAACTGACTATAAACCACATGATATCTCTCTCTCTCTCTCTCTCTCTCTCTCTCTCTCTCTCTCTCTCTCTCTCTCTCTCTCTCTCTCTCTCTCTCTCTCTCTCTTCAATCAGCGAAAATGTCCTCTTTTCTGTATTCTTTTTTGTACAATCATTTTCTAAATTTATCTTTACGTCTGTCTGTCTCTCTGTCTCTCTCTCTGTCTCTCTCTCTCTCTCCACACACACACACACACACACACACACACACACACACATGTCTTCATATATTTTATTTTTTATTGTCTGTGACTCCTTCAATCAGCGTGAATACATGGCACGGGAGAAATTCTTTCTACTTTTTAAACTGTCGCCTGTGTGATACAAGTGAATTAAAGCAAGTGACAATGGTAGCTCCATCTACCTAATGTCTTATCATTTTTTGAGATGCGACCAGATACGACAATGACTTGGACCGGCCATGTTTGTAATGGCTGATAAAAAAAGACAAAGGTAACTTTTATTTGAAAATGTATTTCATATTTGTTTAAATAAAAGGCTACAGTTTTTATTCAAGTGGTTTTCTTTTAACCAATAAACATGTGGTTCTGAAAATTTCACCGCATCACAGTATTGATTTTTTAACCAAATCATCATGATTCTAACATAACATGAAATGAGTCTGAAAGTTCTGTTTTCTACTCGAAATAATAAAACCCTGATATATTTGATTTGGAGAAAAATTAAAATTTGTGATTAAAATAAATAAATAAATAATAATAATAATAATAATAATAATAATAATAATAATAATAATAATAATAATAATAATAATCCTTGGAACGATCCCCAAGGGTTGGGAAAATAGTCTGGGGGAATTGAAGATTAGAAGAAGAATCGAGACCATCCAAACTACGGCATTGTTAAGATCAGCTAGAATACTCAGAAGAGTCCTGGAAACCTGAGGAGACTTGCTGTTACTCAGTCTTCAGCGAAACACCGGCTAAGGTGTGTGGGAAAAACTCTAATGAATAATAATAATAATAATAATAATAATAATAATAATAATAATAATAATAATAATAACTTTGCGGTCCCAGCAGATCACAGGGTGAAACTGAAGGAAAATGAAAAGATTGATAAATACCTGGACTTTGCCAGAGAATTGAAAAAGCTGTGGAATATGAGAGTGAATGTGATATCAATTGTAGTTGGTGTAGTTGGAACGGTACCAATAAACTTGAGAAAAAGACTGGAGGATCTAGAAATAAGAGGAAGAATAGAGACCACCCAGACTACTGCACTGCTGCAATCGGCTAGAATACTCAGAAGAGTCCTGGAGGCCTGAGGAGACTTGTTGTCACTCAGACTCCAGTGAAATGCCATAACACTGATCTGAAAAACTCAAAAGGAGTGAAAATAATAATAATATATTTGACATTACTTAGCTCTTGCTCTGTGTGTCCCATCGTGGTGTAATGGTTAACAAGCTAGTCTTGCAGAACATTTACCACTGAGTAGAGAATTTGATCCTCGCAGAATGCCCGATACCTGCGACCTTTTGTCACATCATACCCATAGCGAACGTGTTAGATGGATACCTACTGTATCTCTTGCTTTTGAGCATATGGTTATTTCATATTAAAAATTCATGCAAATTTATCATTTTCATAAAAATCCAATAAGAACATGTTTCAAAACCTGTCGAAAAACGTCTTGAATAAAGTCATTATTCCATTTATTTTTTTTCATCTTTTCTTCTTTTTTATTTTCTAATTATATTTTAATGGTTTTAAAATTTTCAATTTTAGTAAAAACCAAAAACGAACAAAAAAAAATCGCTTCATCCAACATTGTCGGAGATGTACCCACACCACCCAACCATGGCTTCCCATTCTTAATTTTATCTTCGTTTCGGCGTTTTGCTGTTCCTCTGTGATTATTTGATTTTCTTTTCAACCAGTTAACCTAATTGAAGGATCAGTTTCGTAATTATACAATTACAGAAACGTGAAAAATTTATCAACGCTTAAGTGACATGCAAAACACGAAATGAAAACTTTGCGGTGGATTTCAATAAAATGCCTTAGTTTGTTTCAGTTCGTTTCGTCTTGTCTATACACATTTTTGAATCTTTTTTTTTTTTTTTTTTTTTTTTTTTTTTACAGCTAATTTCTTCACTTATTTTAAAATTCAAACTTCTCAGCGAATTGATTAAATTTTGCATCGAAATAAACAATTGTAAATGCTCTGCATATTTCATAAGTTTTTTTAATCATTTTTATTGTTTCGTTTTATAACTTTTATAAATTTCTCATTATTTTATTTCAAATTTTTTAGCCTCGTTAGAATTATTGCTATTCTTATTAATAATTATTATTACTCATGTTTTTAATACTTTCGTATATTATTACTCCTGTTTCTTTTTTTTATATTGTTTATGGATAATTTCATTGTGTTAATTATAATTCATAAACTTATAATTATTTTCACGCCTTTTTATTTCTTAGTGTCTTTTTTATTTAATTTCAATATCATCATTATTACTACTATTATGATTATTTGACTATTGTTTGTTATAATTTGACGGCTTTGTTATAATAATAAAACGTGTTCTCGTACGAATTTCTCGCTGATGCGATCATTGCACTAAATAGTGAGTGTCCCAGAATTCACATCTAAATGTAGGCATGAAAACAACTTCTAACAAAGCCACCTGAAAACTAAGGAATCGGAAGACTCATAAAAATAGTAAATAAGATTGAATTAAAAATCAATAATCAACGATAATAGAAATAAAGAAAATAGATAAATACAAATGAATAAACAAACAGATAAAATAAAATAGTATCTTTGTTTTTATAATGCTAATCAAATTAATAAAAAAAATGAACATATTGTAGTCATCACGTTTTATGATAGTCTTGGTCGCAGAATAAAACTTCAGGTTGAACACAGATTGCGAAGGATGGAAATTTCCGTGGCGTAGTGGGGAACGTGCTGGACTTTGACATCGTAGTTAGCGAGTTCGAACTACAGTTCCGTTATTATGTTCACTTTTGGATTGATATCCTTCGCAAAGCACGAACCCTCCTTACTCCTCCAGCTGTGAGTTGAATCGCACTACTAATGTTCTTCTAGAATATGTTCCTGGCATTAATATGTGCTACTCATACGCTGAGTTGGCGAGGGCCGGTATCGAACTATGAACCTTGTGGTTTCTGGCCGAACGCTCGACCGACTGAGCTAATCCGGCCCATAATGCCATATAGCTAATTATTATTATTATTGTTGTTGTTGTTGTTGTTGTTGTTGTTGTTTGGGGTGAGGGGTGTTTTTCTGTTTGTTTTGTTTTTTGTTTTGTTTTTGTTGGGGTTTTTCATTTTTTTATTTTGTTTTTCATTTAGGTTTGGTCAGTTAGTTGATCTAATGGCATATCAATCCTTATGGGCTATTTAATGCCAAATCTTGTTTTTTTGTTTGTTTGTTTGTTTGTTTTTGTATATATGATTTGTAAGCGAATAGTTTGTATAACTATATGGTAAATATTTTTGTTTGATTTTATAAACTGGTAGAAATAATTTACCTTCATGTGTATCAATAATTCTCTTTAAATTACAACTTACTATTTGTCCCATAGATTGAACATTAACAGGTACTACCACTCTGGGTCAGAGATAATCTGGGAGTAATGACAGTGAAGGGGCACTCCACGCTCCCCAGAGTTCCAAAATTGGAACATCACCACTAAATGCAGTTTATCATCATATGCAGGTTGCTTTGGGTTTGGGTTCTTTGCGTAATGGCATATAAACCTTGGTGGGTTATTAAATGCCAAAGCTATCCTTGTCGATCCAAAGTAGTGGTACTATATAACCTGTAGCTGGGGTTTCTCATTTAATTACGTTCACTCATTAATAAAACAAAATCTTTCTAGATTTGCCTTGGATTTAAATCTAAATGAATAAACAAATAAACCCGGTTATAATTTTCAGACCATATCACCTTTAGGCACCCCTTTTGCGATCTCGATTCATAAGGACATGTTTTTCATTTACACCGTCAAAATCCGGTTGTTTATTAACAGACGATTTTTAGAGGATTTTTTTTCAATTATAAAACTAACCCCTTACCCCTAATCCTATCCCCTAACCCTAACCCCTAACAAACAACCGGATTTTGACGGTGTAAATGAAAAACATATCCTTATGAATCGAGCTCGCAAAAGGGGTGCCTAAAGGTCACATGGTCCTCATTTTCTTTAACAGATTGTTCTAGGGGGATGCCCCGTAACGTAATGGCTCAAGTCCTGGAATAAGACATCGTAGTAAGCAAGTTCGAACTCCAGTTTAGCTATTACGTCCACTTTCAAATTAATACCCTTGGGAAAGGTATATAACCCCTTATTTTCCCAGTTATGTGTTAATTAGTAGCCCTACAGTTCTTCGCAAGGGCCGGGTTAGCTCAGTTGGTAAAGCGTTCGGCTAGAAACTTCAAGGTTCCTAGTTCGATACCGGCCTTCGCCAACTCAGCGTATGAGTAGCACAGGGATCTGTGCGGTAAAGTAAGGAGCTGATGGTAGGTGTGATGCTCCACCTCAGACGCATAAAACAATCTCCTTTGTCTAGCGCTATTGAAAAGAGGATAGACTCCCTCGCTGATTGGCTGATACCGACTTTAGGCCACCCCGACGACTTTACTTTACTTTTTACAGTTCTTCGATAATAGAGGCTTTTCCATTAAATAACCCACGAAGGTTGATACGCCATTAGATAAAGAAACCAAACCGAGCTAAATAAGAACTGTTTATCTGTTTAGATATATTGGGAGCTTTATCAATACACTAGCGGGACCTGTGGATATACCACAGTATGATAATTTAATTATTACAACGTTTGATATGTTTACTTAGTTGCATTTCATCTTGAACGATTTGGACGGTCTCATTTTTAACCAGAATGTTGCAAGATTATAACGGTCGGAAGATTAAGGAACAAGAGTATTAATATATAGATTGGCTTGTAAAATAAAAAATAAAAACGTGATTATTTTGTCTTACATGTCGTTCTAAAGAAGTAACCCTTTCCAAATTGAATTTATTTCTAAATTTTTGCCCGTTTTACTCAAATTGTTTAACTCAAATTCAAAATTGAAACTAATTTCAAAACAAATTTGATACTGATTAGATACTTTTTCGAAACAGACCCGTGCTCCTCCTCCGCCCCCTCCTCCTCCGCTCTTCCTTATCCTCCTCCTCCTCCTTATTCTTCTTCTTCTTCTTCTTCTCCTCCTCCCCCTCCTACTCCTGCTCCTTCTCCTCCGCGGCTACTTTAGTATTATTGGATTCGGCTGAAAACAGACACACGTGTTTGGCTGGTGACATCTGGTAAGGGTTAATACTGTCGCGGTTTGCGTAATTGACGTGAAAACGTACACTGCGTACGCTTGAACGCGCGGCGACACTAGCAAATTAGAGGAGGCTGAGGCTGAGACATAACAAACACACACACACATACGCACAAAACACACACACAGACGCACACGCATACACAAACAAAAGAAAAACACACTGACACCTTGAGTCGGGAGCCTGTGACGATGGCGCCCACACAGTGAATGTACGTGAACACGCTGACGTGCAACAAAAAAGAAATTGCCTAACAATGGAACCGCCGGTGTGTCACTAATTAGACCTTTCAATTATCCAAAATTGATAAGATTATGAAAATTAGAACAAGAACAGCAAATGCTACGTGTTGTACGTTATCTCGAGGATTTTGTTATCTCTTTTCGACAGGGCAAGATTGTTCCTTTTTTTTTTTTAATCATTTTTCTACAAATTGGACCAAGTATCCGATAGGCACCCCAAATCATCAACTTAAGGAAAGGTTCACATTTTAACTCGTCACCGGTAACTTCCGCTTCCAAATTTTTGTAAACAAATGATTTTAATCAGAAGTTTATGGAGATGTTGAACTTACGATAAATTAAATAAATAGATGGTTGGTATACGTAATCAAATTAAAATTCAATAGCAAAATCTTTTTTTAAATAAATACTTTTTTATCAGAAGTTTATGAGTATTTTTCGTCACTTACGATGAATTAAAAAAAGACGAAAGACGTTTTTATACTAAAATAATGTTTACTTAATCAGAAGAAAAATCCAATTATGTTTGTTAAAATAAAAATACAGTTTTTATTTGCAAAATATTTTTTTATGTTTATTTAGATAAAAGAATGCTGTTCAGAAATAGTATCACAAAATTTGTAAAATTTGTTTTCGTCAAATACAATATAAGTTCAAAAAATCATCTGTTCGTTTATTTTCAAATATTTGAAAGTCGAAGTTACTGGTGGTGAGTTAAAATATGAACCTTTCATTAAGTTGATGATTTGAGGTGCCTATTGGATACTTGGTCCTAAAAATGTAACTTTCTCACTAAAACAGAACTCTTGTGATTGAAAAGAAAATATTATAAAACAAGATTCTGGTTCATTCAGCCCTGTCGGAGGGACTTAGAAATACGCTGACTCCATTCCCTGCACAGAAATGACCGATGTAATACCGGTACAGAGATAAGTATATTGAATATTTCTTTATCCACACATCATTCACTCCATTAGAAGGAAGAGCTGTAACGTTAAACAACGTGGACACAACATCTCTCTATTCGGAAATGAGTGCAAGACATAACGAAGAGTTGACACGTCATCATCTCAGCCATTCCAACAAGGAGGTGGTAACGTAACAAGTGTTTTAACACATCTCTCCATTTCGACAAGAAGAGTGAGTAGTGTTACATTTAATACAAACCCCTTTATAATATGAGAAAAACCTCTGGACCAAGCAGACTAGTTACCAGATATCATTCACCTAGAAGAATACCTGATTGGGTGTGACTGGTTGGTTAGTTAGTTGGTTGATTGGTTGGGTTTAACAGCATGTCAACCCTTGTGGGTTATTTAATGCCGAAGAGATTTTATTTGATTCATTCTCGTTGGGTATTCAATTTTTTAATCTCAATTTTTAAACATTTCTAATACTCGTTTATGATCTATGAAACCCATAGATGGGACCCTAACAGGTACTACCACTCCGGGTCGAAGTGGAGCTGGGAGTAGTGGCGATGAATTGATGATCCGCACTCCCCAGAGGTCTTAAATTGGAACTTCACCATTAGAAGCAGTTTAACGTTATACCCAGGACACTCAGCCCCTCGACTACCGCCTTCTAGCACATATATGATAAAAAATGTTGCGGTTGCCATGAGAAAAGAACAAAGAAAGAAAAAAGAAAGAAAGAAAAAGAAAGAAAAAAGAAAGAAAAAAGAAAAAAAAGAAAGAAAGAAAAAGAAAAAAAAAAAGAAAGAAAAAAAGAAAAAAAAAGAAAGAAAAAAGAAAGAAAAAGAAAAAAGAAAGAAGAAAGAAAAGAAAGAAAGAAAAAGAAGAAAGAAAAAAGAAAGAAAAGAAAAAAGAAAAAAAAAGAAAGAAAAAAAAGAAAGAAAAAAGAAAAAGAAAGAAAAAAAGAAATGGATAATCATATGTGCTAAGGCTTGGCGTGACTAGATGATTGATCGGAGAGAGCCTCTCTGACCGTCCGTCTTGCCTAAGTTATGGCCCAAGTGGAGTGTTGTATGTTATGGACGGCTCAGCCTTAAGCATCATAGGTCTCCACCCACAGCCAACAAGTGGCCCTATTGGGGGAGGGGGTTCCCCTCTGCAGAAGTGCAGTTATAGTATGCTACAGACTCAGTTGACAGAACGAATGATTAGGTGTGATGGCCACTAGTAATGCCTCGTTTACATACGACCCGGTGAAAGCATACGGGCTCTGGGGATGGAACACATTTTGTCAGGTTGAACAAAAGCATAGGGGTCTACAAGGGATGGGGGGTTTTACTAGCCTTCATTTCTAAATCCCTTTATAATAAAAAAAAACTCAAATCCCTGGTACAGCTAACGCAATAACTGATTGGGTGTGATGGCCACAAATGATGTATCCCATAACACCCGTTCAAATTATACGGGTTATTTAAATGAACCAATGATCTGACTCTGACTGAAAATCTCTTTAGTGTCGTTATCAATGCATATACCATATTTGACGGCATATAGGACGCACTTTTTTCCAAAATTTTGGCTCTAAAAATTACCCTGTGTCTTATACATCGTAGGTGAAGTTTGAGCCCTCCCGTAGGCCTAGGCTAATCTTCTCTTTGATGCTCACTAACCCAGCTTACACTCAGTGCTTTTGCCTACCCTAAACTCCATGCATCCTTATTTTATTGCTTTTATACAGCTATGTTTCTGCTTGTTTAATGCACAGCTAGACTGTTTTCAACAATATATAATATATAAATACACTAAAAACTTTTTTCCTGAATCTGACCTGCTGAAATGGGGGCAGGGTCTTATAAAATTTCCTTTCTTAATCGAGATCAAAAGGGGTGCCTAAAGATCATATGGTCCGAACATCCCAATACATTGCACACAATCAACCCGTTACAGTTCATGAATGTGAGACCCTGCTGTTAATACTCCTGTTTTTTTTTTTGGGGGGGGGGTCTTCCCCAACCATGTAAATACATTTCAATATTTTTTTAGAAACGTATTACTAGGGATGAGGTACAAGGCCTTAGTTGTTTCATCAAAGAAAACATCTCGTTTCCTTTCCCTAGCTCATAAAAAAAACTACAATTTATTAAGAAACTTTAGTTGGAAACCATCAAATATCCAGGGAGCTCATGCAAATCAAATCCATGCATCTCACGATGCACTAGATTAAATTAATCTATCAGCATCACTGAACTTGTTATTTTTTTAAATTCACATAACTATACGAGGGTCGACTGAAAAGTTCATACATTGGCCAAGACACTCTCATGGAATGTGACCAAATGAAATTTATTTTACAATATGGTCCTCGTTGCGGTCCACAAACATTTTCCATCAATGATGCAGTGTTTGGATCCCACTGGTCAAAAGATCACCTGCATATATGACGATATCATATGAACTTTTCAGACCACCCTGATATATATATATATATATATATATATATATATATATATATATCATTGCATTTATATATGTCTACCCAATCCCCCACGCAAGTAGGATGATCATTTTTTAGCAAAGTTTAGCAGGATTGAATTCAGAGTTTTCCTTCTCCTAGATTGGTTGCCATACTATGATTAAAGAACCCAGTCTGTCCAACTATTTACCCATGGCTGGAGGGAGAATAGATTCATACTTATTCAAGGGTATTAGCGCTTTGTGAAATGCAAACAGCATCGTCCAGGATTTGAACTCGTATCGCCGTGTCTATTTCGTACGATGATAACCACGACACAGCGAGCGCCGCAAAATCTTCATGTATAAGTAAAATAGACGTCAGTCGCTTTTTTTTTCTTTTTTTTCTTTTTGTTTTTTATCCCAACTTATTCATAAACAAGTTTGTGATTCCATGACTTTTCCGATTTCTTTGATTGTTTTTTCTTGCCGTCTGTTTGTTTTAACAAACAAACAAAAGAAAAAAAAACACTTTATAAAAAAATAAACACTGTGCCTTCTACCATTACTCCTTCTTCAACTCCTACTCTCTAATTCTCTTTCTCGTACTCTCTCCTCTTACTTCCATTACTCATCGTCTGCCATTCAAATAGCTTGCTATTTCTCTCCCCCTTCTCCTCTCCTCCTCCTACACCATCAACACCACCACTCCTCCTCTTCCTTCCGTAATCTCTCTATATAACCCACCCGAACCTTCAATTACGCTTCTGCCTTTGATCCAGTGTTAATCTAAGTTCTGCCGAAGTTACCTCCCCTTGAGCTATCATATTAATTTGCAGCTTAGCACCTTCATTTACAGGCAGCACAACTCGCCCTTCTCCCGCAGATCAGCCACACAAGCGCGAGCGCTTTTGCTTCTTTTTTTTTTCTTTTTTTTTCTCTCTTTTTTTCGAACTCTCCTTCTTCCTCAGTTTACCTCCTCCTCCTCCTTCTTTTTTTTTTTTTCTTTTTTTTTTTTTTTTACACATTGCGCTGCCACTATCAGGTCTTGGCTTCGTTTTCGCGCTATTGATTACAATAAAGTTGGAAAAGAGGACGCCGTGAAAGAATAAAGGCGGGAAACGCAAAGAAACCTCTCCATCAGTCTATCAGTATCGAACATCTAATTTGCGTTCGTCTTTTGAGTGGCGACTTAACACAAGGCTCTATGAAAACATATATCGCTCGCTCGCTCTCTCCCTCTCTCTCTCTCTCTATCTATCTATCTATCTCCGCTATAAACGCTTTCTCTTAGCACCTTCTTCTTCTTCTTCTTCTTCTTCTTCTTCTTCTTCTTCACGGAAAACCATCAAGACACCATATGTACACGAAGTTCATGCATCTGTTGCTGCTGATCTTTGACAGATAAACTGGAAAGACAAAGATTCTTTTTAAAATACAGTATTGAGTCCTATGAGGCGTCCACCTACTTTTGCAAGAAAAATTAATGCCTATAATGGTTATTGCTACTGTTTTAGGAGGCACGCTTAGCGTAATGGAATCGGTAATCCGGGTCTAAATCCTGGATGCGGCTGTTTGCGTTTCCCTTTGGACCAATACCCTTGCGAAAGGAACAAATCCGCCTGTTCTCCTTCAAGCTCTGGGTAAATAAGAGGACAGACTGAATTCTTTAGCCTTTATTAGGCAACCAGTCTAGGAGAAGAAAAATTCTGAATTCAAACCAGCTTTACTGCACTTAAAAAGCTGAATTTGTGTCACATATTACATGCTGTCGAGAAACTTAGTTGGTTGGTTGGTTGGTTGTTTGGTTATTTTGTTTAATGGTATATCAATCTGTGTGGGATATTTAATCCAAAGCATTGTTTTTTATTTGTTTTTTGCTTTTTTTTTTGCATATATGTAAGAGAATAGTTTGTAGGCAAATATTTTTGTTTGATTGGGTTTTAGAGACTGGAAGAAATAATTTTTAATAACTTTGTGCATCAATAAACTGGTAGAAATAATTTTTAATAACTTTGTGCATCAATAAACTGGTAGAAATAATTTTCAATAACTTTGTGCATCAATAAACTGGTAGAAATAATTTTCAATAACTTTGTGCATCAATAAACTGGTAGAAATAATTTTTAATAACTTTGTGCATCAATAAACTGGTAGAAATAATTTTCAATAACTTTGTGCATCAATAAACTGGTAGAAATAATTTTCAATAACTTTTGCATCAATAAACTGGTAGAAATAATTTTCAATAACTTTGTGCATCAATAAACTGTAGAATAATTTCAATAACTTTGTGCATCAATAAACTGGTAGAAATAATTTTTAATAACTTTGTGCATCAATAAACTGGTAGAAATAATTTTCAATAACTTTGTGCATCAATAAACTGGTAGAAATAATTTTCAATAACTTTGTGCGTCAATAAACTGGTAGAAATAATTTTCAATAACTTTATGCATCAATAAACTGGTAAAATAATTTTCAATAACTTTATGCATCAATAAACTGGTAGAAATAATTTTCAATATCTTTGTGCATCAATAAACTGGAAAAAATAATTTTCAATAACTTTGTGTATCAATAAACTGGTAGAAATAATTTTCAATAACTTTGAGCATCAATAAACTGGTAGAAATAATTTTCAATAACTTTATGCATCAATAAACTGGTAGAAATAATTTTCAATAACTTTGTGTATCAATAAACTGGTAGAAATAATTTTCAATAACTTTGTGTATGAATAAACTGGTAGAAATAATCTTCAATAACTTTGTGTATCAATAAACATGTAAAAATCAACAATGATAGTGTCCTGGGTATGATATTAAACTGCATCTAATATTGAAGTTCCAATTCTAGAGCTCTGGGGAGTGTGGAGTATCTCTTCATCACCATTACTTCCAGATCCACCCTGACCCAGAGTAGTAGTACTTGTTAGGGTCAGATCTATACGTTATCTACTTTGTTACGTATTCTGGGATGGACGGTCTAGTTTATACATCGTGGTTATTTACGTATATATATATATATATATATATATATATATATATATATATATAATTTTTTACTTCTAAACTTTACCGGTGTGGAAAAAAAACAGATGATTCAGTTTTTCATAACAAAAAATATTTTTCAAAATTTAAAAAAAAGAAAAGACTCACACATCCGTACTTTCTGAAAATAATTATCAGTATCGTATATAGTGACCAAAAGGAAAAACACCGGAGGTGTTTTCTAAGTTATATACGTAAAAACAATATATGAATTTAGTATTATATATATATATATATATATATATATATATATGTGTGTGTGTGTGTGTGTGTGTGTGTGTGTGTGTGTGTGTGTGTAGGTAGGTAGGTAGGTATTTTGTACTGGAGAAATGAAAATAAAGAGCTCAATTTCAGGTGTAAGAGCTATATTTATGGTGTTATAAAGTACAATACAAGTAAAAGGCGATTGTTACCATTGGTTTTAAAGCAGCGCACTAACCAATTATCGTCATGACAACCTGCCAGTGAAAAGAATATATATATATATATATATATATATATATATATATATATATATATATATAAAATTCTGTTACGCAAAGTAAAAATCAATCTTTAAAAAATGGTCAATAACCCGAAACCGAAAGAGACCCGGAATACATCCTAAAAGTTAAAAAAATACGAACAACTCTCTCTCTCTCTCTCTCTCTCTCTATATATATATATATATATATATATATATATATATATATATATATATATATATATATATATATATATACATATTAGTTTTTATATTTAACACACTTTCTATAAAATAAAAAGTTAGCGGTCTAATGAAACTCATACGTATACACAGATACCTGTGGGTAGAAATAGATCTATAACCGCAATATGACCGAGTTTTAAGCCTTTATCTTTACCAAAAATAGTATATATATATATATATATATATATATATATATATAATTTTTTATGCTTAACACACTTTCTTTAAAATAAAAAGTTAAAATTATTTTTCAAATTAAAGAATATTTTCAAAAAATATATATATATATATATATATATATATATATATATATAAGATTCTGTTACGCAAAGTAAAAATCAATCTTTAAAAAATGGTCAATAACCCGAAACCGAAAGAGACCCGGAATACATCCTAAAAGTTAAAAAAATACGAACAACTCTCTCTCTCTCTCTCTCTCTCTCTCTATATATATATATATATATATATATATATATATATATACATATTAGTTTTTATATTTAACACACTTTCTATAAAATAAAGAGTTAGCGGTCTAATGAAACTCATACGTATACACAGATACCTGTGGGTAGAAATAGATCTATAACCGCAATATGACCGAGTTTTAAGCCTTTATCTTTACCAAAAATAGTATAATATATATATATATATATATATATATATATATATATATATATATATATATATATATATATATATATATACTATTTTTTATGCTTAACACACTTTCTTTAAAATAAAAAGTTAAAAATTATTTTCAAATTAAAGAATATTTTCAAAAAATTAACAAGCTTCTCCTTATCGAATGATATCTCATCAAAAAGCGTTTGCTTTTTATAAACGCAAAAACTTGCTATAACAGCTCTGTGCAGACACTGGATGCCAGCTAAAGAACTTGCCAAAAGCGATGACCGATAGATTTGGATGATGAGAGAGAGTGAGGGGGATCTGTGCTGTCGATATACCTTGATGATGATGATGATGTGGGGGAGGAGGAGGAGGAGCAGCTTAGTCAGCTGCCAATATGTGTGCGATATTTAAAGAAATTCGAACTCCTTACATATCTGCTGGTCAGGTCAAGCCCTAGCACCTATATGATTGCTCCGACCCAATTGCCCTTATGGAAAGCCCCAGCTCTTTTTATCATATGGGTGCTTGAAGGCGGTGGCTGGGGGTCTTTGGAACGACATTAAACTCTATCTGATGAGGTTCCAGTTTTGGAGGTTTAGGGAATGTGGAGCGCCCCTTCATCACCATTGCTCCCTGGTCCACTCTGACCCGGAGTGGTAGTACCTGTTAGGGTCACATTTATGGATTAAATAGAAAAACATGAATTTATAAACAAAATTTAGTATCCATTAAGAATGAATTTATTTCAAAACTTTGTCGGCATTAAATGACCCACTGAGGTTGATATGCCGTAAAACAAAACAAACCAAACCAAATCTAATTAACTGTGTGACTCATTTTTGTTTAAATCCCTAATTCTCGTGTTTTTCCGACTCTCACCCTTACAACGAGACTCCTCGTGATTGACCCTATGCTTTCGGTCACTTAGTCTGGTTCCAAAGTTGTCGGTGGTGGGTAGTAATCACCACATTACAATTTTTCTTTTTGGCAATAATATATACTAGCAGGATCTGTGGATATACCACAGTATGATAATTTAGTTATTACAACGTTTGATATGTTTACTTAATAGCTAAAAAAATAAAATAGCTTAAAAACAAACCAAACCAAACTCCTTACATTGGCAATTAATCTTCGAACTTTTTTCTTTTTTTTTTTTTTTGCTGATGAGATGCCCTTAATAGGAAGTGGTGTGTGTCAATCGTGACCTTGGAATCAATGCGAATTAAGGTTGTGCAAGGAGCGGTGAGCTAATCAGAATGAGTCTGATGAAATTAAGCACAACAAGAGATTATCTTGAGGTATATTTTCAATGGGATAAACGTATACAGCTAATACATTAGTTAAGTGTCATAATTGAAATACTAACACCTGGTAATGTGTCGGAGCAATTTAATGAATAAGACAGTACGTTTTTATTTGTTTTCCTCGGCAAATTTTTGGCCTTTTTTATTTCCATTAAAAAAAAGAAACGGGAGAGAGAGAATAAAAAAAACTGTCGCTAAAAAAAAAAAAAAACAGCAAAGAAAATCACAAGAGTTGACTATATAGGAATAAGAAAAAAATAAACACACACACACACACACACACACGCACACACACAGTACAGAGAACGGATTACCTGTGTCTTTGGCAGGGAAAGGGTTGGTGCGTTTGAATACGACGGTGTTCTTAGAACAGTTTTACGGAGCTGATTGGACGCCCGGGGCCTAAGTCTTTCCCTCCCTCTCAGAAGTAAATAACATATTTACTTTCGGTGAATTTTAATTGCAAACGTAGCCCAAGGAAGCGATCTTTTCCTCAGTTTGCAAATATCCAAGGGAGATAATCCAATTATTGGACTATTTCGGATTCCATCGGGACGAGAAGATATCAAGTTAAAAATTCCGAAAATTGGTCTCCATGGTACATTTTCAGGAAATAGGCGGGTCTGCAGTGAAGGAAAAAGGGGAAGGGAGATTGATTGCTCGCTTAAAATCACAGATATTGTCTCAATAAAGAAATTTGTCTCGTTTTCAGAAGAAGAAAAAAAAGATAGAGTCGTTCTCTCACCATCTCTCGCACCATCTCATTTCGTCTTTCTAGCTCTCTGTAACTCTCTATCTGTTTTCCTCATTCCTTTCCCTATTCTCTCTCTCTCTCTCTCTCTCTCTCTCTCTCTCTCTCTCTCTCTCTCTCTCTCTCTTTCTTTTTTTCTTTCTCCCTCTCTAATTCTCTCTCTCTTTCAGTCTGTTTGTCTATCTCTATCCTTCTTTCTCTCTCTACATATATATATATGGAGGGGGTGTACGTGTGTCTTTCTTTTTTCTTTCTCTCTCTCTCTCTTTTTCTCTCTCTCTCTCCCCTCTCTCTCTCACTCTTTCTCCCTCTCTATCTATCTCTCCCTTCCAGTCTGTTTGTCTATCTCTATCCTTCTTCTTTCTCTCTCTACATATATATATATATGTGTGTGTGTGTGTGTGTGTGTGTGTGTGTTTCTTTTTTCTTTCTCTCTCTCTCTCTCTCTCTCTCTCTATATATATATATATATATATATATACATCTCGGCACTAACCCACTCAACCAAAAATCTTTACTAAAAACTCGGTCTCGAGCCGCAAAGAGGGAAACAACTTTACCTCAACGGGTCGCCTTGGCCTAAAACAAAAAAGCAGGCTTAAAACCTTAGAAACCCCATTTTTTTTTAATTTAAATCAATACTACACCTCCAGGTCTGGAAAAAAATTGAATTAAATATTTATATAGAATATTTATTAATTTCTAGGGTTTTCTACAAGGGTATCTAAGATCTTTACATTGATCCTGAAGCTGTCTTTTGTACGCCACACTCAGCGTAAATTAGGCACTAACTCGCCATAAATTAAATATAAAAACAATTAAAACGAATAATTACCCAAAACTTTAACTTAAGGATAGGACCCTGGTGGCTGAGCAGTCCATGACTTGCAATATTCCACTTTAGGCTTTTCTTGGGCTAGACGGGCGGTCGGAGAGCCCCCCCCCCGACT
>CM042137.1:106582622-106590122 GCA_023376005.1 Doryteuthis pealeii | reverse complement strand
TCACTAGACGATGAGAATATCTTAGTCAGCCAATGAACTTATCAGCCGGCCCTCTTATATACTACTAGCGTGGTTATATCAAATGAACACAGTATATATACATTATTATTTTACTGACAAATATATGCACCCACCGGGTGCAATTATTTAAGTTTTAATGTGATAAAATATTATATTAAATTAGAAAGGCTAATGAAACTAAATAAGAATGCAGATAAAAAATTTGAAACAAATAATTTAAAAAAATTTAGAACAACTGAAACTTACTCTTCCATCATTCCCGTCTTTCATTGCTAAATTTTCCTAATTCAACAATTTAGTTAAAATAGGAAGTAAAGTTATTTCTACTTGTTGATGAATTTCATTTAAGACGTATTCCCGATATTTTTATCATATTCAAATAAACAATAAATTAGAAATCAAGAATACTAAGCACATATCAATTAAAATCAAATTTTTAATATCAATATGCAAATTAGCCTTCCCGTTCACACTGTAAACCGCTACTTTGTTGTATACATAAATACAATTGCATGTTATTAGTAGGTAGGTGCGGTTAACAGTATTAATAATATAAAACACTTCTATTGATAATTGAGGATTTCGTTTTTACGGTAAACGGTTAGAATTTTTTATTTGTTAAGCGTGTCTTCATCGTAATTAAAGTCGGCGGGGTGGCCTATTCTCGGTATCCGCTGGACAGCGAGGGAGTCTATCCCCTCTACACTCGTGCTAGACCAGGAAGATTGTTTTTGCATCTGAGATGGGGCACCACACATACCATCAGCTCCAACTTTAACACACAAATCCAAACCGTGCTACTCATGCACTGAGTTGGCGAGGGTCCGTATCGAACCAGGAAATTTGTAGTTCCTAAATGGAAAGACCACTTCCAGAAACTCCTGGGGAAACCCCTTAAAATTATAGAAAATAATATCCAAAAGATTGTAGATAAACAACTAGATATTAAACTGGGGGATTTCTCAACAGATTAAATCAACCAAGTTTTAAAGAAGATAAAATGTAGAAAAGCAGCAGGACTTGACGAAATACCCCCAGAGGTATGGAAGATAGGAAAGTTCAATGACATACTGCTTAGGCTATGCAATGCAGTATATAGACAAAATAGAATAGATAAATGGACGAAAGGCTGCATCCTCCCATTCCCCCAAAAAGGGAGATCTCGGAATCACTAAAAACTACAGAGGCATAACTCTTACTGCTATTGCAGCCAAGATATATAATGCCCTTCTTCTTAATCGCATTCGACCCAAAATTGAGAAAATCTTTAGGGGAAACCAAAACGGATTCCGCAGAAATCGATCCACAACCTCTCAGACCTGACTATTTGACGGTTCATAGAAGGGGTACAAGCAAAGAATCTATTTGATTCCATACATAGAGGGAAAATGGAACAAATACTACTAGCATATGGTGTCCCCAAAGAAACGGTTACAACTATAATGATGCTAGACAAAGACACTAAAGCGATGGTACGCTCACCTGATGGCGATACAGATTTCTTTGACATCGCCGCTGGAGTCCTACAAGGAGATACTTTGGCACCATATATATTTATAATATGCCTAGACTACGTACTCCGAACATCCTTAGATACCATAAAAGAAATTGCCTACCCCAAGTTTAAATAGCCCAGACTGTTCTACAATTTACCCATAGCTATTGGTACAGTTCATTTGATTAACGACCTTTCAACCCCTTATGGATTATTCCAAGCCGAAATTTAGGCATGGGCTTTAAGAGCTGCAACCCAGGGAGATTTCCAGGGATTAAGTGGAAAATTCATAGTGAAAGCAGAATCGAAGTACAGTGATACCTTGATTTATGACTTTAATTCATTCTGCTCGTAACACAATTTCCTCGTATAGCAAATCAAATTTTGCCATTGAAATAAACTGAAATGCCTTTAATCTGTTTCAGCACTCCTTACCAAAAATATAACTGTATTTTTGTCACGTTTTTTTTTTAAGTAAAAGAAATAGCACTGTATTATATAAAAACATAATAAAAAATAAAATGTAAGGAATTATGTGCTGTAATATGTTTGTTTTTCTTTGGTGTAATCAATTTGGAAACTTAAATGTTTTTTAGTATACTATTTAACATAAGCGTATCTGAAGCTTTCTCGTACGTCAAATTTTAGCTTACAACACACAGCAAAAAATCGACCGAGTGACAACTCTTAAGTCGGAAAACTAGTAAGTTACGATACTCGTAAGTCAAGGTACCACTATATGAATATTCAACATTATTTCTTTAAATTTCACTGGGGAACATAGAATTTTGTGCCTGATATATTAGACCTTTTTTAGGTAAAATTTTTATATAAATCTGATTGTAAATATGACATCAGATTTTATTTATATATACATTTTATTTATACATTTTATACATTTTATATTGTAATACATGTATATATTTATTTTTACTTTTATATATTTTTATTTTTATTTTTATATTTGATTTATATTTTTTTTTTTTATTTTTAATAAATATTTAATATTTAATAAGTCCTTATTTAATAGTTAATTTAATATTTTTATTAACATTCTTAATAGTTAATATTATAATAATAATATATTTAATAAATATTTTTTATTTTTTATTTTTATATTTGATTTATATTTTTTATTTTTATTTTTAATAAATATATATTTATTTTTACACTATATGTATATATTTATTTATATATACATTTTATACATTTTATTTATATAAATCTGATTGTAAATATGACATCAGATTTCCCCATTCATCAATGGCTACTAAGATATGAAATACCCCTAACTGTTATGCATACAACTGGTCAGGCACAAGGATATATTTTGATATGCTAATTTTCATCAGCAAACTTTGAACGTTGTGGAACATAAAAAAAAAAACATTAAGTTTCACCTAGAGAAAAAGATGAAAAATCTATTTCTTTTTTACGATAGAATGTGATTTTGGTTCCCGGCTACAAAATTTTTTTTTCTGGATGATCCAAAGCTATTCTTTGTGAGGAAGCCATTTTATCGCCTGCAAATATGAAATACAGCATTCAGTGAACATTCACGAAGTATGTCAGAAAAGTACCAAGTTGATCGCATTCTTCGATAGGCGGGGCATCGTCAACTGCGAATTCTTGCCACATGGCCAGACGATCAACCAACATGTCTACAAAGACATACTGCAGCATTTGCTGCAAGGAAACTGAAAACTGAATTAGAACCCGTTAAACTCCACTTAAAAATTGACGTTGTGTCACATCTTGCTCATCCGGTTGGTTTAGGTAATTATTTATTCATCTCCATTCGCTCATATACGAGGTATTTCAGAAAAGTTCGATATGAGCGGCATCGTCCACTGTGAGTTCTCGCTACAGGCCCGAAGTTCAACCAACATGTCTACAATGACATACTGCGGTATTTGCTTCGTTCAATGTGCTTCGCTATGACAACACATCTGCCCACACTTCCCTGAGTATTCGATCCGAGAGTTCCTGGCCCAGAAGAACATCAATGTGCTGGAGAAACCTCCCTACTCGCCCGACTTGGCTCCATGTGATTTTTCTTCTTACCCAAGCTCAATAGGGTCATCAAAGGAACCCATTTTGAGGATGTGCACGACATCAAAAAGACAGGGACGACAGAGCTACGGAAAATCCCGTAAGAATCCTTCCAAGAGTGCATGCAAGTGTGGCAGAGAAGTATGAGAAAGTACATTAGATTTCAGGGGGATTACTTTGAAGGGGATAACTTGTTGTTTGTAGTTTAGATTTGAAATAATTTTTGTGATACTAGTACTGGAACTTTTTTGACATACTTCGTATTGATAAGTGCATTATCTCAAAAGCAGAAAGAAATGAAGGGTATATTCTTATTCAATGGATTGCTTATGCCTAGAATCAGGTCTAATATCTGAGACAAAAAAAAAACGTTTTTATTTATTTCCGGGTGGGATCTTTTTTAAACGTTTTTTGTTGGTTTGTTGGCTGGTTGTATTTTACGACCTGTCAACCCTCATTGGGTTATTTTATGCCGAAGACGTTTTGTTTTATTCATTCTAAATTTCTTTGTGAACTCAAATTTTTAAACATATCTTTTAAACTCCTTTTTTCTATTTAACCCATAAATGTTGATCCTCACAGGTATTACCACTCCGGGTCAGAGAGGACCTGGGAGTAATGATGATGAAGGGGTACTCCATATTCCTCAAAGCTCCAGAATTGGAATCTCCCCATCAGATAGAGTGGAAAGTAATACCCAAAGGCAAGAAGACCCTCAGTCATGGCATTCTAGCACCCATATGATAAAATGGGTTGGGGCTTGCCATAAGGGTAATAAGGTCGGGACAATCATATAGGTGATAGGGCTTGACGTGACCAGCCGATTGATCAAAGAGGGCCTCTCCGTCCAGCCTAAGTAAGAGCCAAAGTGGAGTTTTGCATGTCATGGACTTCTCAGCCACCAGGGTTCCATCTTTACATATCACGGCCAATAGGTGGTCTGATTGGGGGTGTCTTACTCCTCTGCAGAGGTGCAGTCAGTTTATTCTAAAGCCCCAGCCGACAGAGCTGAATGGTTTGTTTTGTTGGGGGGCGTTTGGGGGGGTATCTAACAATAGGGTAATTCCATGTCAAATCATCCAGAAAAAGTAACATTGTCTGAATTCTTTCCAGGTGTGGACTTTGCTAATGTTAGACATTCCCAAAAATTTGAGTTTCCGATTCCAATAATTATGAACAAAAATTAAACTATCTTTTTGGTAGAAATAATGTTCAATATATGTGAAAAAATAATAGAATTTTTTTTTATCGTAGATGCAGTGCCACATCGGAATATTGATCTTGCTATGAAAAAATCAGAAAACATCAATAACTTAAAATTGGTTGACTTTAAGACTTTTTAGACAGCACTTTTTGATTCCTTGGGCAAAAATGTTTTTATAAACCAATTTTTAGGAGTAGAGAAGCTCTAGAACTCATTTTACAGACAGGTTAATGAACACCGACTTTAAACTCTATTTGATGGAGAGATTTTTATAGGTTAAAAATATCACCATTTTTCGCGATCCCCCTCAAATTTGGAGAGCTAAAAATCGACATAACTCCGCAAAATTTTGGAATTGGAAGCTCCTATTTGGGGGATTGTTTAACTTTATCATAATCCACACATGGACAACATTTCAAAAAAATTAAAGGCAGTAGGTGATATGGCCTGGATGATTTGATATGGAATTATCCGATAACTAATGCGACTGTTGATTTTCTCTAAGATTAAACATCTAAATATCTATACATAGATCAATAATGATACAAGAACTAATAAAAAGATGAACACTCATGGCAGTTAAAAACGATGTTAAGTAATTAGCAACTTATGAGGCACAGCGGCTAACATGCTGGACTGTGACATCATAGTAAGCGAGTTCGATCTTCCCTCGCGCGATTACGTTCACTTTCAAACTAATATCATTGGTAAAGGCACTCATCCCCCAACTATGGGTTAAAACAAATCATATTACAGTACATAATTCTATTTTTATATATCTTTATACAATACAGTGCTATTTCTTTTATTTTTAAAAACGTGATAAAAAATTACGGTTATTTTTTCTTTTTTTTTTGTTTTGTTTTGTTTTTTTGGGTGTGTGTGTGCTGGATTGCCTACTGTTCTTCTACAAAGATGGATTTGGCATTAAATAACCCCAAAAGTTTGATAGACCATTTTAACAAAGAAATTAAACCAAAATTGCTATGTTTGGGATCAATTTGTTTCCAAGAAATTATGCAAAACCAATGTTTGTATTTACAAACCCTCCACCACGGGCAGGATGTGACACAAGGGCAAATTCTAAACAGAGTAAAGCTGGTTTGAATTCGGTTTCCTTCTCCTGAACTGGTTGTCTAACCAAACTAAAATAGCTCAGTCTGTCCTACTATTTACCCATGGCTTAGAGAAGAAATAGATCCATGCGTTTCCCATGAGCATTATCATGAAGTGAAACGCAAACAGCCCTTCCATGATTTGAACTTGGGTCAACGATTCCATCGAACCGTTACGCAAAGCACGTCTCACATTCAAAGAAAATGCTAGGCGTCACATCATGGTGTAATGATTAGCAAGTAAGTCTCGCAGATCCGTTACCACTTACAATAGCGAGTTCGATCCTCGTTGTTTGCCCCATACTTTCGACTTAGTATCACATCCTATTTGGTGATCAGGTTCGCTAAATATCTATTGGGACGTCCAATCATCGAGGTAATGGTAAGCAAGTTGGTCTCACCGATCCATTACAAATGAATATCAAGTTCGGTCCTTGTTATTTGTTTCCAACCCTACCCATGGCGAACGGGTTGGATATAAAAGGGTATCCATCGTGGTGCAATGGCTAGCAAGCTGGTCTCGCTGATCTATTACCACTAAATTCCGAATTTGATCCTCGATGGATTCCCCATACTTACAAGCTTGTGTCACATCCTGCCGTATTACAGGGCGTCTCATCGTGGTGAAATGGTTAGTAAACTAGTCTCGCAGATTCATTACTACTTAATAGCGAGTTCGATCCTCTCTGTTTTCCTCATACTTGCAACCCTTGTGTCACATCCTACCCGTGGCGAACGGGTTGGGTAAAAAGCGTCATACGTCATTGTGGAATGTTTGCAAGCTAGTCTCGAAAATCCATTACTACTGAATAGAGTTGTTCGATCGCCTTGTTTGCCCATCCTTGCAACTTGTGTCACATCTTACCCGTGGCAACGGGTTAAGGAAATATCTATAAAGGAAATTTGTATTATTTGTATTATTTGGACTATTGTCCACATCTTTATTGTTATCTGCACAACGTTTCGGCGATGTGCCCTCCGGTCGTCTTCAGGTATTTCTTGTCGAACTCGGGAACCTTCTTGAACTCGAGAACCCCTCTTCGAACTTAGGAACCTTCTCTTCGAACTCGGGGAACGTTCTTGTCGTAATCGGGAGTCTTCACAGAACTTTGAACCTAACCCTTTATTCAATACGCGGGCGTAGACTGTTCTCATTCCGTTAATCGTGACTGGTACAGTTGTGAAAGCTGTATTAATTATTCTTTGGGGAATATGTGCTTCAAGTGAAGTCGTACCTATTTTGAAAAATTATTTATTAAAATTAGTCGCGCTAAAAAAAAGCCATATCAAAAC
The DNA here is from genome assembly GCA_023376005.1 of Doryteuthis pealeii. Lineage (NCBI taxonomy): Eukaryota > Metazoa > Mollusca > Cephalopoda > Myopsida > Loliginidae > Doryteuthis > Doryteuthis pealeii. Next base: position 106,582,942 of record CM042137.1, on the reverse strand, counting down.
ACATCGTTTGTGTATTTACTTCTTAACTGTCGTGTAGAAAAAGTCACTATAAGAGGAATAAAATATTTACCTAAACAAAAACAAAAAATACTAGGAAAGTTCGGTTGTGTAGGGTTGCCGGTTCTCGCCTGTTCGACTTGACTCAGCGGTTCGAATCACGCACAGGCGGTCATCCTATCTATAGTTCTGCTGATGAGGCCTAATAGCACGAAATGTACATTACAGAACATTGATTTTTCTCGATTTGTTTAGCCTTACATTTGAATAGGATTCCCGGCCTACATTAAATAATTCATTAATTAATTTTCAAAAATTAGGTA
>CM042137.1:106557113-106582522 GCA_023376005.1 Doryteuthis pealeii | reverse complement strand
AAAGAGAAGATTTAATGCTAAAGCCATCCTTGCAGAAGAACAGAATAGGTACTATTTATCCCATATCTGGACAGATGAAAAGATTCATACCTTTCCCAAGGGAATTAGTCCGAAATAGCGCAACTGGAGTTCGAACTCACCCCAACGTAGAAAAAAATAAAAGTGGTTGTTTGTTTACAGAATACAAGGTGTGTTAAAAAAGTATCGAGTTTTTTTGTACTTTTTGACATGCCTTGTATTCTGAATGAAATAACGTTCCATTCATTAATTTTTCTTAGAATATAAGGTGAGTTAAAATAGTACCATGTTTAAAGCTGTATTTAGCAAGATAGAAATGAGCAATGAATGGAACGTTAATTTTTTCAGAATGCAAGGTGTGTTAAAAAAAGTACCAAGTTTAAAGCTGTATTTACCAAGATAGAAATGAGCAATGAATGGAACGTTAATTTTTTTCAGAATACAGGTGTGTCAAAAAAGTACCAAGTTTAAAGCTGTATTTACCAAGATAGAAATGAGCAATGAATGGAACGTTTAATTTTTTCAGAATGCAAGGTGTGTTAAAAAAAGTACCAAGTTTAAAGCTGTATTACCAAGATAGAAATGAGCAATGAATGGAACGTTAATTTTTTCAGAATACAGGGTGTGTAAAAAAAGTACCAAGTTTAAAGCTGTATTTACCAAGATAGAAATGAGCAATGAATGGAACGTTAATTTTTTCAGAATACAGGGTGTGTTAAAAAAGTACCAAGTTTAAAGCTGTATTTACCAAGATAGAAATGAGCAATGAATGGAACGTTAATTTTTTCAGAATACAAGGTGTGTTAAAAAGAAGTACCAAGTTTAAAGCTGTATTTACCAAGATATAAATGAAGAATGTTATTTTTTCAGAATACAAGGTGTGTCAAAAAGTACGAAAAATCTCGATACTTTTTTTACACACCTTGTAGACCGTCATAATATATATTTGCTAACATGTTTACGGACACTAAAAAAACACGCTAATCAATCGATCTCGGCGGATTTATTTTTCTAATTCGCTTTAGTTAAATAGAATTGTGGAAATTGTAAAGATATTTTTGACGAACAGCTTCAGTATTAAAACACGACGAAACAACAAAAAAATAAAGCAAAAGCAGGCGATGTTATCTTTACTTTTTTTTTTTTTTGTTCTTTTTTTTTTGGGGGGGGGGGTCGATATTATCTTTGTCTACCCCACCCTCCCCTACCAATGCTAATAATCAGAGACTCGCTGTTGGCCCGTTTTATCATAATTAAATATTTCCAATGTAGATAAACAAAAATTGTTTAAAAGGACGTAAAAATAATTTTCGCAAATTCCCCGAATTGTGAATGTCTTTTTCATCTAAAAATATTCATTATACAAGGTGTGTCATAAAAGTATCGAGAGTGAAGCTATATTTACCAGGATAGAAATGAATAATGAATGGAACGTTAATTTTTTTTTCAGAATACAAGGCGTGTTAAAAAGTAGAAAAAGTCTCGAAACTTTCTTGACACACACAAACACACACATATATATATATATATATATATATATATATATATATATATATATGTGTGTGTGTGTGTGTATGTGTGTGTGTGTGTGTGTGTATAAGTTAAGGTAGCGTGGATATGGAGTCAACGCCGCATGCTTACAGACAGTTTCTCGCCTATGCGATCTTCAAGCGAACTGAAGATCGCATATGTAAGAAACTGTCTGTAACCAGGCGCCGTTGACTCCATGTCCATGATACCTTAACTTAAATATATATGCTCTATTAATGATTACCACTATTTACTTATGAAATATTTTCTTATCCATATATATATATATATATATATATAATATATATATATATATATAGTCATTCACAGACACGTGTTTCGACTTATCAAGTCTCTTAAGTGTGGCTAGACATTCGTAAGCTACCTACAACCGGGATTGAAATCCGATCGATTCAGTGTCATCACCTACAGAATTCGAAGGGGATTTTAACTGTTTTAATACACACATCGCATTGTTTATAAAGGCCGCCATAGAGTGACCCATCCCTTATATAGGAGAGCGTATATATATATATATATATATATATATATATATATATATATATATATATATGTGTGTGTGTGTGTGTGTGTGTGTGTGTGTGTGTGTGTGTGTGTGTAGTAGGGTTTGGCAACAAATAATACCCAATAATATCAGTTTTGGTTGTATCATATTCTACTTAAAATAATAAAATCTGGATTGCTTTTCTTTAGAAGATAATTAACTTTATAAATAATTTAAATTTTGTATTTAGTTATGGGCAATATTGTAGGAACCGTAAAACTTTTATTTTTTTACATGTATCAACTTCTTCTTCTTCTTCTTCTTCTTCTTCTTCTTCTTCTTCTTCTTCTTCTTCTTCTTCCATCTTAAGATTACTTAATTGTCTACAATGAAACAAGTTAGATACGTGTCAAGATTTATGCCTTTTTGATATCAATAAATATGTGGAACCCTGTAACCGAATTTCCCTTTTTTTTTAGTATTAGGATTATGGCACTATCCCTCGGAATATTGGTTGTTTTAAGCGGGAAACGGTGCGAGAATGAGCTTGGAAGAAAACCTCCAGGAATCCAATTTCTGGCTAATTTGGGAGTTTGACCAAGTGATTGATAAAAAATGTCTTCTTCCAAAAACCGAAGAAAAACAACAACAAACAAAAAAATAATAAAGAAATAATAGAGGGAAAAATAAAAACAAAAAACAAAAACAAAGAAGAAAATAAATAAATAAAAAAAGACAAAATTAACAGACCCCCCCCCCCACTACACACACTTTTCATCTCATGAAAGAAACTTCCGCAAAAATAAACAATAAAATAGAGAATTAAAAGAAGGGGGAAAAAAACAGACGGGAAAAAAAATTAAATAACCAGAAAGAAAAGAAAAAAAAGAAAGAAAGAAAATAGGAGAATATAATAAGAATATGCGCCTGCCCCGTCTATGACTTGCCCCACCCCTCACCTCTACACTCTCCGTCAGGAAAGAAACTCCCTAGAGTATTCAAAGATTAAGAGTACAGAGTTGCATCAGTCGTCATTGCAGTGATGTCATTTGAAAAGAGTTCCACTCATTTAGAACACCTGGCCCTTTAAGTCACTTATTTCCCCGTTGATTTTTATGACAATTGTTTTCATGACAATAAAAAGAAGACAAACAAAAATGGACGAACGGGGTTGGGTGAGGTGGTTCGAAAAAGGATTTTTGACCAGGATTTTTAATCCCCAATTCTCTCATATTTATCTATTTTTTTTTAATTCTGTCATATTTTGTTGTTGTTTTTGTTTATTTTTTGTTTTTTATTTGTTTGTTTGTTTGTTTGTTTTTTTTGTAGAGAAAGCGAACAGAAATGAAACAGATGGCAGAAGTTGATACGTGATGTAAGTAGTCACAGGAAGAATCGACTGGAATGTAAGAAACAGACACCCACCCACACACACACATACACACACATACATATATATATATATATATATATATATATATATATATATATATATATATATATTTGAAATAGTGATTGAGGTAGGAGATCCCCATCAAAAGAAAGAAGAAAAACAAAGTTTTAAAAAAAAGAAGTATAAAAAAACAATAAGTAAAAATAAACAAAAAGCACCCACCCACCCCCAAATACTCAGAAAAGTACCCCACCTTCTGGAAAACTAAGAAAAATAATTCAAAAATAATTTTCAAAAATAAAGAGAACAAAGGTTAGCAAAGTTAACAAATAAATAAATTTAAAAAACATCAAAACAGATTCAATATATATATATACATACATGCACACACACACACACACACACACACACATATATATATATATATATATATATCGATTTCGTATGGTCTTCGGACCGAACGAAAAGGGGATTAAACGTATATGACATTCTATTTATTCATCCAGTCGTCGGGCGGCCTAATGTCGGTATCAGCCAATCAGCGAGGGAGTCTATCCCCTTTTCACTAGCGCTAGACCAAGGAGATTGTTTTTGCATCTGAGATGGAGCGCCACACCTACTATCAGCTCCTTACTTTACCTCACAGATCTCTGTGCTACTCATAACGCTGAGTTGGCGAGGACCGGTATCGAACAAGGAACCTTGTGATTTCTAACCGAACGCTCTACCGATTGAGTAGTTCAACAGAATTAACACACTCTTCCCAATTTTTATTCAATATATATATATATATTATATGTGTGGTGTGTGTGTGTGTGTGTGTGTGTGTGTGTGTGTGTTTGTCTGTCCGTCTGTCTGAGTGTGTAATAGAGAGAGAGAGAGAAAGAAAAAAGAAAGAAAGAGAGAGATGCAATGTGTGTACTCACACACACACACACACACACACACACACACACACACACAAAAACACATAGTAGCAGGTATACCAGGTATTGACCGAGTACAGATGACTTCGTAGTAGGCGAGTTCGAACTCCAGTCGCGCGATTATGTTCACTTTCTGACTAATCCTCCTGGGAAAATAATGAATCTCTCATCCTCCCAGATATGGGTTAAATGGTACCACTACTGTTCGTCTATAAGGATGGTCTTGGCATTGAATACCCCACTAAGGTTGATATGACATTGAACAAAGAAACCAAACATGAATTTTATAAATAGAATTCTTTTAAATCTATTAATAATGGAGATTGTCTGTATTTCTGTCTGTAATAAAAACTACGTCATAACTCTACGTCACAGCTTACGTCACAATATGCTTATGCTATATACACCCAAAATTTGAGTAAGCAATTTTAATAATTGTTTTTTACTCTCGTCTTTTTTTTACTGTAACAAGAAGTTAACTAAAAAGTTTACAAATAGATAAATACCTACGATTTTGTGGAGTATTGATGTGGAAAATATTCAAAATAATTGTTTGATTATTACATGCACGCAACATTTTATTTGAGAGGGACGGGGCTCAATTTTCATTTCCATTTGTTTTATATATTTTTTTTTACTCCTTTAATAAATATGAGAATTTGTCTTACTTATGATACAAACCCGCTGACATTGAATTTTTAACTCCCACCCTCTCAGGCAATGTCTTTCAAAAATTAATTTTTACGACGCCCGGAGGGAGTTTTCTGTTGCTAATAGTAATTAATTAATTTACGATTAAAAACACATTTTCTCCAGAATTTTGCATTGAAACTACTTTATTATGTCATTTATTAGCAATATCGACTGTATCTCCCATAAATAGGAGAATCCCTACAATTGTTTAATAAAAGTTAAAATTCTTTTACTGGGATACTTCTACCATATAGGAGTATTATATCTCTGATATATTATCTATGTTTTTCAAATATTTTATTATATCATATATATTGGTTTGTATAGTGCAGCCTGTAGGTACAATGAAATTCCAGATCCAAGTGGGGGAATCTCTGTGGTGTAGTGGCTAACGTGCTGGTCTGCAACATCTTTGTAAGCGATTTCGAACTCCAGTCGCGCTATTACACTTTCGGACTAATATTCTTGGGAAAGGTATGATCCAGCTCAACCATTCCCAATTATTGGTAAAATAGTACCACCACTGTTTTTCTATAAAAGTGGCTTTGGAATTAAATAATCTACGAAGCATTGTATATCATTTAACAAAGAAACTAAAAACAGAGCAAAGTACAATCCTTCTTTTCTAGCATCGGTGGTGTTTTATTTTTTTAAATAAAAAATCTCATAAAGAGGGAGAGAGAGAAAAAGAGAGAGAGAGAGAGAGTGTGTGTGTGTGTGTGTGTGTGTGTGTGTGTGTGTGGTATATACATAGATATAATGTGTATGAGATAGATAGATAGTAAGAGAGTGTGTGTGAGAGATAGATGGATAGAGATAAATAGAGAGAGAGAGAAAGAAAGAGAGAGAGAGAGAGAGAGAGAGAGAGAGAGAGAGAGGAGACATTATTGGCTTAACACCACTTAACTTACTATTTGTTCACGCTCACTTGATCATTATAATTTCTCAGGGGATATACTTATTAAATGCTAATTATAGACTTTTCTTCTATTTTTGAGATATGGTTTTGAAATGTCGAATCTTACCTTTTTGTTTATCAGTTCGTCAAGTGGTGGCAAAACTAAAGAAAAATAGATTAAGAGTTGATTGGTTGGTTGGTTGGTTGGTTGGTTGGTTGGTTCTTTGGTTGGTTCTTTGGTTGGTTGATTGATTAGATTTTACGGCATGTCAACCCTTGGGTTATTTTATGCCCAAGACCTTTTGTTTTATTAATTCTTGTTGGGTATTCAATTTTTTTTTCAAACTCAGTTTTTAAACACATTTTTATAAACTCATTTTTTATCTATCTAACTCATAGAGTGGACCCTAACAGTAACTACCACACTTGATCAGGTTTGACCTGGGAGCAATGGCAATGAAGGTGTACTCTACTCCCCAAAGCTCAAAATTGAAACTTCACCACTAGATGCAGTTTAACGTCATACCCAGGACACTAAGACCCTTAACCACAGCCACGAGGATTCTGTTCTTAACCATCATGGGTCGCCACCCACGGTCAACAGGTGGTCCCATTATGTGTGGGGGAGTCTTACTCTCTGTAGAAGTGCAGTCGGGGTATTCTACATCTACAGCTGACAGGGGGGGATAAAATAGAACAACCATTTCAATCATTTCCTTTTAATTCACCAAGCCCCTTTCTCAATCGCATTTGTGGGCTTAAGTGCCCAAGTTGTGAATCACTGGTCTAGACCAGTGGTTTTGAAACTGTGGTTCGAGTACCACAGGGGTTTTGCAACAGGGGTTCTGCAAGGTAAACAGTAGGGGTCCGCAGACGCTGCAAGGCTGTCTTGAAATTTTATATTATCCGATAGAACGACAGATTCGTACTTCTAGTTCCTAGTACACACCTATGAAAATTCACTTTTATCAGCATCCACTACTAAAAAATTGGTGTAGCGTAGTTATTATGGAGAAACGGAAGAGGAAAAAAATCCTCATTTTTCGGCTGGGCTCTGGTGAGAGTCAGACGTGGCTCCCGGTTCCCCGTATAGGTTTGGGATGGAAGTACCGAACATGATACTATGTTAAAAGATATAATAATTTGATCATACCCTCTCTCTTTTTCTCTCTATCTTTTCTTCTCCCTGAAAAAGAACCTACGAGCATGAAAGGAATAAACAACCCTTTGTTACTATAAGCCTTGAGTATGTTGTTTCTGAACTAACGACTATTACTACTACTAACGACTATTACTAGTACAACTTGAACTTGGCCCAATGCAACATATATCGTTCTTACATTGGCTTAGAATGGCTTTTGAGTATACATCTCAAAAGGTGGGCAAAAAGTTCTTACCTTTAATATTTATGCCGTATTTTCAGCACTTACCAATATCATGACCAGATCTATACTTGTTTTGCAAAGTTAATTGTGTGTATCTTTATCAAAATTTGACTGAAATTTTTTATCAAAGTTATAAGACCTTTTTTAAAAGTTATATAAATAAGACCTTTTTTAAAAATTTTATCAAAGTTATATAAATAAGACCTTTTTTTTAAATGTTATCAAAGTTATATAAATAAGACCTTTTTTAGGAATAGACAGAGGGAGGTTTTTGACCGTCTAACTAGTTAGGGCAATGAGAGAGAGACAGACAGACAGACAAACAGAGACAGAGAGAAACAAAGAGAAGGGTGTTTTTACCACCCAGTAGACAGTAGTCAGGACAGTGAGGGAGTTCAGTTGAGGCTAGCGGCCCATTTGAGCAGACGTGTTTTCTGTCTCTGTCTCCAACGGCTGTGTCGTTCGACAAGGATTCGGGCGGAATAAAAGTTATACAAATAAAAATATGTCTCCGTGTTGTTCCAGAGCAAAGTGTAACCCAGAGATAGACACCCTCAGCCAGTGGAGAGATGATACAACCCGATACGATGAACAGGAAGAACCTGATAGAAGCAGGCATTAGTGGAAAACAGAGGCCGGTACGCAACAAGATGACTTCGCTACTTATGCAATTTGACAGTGGTAGGAGTTGCTGGGTAACACTGGAGTTCAGCATCACACTACCTTAGAGACTCCGGCTCCGGATTTTTTTGTGGAGGAGGCTTTACTCCCCTAATTGATAGGTAGCCTATCAATTATGTACAATAGTGTAGAAATTCAGCTCCATCTAGCTAATGTCTAACCATTTCATGTTTAATCAGGCAATCTCAAAGCAGAATTGTGTTTACTGGCTGAACATGTCGGAAATTGTGCAACAGACTGTTGGGATATTTTCTGGAGTTTCTGATTATCTTGGAGAAAACAAGATTTTCCGGTGACTGTTTCTTGCTCCAAACATCAGTTAAAATCGTGCTTTCTTGCCAATTACAACTTTTCAAGTTAAAAATCTGAGTTGTTCCAATTAGCCGTGAAACTGATGGTAATCACCAATTCTGATTTTCTTTTCGGGTCTTGACCCACAGGTGAAATTCGAATTAAGTCAGCAATCTCAGGTGATCTTAGAATTTCAAAAAAACAGACACGATGTTCATTTGTCTTGAACTAACTATAAACTACATGATCTCTCTCTCTCTCTCTCTCTCTCTCTCTCTCTCTCTCTCTCTCTCTTCTCTCTCTCTCTCTCTCTCTCTCTCTTCAATCAGCGAAAATGTCCTCTTTTATGTATTCTTTATTTTGTACAATCATTTTCTAAATTTATCTCTACGTCTGTCTGTCTGTCTGTCTGTCTGTCTGTCTGTCTCTCTCTCTCTCTCTCTCTCTCTCTCTCTCTCTCTCTCTCTCTCTCTCACACACACACACACACACACACACACACACATGTCTTCATATATTTTATTTTTTATTGTCTGTGACTCCTTCAATCAGCGTGAATACATGGCACGGGAGAAATTCTTTCTACTTTTTAAACTGTCGCCTGTGTGATACAAGTGAATTAAAGCAAGTGACAATGGTAGCTCCATCTACCTAATGTCTTATCATTTTTTGAGATGCGACCAGATACGACAATGACTTGGACCGGCCATGTTTGTAATGGCTGATAAAAAAAGACAAAGGTAACTTTTATTTGAAAATGTATTTCATATTTGTTTAAATAAAAGGCTACAGTTTTTATTCAAGTGGTTTTCTTTTAACCAATGAACATGTGGTTCTGAAATTTTCACCGCATCACAGTATTGATTTTTAACCAAATCATCATGATTCTAACATAACATGAAATGAGTCTGCAAGTTCTGTTTTCTACTCGAAATAATAAAACCCTGATATATTTGATTTGGAGAAAAATTAAAATTTGTGATTAAAATAAATAAATAAATAATAATAATAATAATAATAATAATAATAATAAGTCATACCAATCGTAATTGGTGTCCTTGGAACGATCCCCAAGGGTTGGGAAAATAGTCTGGGGGAATTAAAGATTAGAAGAAGAATCGAGACCATCCAAACTACGGCATTGTTAAGATCAGCTAGAATACTCAGAAGAGTCCTGGAAACCTGAGGAGACTTGCTGTTACTCAGTCTTCAGCGAAACACCGGCTAAGGTGTGTGGGAAAAACTCTAATGAATAATAATAATAATAATAATAATAATAATAATAATAACTTTGCGGTCCCAGCAGATCACAGGGTGAAGCTAAAGGAAAATGAAAAGATTGATAAATACCTGGACTTTGCCAGAGAATTGAAAAAGCCATGGAATATGAGAGTGAAAGTGATACCAATTGTAGTTGGTGCACTTGGAACGGTACCAATAAACTTGGGAAAAAGACTGGAGGATCTAGAAATAAGAGGAAGAATAGAGACCATCCAGACTACAGCACTGCTGGAATCGGCTAGAATACCCAGAAGAGTCCTGGAGGCCTGAGGAGACTTGTTGTCACTCAGACTCCAGTGAAATGCCATAACTCTGATTTGAAAAACTCAAAAGGAGTGAAAATAATAATAATATATTTGACATTACTTAGCTCTTGCTCTGTGTGTCCCATCGTGGTGTAATGGTTAACAAGCTAGTCTTAAAGAACGTTTACCACTGAGTAGAGAATTTGATCCTCGCAGAATGCCCGATACCTGCGACCTTTTGTCACATCATACCCATAGCGAACGTGTTAGATGAATACCTACTGTATCTCTTGCTTTTGAGCATATGGTTATTTCATATTAAAAATTCATGCAAATTTATCATTTTCATAAAAATCCAATAAGAACATGTTTCAAAACCTGTCGAAAAACGTCTTGAATAAAGTCATTATTCCATTTATTTTTTTCATCTTTTCTTCTTTTTTATTTTCTAATTATATTTTAATGGTTTTAAAATTTTCAACTTTAGTAAAAACCAAAAACGAACAAAAAAAATCGCTTCATCCAACATTGTCGGAGATGTACCCACACCACCCAACCATGGCTTCCCATTCTTAATTTTATCTTCGTTTCGGCGTTTTGCTGTTCCTCTGTGATTATTTGATTTTCTTTTCAACCAGTTAACCTAATTGAAGGATCAGTTTCGTAATTATACAATTACAGAAACGTGAAAAATTTATCAACGCTTAAGTGACATGCAAAACACGAAATGAAAACTTTGCGGTGGATTTCAATAAAATGCCTTAGTTTGTTTCAGTTCGTTTCGTCTTGTCTATACACATTTTTGAATCTTTTTTTTTTTTTTTTTTTTTTTTTTACAGCTAATTTCTTCACTTATTTTAAAATTCAAACTTCTCAGCGAATTGATTAAATTTGCATCGAAATAAACAATTGTAAATGCTCTGCATATTTCATAAGTTTTTTTAATCATTTTTATTGTTTCGTTTTTATAACTTTTATAAATTTCTCATTATTTTATTTCAAATTTTTTAGCCTCGTTAGAATTATTGCTATTCTTATTAATAATTATTATTACTCATGTTTTTTAATACTTTCGTAATATTATTACTCCTGTTTCTTTTTTTTATATTGTTTATGGATAATTTCATTATGTTAATTATAATTCATAAACTTATAATTATTTTCACGCCTTTTTTATTTCTTAGTGTCTTTTTTATTTAATTTCAATATCATCATTATTACTACTATTATGATTATTTGACTATTGTTTGTTATAATTTGACGGCTTTGTTATAATAATAAAACGTGTTCTCGTACGAATTTCTCGCTGATGCGATCATTGCACTAAGTAGTGAGTGTCCCAGAATTCACATCTAAATGTAGGCATGAAAACAACTTCTAACAAAGCCACCTGAAAACTAAGGAATCGGAAGACTCATAAAAATAGTAAATAAGATTGAATTAAAAATCAATAATCAACGATAGTAGAAATTAAGAAAATAAATAAATACAAATGAATAAACAAACAGATAAAATAAAATAGTATCTTTGTTTTTATAATGCTATTCAAATTAATAAAAAAAATGAACATATTGTAATCATCACGTTTTATGATAGTCTTGGTCGCAGAATAAAATTCTAGGTTGAACACAAATTGCCAAGGATGGAAATTTCCGTGGCGTAGTGGGGAACGTGCTGGACTTTGACATCGTAGTTAGCGAGTTCGAACTACAGTTCCGTTATTATGTTCACTTTTGGATTGATATCCTTCGCAAAGCACGAACCCTCCTTACTCCTCCAGCTGTGAGTTGAATTGCACTACTAATGTTCTTCTAGAATATGTTCCTGGCATTAACTAACCAATGAAGGGTGATATGCCATTAAACAAAGAAATCAAACCAAACCAAACTATACTAAAACAGACAGTCAAATATATCAGGGAATGTCTAAATCCTCAGTTTGGATATATCAGAGTTTTTATGCGTATTTCAGAGGTATCATCTCTCTCTCTCTGTCTCTGTCTCTCTCTCTCTCTCTCTCTCTCTCTCTCTCTCTCTATATATATATATATATATATATATATATATATATATATATATATATATATATATATAAAGGTAGCATGGCCATGGAGTCAACGGCACCGGGTTACCTCATGTCCACGCGACCCTAACTTAGATATGAATGCGCTATCCATGATATGGAGCACTTTTTACTTTTAAACATAGTCCCCATATATATATAATATATATATATATATATATATATATATAGAGAGAGAGAGAGAGAGAGAGAGAGAGAGAGAGAGAGAGGGTGAGAGAGAGAGAGTGAGAGAGATTCAATGATATGGAGCACTGTTTACTTTTGAACATAGTTCCCATATTATATATATATATATATATATATATATATATATATATATATATATCACTTTCTCTCTCTCTCACTCTCTCTCTTTCTCTCTCTCTCTCTCTCTCTCTCTCTCTCTCTCTATATATATATATATATATATATATATATATATATATATATATAGATATGTGTGTGTATATATCACCATCCGTTTCTATCGACCATCAGTCTTGTTAGGTCATCTAGACGGCATCCACATAACTAGATGGTTTGTGAATGTATTTTTTGGTCACCCACTACTGGTGTGTCCATGTGTGGGAGTCCTCTGGAAAACGTTGCTCGTGAGTTTTTCCATTCTCGTACATCAATTCCCAGCATGTCTTGTACGTTTTATGGTATGTGTGATTGGTAGCAAGTGGCCATACAGCTGCTGTTTTATGACCTGCTACTTCCAGGATTTGTTAAATAATAGCACGAAGCATCATTGTGTCGTTCCCATTGAACATTTTTCTCAAAGTCCTGCGTTAAAGTCCATGTAGGGCAGCCATAATAACCTCTGAAAATGATAAAACATTTTACATATCTCGGTAGCAATATCTCATCAACTCGAACTGATGTCAACTAACGCAGAGGGCAAAGCATCGACTGCTATTAATAGGCTATTGACCATTTGGAAATCTGATCTCTCTGATGAAATAAAATGGTAATTCTTCCAAGCTATAGCCGACTCAGAATATATATATATATATATATATATATATATATATATATATATATATGGACTCTAAATGCTTGTTAATTATCTACGAAGCAACTGTAAAGAATAATAACGGACTCGATACGATTTAAATAGGTTGGTTGGTTGGTTGGTTGGTTGGTTTTTTGGTTGTATTTTAAGGTATGTCAACCCTTGTTGAATTATTTTATGCCGAAGATTTGGTTTTATTCATTGTTGATGAGTATTGAACCTATTTAACCTATAGATGGGACCCTAACAAGTACTACTACTCCGGGTCAGAGTGGACCTGGGAGTAATGGGGATGAAGGCGTACGCCACAATTCCCTTCACCATTAGATGCAGGAGAAGGAAAACACTGAATTCAAACCTGTTAAACTCCACTTAAATTGACCTAGTATCACATCCTACTCACGCGGAGGAGTTGATAAATATATATAGTACCTTAAGTATTCTGTTTTGATTAATTAAATGCCAGATAGTTAATTATTATTATTATTATTATTGTTGTTGTTTTTGTTTTTGTTGTTTGGGGGTGAGGGGGGTCTTTCTGTTTGTTTTGTTTTTTGTTTTGTTTTTGTTGTTTTTTTTTTCTTTCTTTTTTCTTTTGTTTTTCATTTAAGTTTGGCTTTGGTTGGTCAGTTAGTTGATCTAATGGCATATCAATCCTTATGGGCTATTTAATGCCAAATCTTGTTTTTTGTTTGTTTGTTTTTGTATAGATTATTTGTAAGCGAATAGTTTGTAAGTAAATATTTTTGTTTGATTTTATAAACTGGTAGAAATCATTTACCTGCATGTGTATCAATAACTTTCTTCAACTTACAACTTACTATTTGTCCCATAGATTGAACATTAACAGGTACTACCACTCTGGGTCAGAAAGAATCTGGGAGTAATGACAGTGAAGGGACACTCCACACTCCCCAGAATTCCAAAAATGGAACATCACCACTAAATGCACTTTATCATCATATGCAGGTCGCTTTGGGTTCGGGTTCTTTGCGTAATGGCATATAAACCTTCGTGGGTTATTAAATGCCAAAGCTATCTTTGTCGAACCAAAGTAGTGGTACTATATAACCTGTAGCTGGGGTTTCTCATTTAATTACGTTCACTCATTAAAAAAAACAAAATCTTTCTGGATTTGCCTTGGATTTAGATTTACTTAAATGAATAAACAAATAAACCTGGTTATCATTTTCGGACCATATGACCTTTAGGCACCCCTTTTGCGATCTCGATTCATAAGGACATGTTTTTCATTTACACCGTCAAAATCCGGTTGTTTATTAACAGACGATTTTTAAAGTTTTTTAATTATAAAACTAACCCTAACCCCTAACCCTAACCACTAACAAACAACCGGATTTTGACGGTGTAAATGAAAAACATGTCCTTATGAATCGAGCTCGCAAAAGGGGTGCCTAAAGGTCATATGGTCCTCATTTTTAACAGATTGTTCTAAGGGGATGCCCCGTAACGTAATGGCTCAGGTACTGGAATAAGACATCGTAGTAAGCAATTTCGAACTCCAGTTGAGCTAATACATCCACTTTCAAATTAATACACTTGGGAAAGGTATACAACCCCTTATTTTCCCAGTTATGTGTTAATTAGTAGCCCTAAAGTTCTTTGCAAGGACCGGGTTAGCTCAGTCGGTTAGAAACTTCAAGGTTCCTAGTTCGATACCGGCCCTCGCCAACTCAGCGTATGAGTAGCTCAGGGATCTGTGCGGTAAAGTAAGGAGCTGATGGTAGGTGTGACGCTCGACCTCAGACTCAAAAAACAATCTCCTTTGTCTAGCGCTAGTGAAAAGGGGATAGACTCCGTCGCTGATTGGCTGATACCGACTTTAGGCCACCCCGACGACGTTAATTTACTTTTTACAGTTCTTCGACAATAGAGGCTTTTGCATTGAATAACCCACGAAGTTTGATACGCCATTAGATAAAGAAACCAAACCGAGCTAAATAAGAACTGTTTATCTGTTTAGATATATTGGGAACTTTATCAATACACTAGCGGGACCACAGTATGATAATTTAATTATTACAACGTTTGATATGTTTACTTAGTAGCTTATTGTAAAATGGTACAATATTTAAAAAGTATAATAATATTGATTTAACTCTCTCTCTCTCTCTCTCTCTCTCTCTCTCTCTCTCTCTCTCTCTCTCTCTCCTCTCTCTCTCTCTCTCTCTCTCTCTCTCTCTCTCTTGTTTTTTCTCTTTATTTCATTCTTTTCTTTTTTCATTATGTTCGATTGAAACAGATTAGCGTTATCGCTTCCGTGTGCTCACCCGCTCTCTCTATCTTTCCCCTACTCTATATCTTTTTTTTTATTATGTTTTTTTTTTTTGTGTAGCATCTCATTTTTCTTACCTTTATTTCTGTATAATATAAACGGAATGATCCATTATTTAGCTGAGGTGGCAACACTCATAAGCAATGAGAATTCGGCAAATAAGCAACACCAGATAGTCAAAATTTACATTTTCGCATTTTATCTTGAACGATTTGGACGGTCTCATTTTTAACCAGAGAGTGTTGTAAGATTATTATGGTCGGAAGATTAAGGAACAAGAGTATTGATATATAGATTGGCTTAAATAAAAAATAAAAACGTGATTATTTTGTCTTACATGTCGTTCTAAAGAGGTTAACCCTTTCCAAATTGAATTTATTTCTAAATTTTTGCCCGTTTTACTCAAATTGTTTAACTCAAATTCAAAATTGAAACTAATTTCAAAACAAATTTGATACTGATTAGACACTTTTTTTCGAAACAGACCCGTGCTCCTCCTCCTCCCCCTCCTCCTCCTCTCTTCCTTATCCTCCTCCTCCTCCTTATTATTATTATTATTATTATTCTCCTCCTCCTCCTCCTCCCCCTCCTACTCCTCCTCCTTCTCCTCCGCGGCTACTTTAGTATTATTGGATTCGGCTGAAAACAGACACACGTGTTTGGCTGGTGACATCTGGTAAGGGTTAATACTGTCGCGGTTTGCGTAATTGACGTGAAAACGTACACTGCGTACGCTTGAACGCGCGGCGACACTAGCAAATTAGAGGAGGCTGAGGCTGAGGCTGAGCCACACAGACATAACAAACGCACACACACATACGCACAAAACACACACACAGACGCACACGCATACACAAACAAACAAAAACACACTGACACCTTGAGTCGGGCGCCTGTGACGATGGCGCCCACACAGTGAATGTACGTGAACACGCTGACGTGCAACAAAAAAGAAATTGCCTAACAATGGAATCGCCGGTGTGTCACTAATTAGACCTTTCAATTATCCAAAATTGATAAGATTATGAAAATTAGAACAAGAACAGCAAATGCTACGTGTTGTACGTTATCTCGAGGATTTTGTTATCTCTTTTCGACAGGGCAAGATTGTTCCTTTTTTTTTTAATCATTTTTCTACAAATTGGACCAAGTATCCGATAGGCACCCCAAATCATCAACTTAATGAAAGGTTCACATTTTAACTCGTCACCGGTAACTTCCGCTTCCAAATTTTTGTAAACAAATGATTTTAATCAGACATTTATGGAGATGTTGAACTTACGATAAATTAAATAAATAGATGGTTGTTATACGTAACCAAATTAAAATTCAATAGCAAAATCTTTTTTTTAAATAGATCCTTTTTTATCAGAAGTTTATGAGTATTTTTCGTCACTTACGATGAATTAAAAAAAGACGAAAGACGTTTTTATACTAAAATAGTTTTTACTTAATCAGAAGAGAAATCCAATTATGTTTGTTTAAATAAAAATACAGTTTTTATTTGCAAAATATGTTTATTTAAATAAAAGGATGCTGTTCAGAAATAGTATCACAAAATTTGTAAAATTTGTTTTTGTCAAATACAATATAAGTTCAAAAAATCATCTGTTCGTTTATTTTCAAATATTTGAAAGTCAAAGTTACCGGCGATGAGTTAAAATATGAACCTTTCATTAAGTTGATGATTTGAGGTGCCTATTGGATACTTGGTCCTAAAAATGTAACTTTCTCACTAAAACAGAACTCTTGTGATTGAAAAGAAAATATTACAAAACAAGATTCTGATTCATTCAGCCCTGTCGGTGGGACTTAGAAATACGCTGAATCCATCCCCTGCACAGAAATAAGACCGTTATAGTACTGGTACAGAGATAAGTATATTGAATATTTCTTTATCCACATATCATTCACTCCATTAGAAGGAAGAGTTGTACCGTAAGCAACGTGGGCACATCATCTCTCCATTCGGAAATGAGTGAAAGACGTAATGAAGAGTTGACTCGTCATCATCTCAGCCATTCCGACAAGGAGAGAGTAAAGTAAACAATCGTTTTAACACATCTCTCCATTTCGACAAGGAGAGTGAGTAGTGTTACATTTAATACAAACCCCTTTATAATATGAGAAAAAACCACTGGACTAAGCAGACTAGTTATCAGATATCATTCACCTAGAAGAATACCTGATTGGGTGTGACTGGTTGGCTAGTTAGTTGGTTGATTGGTTGGGTTTAACAGCATGTCAACCCTTGTGGGTTATTTAATGCCGAAGAGATTTTATTTGATTTATTCTCGTTGGGTATTCAATTTTTAATCTCAATTTTTAAACATTTCTAATACTCGTTTATGATCTATGAAACCCATAGATGGGACCCTAACAGGTACTACCACTCCGGGCCGAAGTGGAGCTGGGAGTAGTGGCGATGAATTGATGATCCGCACTCCCCAGAGGTCTTAAATTGGAACTTCACCATTAGAAGCAGTTTAACGTCATACCCAGGACACTCAGCCCCTCGACCACCGCCTTCTAGCACATATATGATAAAAATGTTGGGGTTGCCATGAGAAAAGAAAAAAGAAAGAAAAAAAGAAAAGAAAAAAGAAAGAAAGAAAAAAAGACAGAAAGAAAAAAAGAAAAAAAAGAAAGAAAGAAAGAAAGAAGAAAAAAGAAAGAAAGAAAAAAGAAAGGAAAAAAGAAAAAAGAAAGAAAGAAAAAAGAAAGAAAGAAAAAAGAAAGAAAAAAGAAAGAAAGAAAAAAGAAGAAAGATAAAAGAAAGAAAGAAAAAAAGAAAAAAAGAAAGAAAGAAAAAAAGAAAGAAAGAAAAAAGAGAAATGGATAATCATATGTGCTAAGGCTTGGCGTGACTAGATGATTGATCGGAGAGAGCCTCTCTGACCGCCCGTCTTGCCTAAGTTATGGCCCAAGTGGAGTGTTGTATGTTATAGACGGCTCAGCCTTAAGCATCATAGGTCTCCACCCACAGCCAACAAGTGGCCCTATTGGGGGAGGGGGTTCCCCTCTGCAGAAGTGCGGTTGTAGTATTCTACAGACTCAGCTGACAGAACGAATGATTGGGTGTGATGGCCACTAGTAATGCATTGTTTACATACGACCCGGTGAAAGCATACGGGCTCTAAGGATGGAACAAATTTTGTCAGGTTGAATAAAAGCATAGGGGTCTACAAGGGATGGGGGGTTTTACTAGCTTTCATTTCTAAATCCCTTTATAATAAAAAAAAAACACAAATCCCTGGTACAGCTAACGCAATAACTGATTGGGTGTGATGGCCACAAATGATGTATCCCATAACACCCGTTCAAATTATACGGGTTATTTAAATGAACCAATGATCTGACTAGGACTGAAAAGATCCGGATCTTTTTAGCCTCGTTACAAATGTATATACCGTATTTAACGGCATATAGGACGCACTTTTTTTCCAAAATTGTGGCTCTAAAAATTACCCTGTGTCTTATACATCGTAGGTGAAGTTTGAGACCTCCTGTAGGCCTAGGCTAATCTTCTCTTTGATGCTCACTAACCCAGCTTACGCTCAGTGCTTTTACCTACCCTAAACTCCATGCATCCTTATTTTATTGCTTTTTATACAGCTATGTTTCTGCTTGTTTAATGCACAGCTAGACTGTTTTCAACAATATATAATATATAAATACACTAAAAACTTTTTTCCTGAATCTGACATGCTGAAATGGGGGAGGATATTATAAAATTTCCTTTCTTAATCGAGATCAAAAGGGGTGCCTAAAGATCATATGGTCCGAACATCCCAATACATTGCACACAATCAACCCGTTACAGTTCATGAATGTGAGACTGCTGTTAATACTCCTGTTTTTTTTTTTTGAGGGGGGGGAGGGGTCTTCCCCAACCATGTAAATACATTTCAATATTTTCTTAGAAACGAATTACTAGGGATGGGGTACAAGGCCCTAGTTGTTTCATCAAAGAAAACATCTCGTTTCCTTTCCCTAGCTCATAAAAAAAATACAATTTATTAAGAAACTTTAGTTGGAAACCATCAAATATCCAGAGAGCTCATGCAAATCAAATCCATGTATCTCACGACGCACTAGATTAAATTAATCTATCAGCATCACTGAACTTGTTATTTTTTAAAATTCACATAACTATATGAGGGTCGACTGAAAAGTTCATACATTGGCCAAGACACTCTCATGGAATGTGACCAAATGAAATTTATTTTACAATATGGTCCTCGTTGCGGTCCACAAACATTTTCCATCAATGATGCAGTGTTTGGATCCCACTGGTCAAAAGATCACCTGCATATATGACGATATCCTATGAACTTTTTCAGACCAACCCTGATATAATATATATATATATATATATATATATATATATCATTGCATTTATATATGTCTACCCAATCCCCCACGCAAGTAGGATGATCATTTTTTAGCAAAGTTTAGCAGGATTGAATTCAGAGTTTTTCCTTCTCCTAGATTGGTTGCCATACCATGATTAAAGAACCCAGTCTGTCCAACTATTTACCCATGGCTGGAGGGAGAATAGATTCATACTTATTCAAGGGTATTAGCGCTTTGTGAAATGCAAACAGCATCGTCCAGGATTTGAACTCGTATCGCCGTGTCTATTTCGTACGATGATAACCATGACACAGCGAGCGCCGCAAAATCTTCATGTATAAGTAAAATAGACGTCAGTCGCTTTTTTTGTTTTTTTTACTCCAACTTATTCATAAACAAGTTTGTGATTCCATGACTTTTCAGATTTCTTTGATTGTTTTTTCTTGCCGTCTGTTTGTTTGTTAAAACAAACAAAAGAAAAAAAAACACTTTATAAAAAAATAAACACTGTGCCTTCTACCATTACTCCTTCTTCAACTCCTACTCTCTAATTCTCTTTCTCATACTCTCTCCTCTTACTTCCATTACTCATCGTCTGCCATTCAAATAGCTTGCTATTTCTCTCCCCCTTCTCCTCTCCTCCTCCTACACCATCAACACCACCACTCCTCCTGCTCCTCCTCTTCCTTCCGTAATCTCTCTATATAACCCACCCGAACCTTCAATTACGCTTCTGCCTTTGATCCAGTGTTAATCTAAGTTCTGCCGAAGTTACCTCCCCTTGAGCTATCATATTAATTTGCAGCTTAGCACCTTCATTTTACAGGCAGCACAACTCGCCCTTCTCCCGCAGATCAGCCCACACAAGCGCGAGCGCTTTTGCTTCTTTTTTTTTTTTTCTTTTTTTTTTTTCTTTTTTTTTTTCGAACTCTCCTTCTTCCTCAGTCTACCTCCTCCTCCTCCTTCTTTTTTTTTTTTTTTTTTTTTACACATTGCGCTGCCACTATCAGGTCTTGGCTTCGTTTTTCGCGCTATTGATTACAATAAAGTTGGAAAAGAGGACGCCGTGAAAGAATAAAGGCGGGAAACGCAAAGAAACCTCTCCATCAGTCTATCAGTATCGAACATCTAATTTGCGTTCGTCTTTTGAGTGGCGACTTAACACAAGGCTCTATGAAAACATATATCGCTCGCTCGCTCTCTCCCCCTCTCTCTCTCTCTATCTATCTATCTATCTCCGCTATAAACGCTTTCTCTTAGCACCTTCTTCTTCTTCTTCTTCTTCTTCTTCTTCTTCTTCTTCTTCTTCACGGAAAACCATCAAGACACCATATGTACACGAAGTTCATGCATCTGTTGCTGCTGATCTTTGACAGATAAACTGGAAAGACAAAGATTCTTTTTAAAATACAGTATTGAGTCCTATGAGGCGTCCACCTACTTTTGCAAGAAAAATTAATGCCTATAATGGTTATTGCTACTGTTTTAGGAGGCACGCTTAGCGTAATGGAATCGGTGATCCGGGTCTAAATCCTGGATGCGGCTGTTTGCGTTTCCTTTTGCACCAATACCCTTGCGAAAGGGACAAATCCGCCTGTTATCCTTCAAGCTCTGGGTAAATAATAGAACAGACTGAATTCTTTAGCCTTTGTTAAGCAACCAGTCTAGGAGAAGGAAAATTCTGAATTCAAACCAGCTTTACTCCACTTAAAAAGCTGAATTTGTGTCACATCCTACATGTTGTCGAGGAAGTTGGTTGGTTGGTTGGTTGATTGGTTTGTTGGTAATTTGGTTTAATGGTATATCAATCTGTGTGGGATATTTAATGCAAAGCATTGTTTTTTATTTGTTTTTTGCTTTTGTTCTTTTTGTATATATGATTTGTAAGAAAATAGTTTGTAGGCAAATATTTTTGTTTGATTGGGTTTTAGAGACTGGAAGAAATAATTTTCAATAACTTTGAATATGAATAAAATGGTAGAAATAATTTTCAATAACTTTGTGTATCAATAAACTGGTAGAAATAATTTTCAATAACTTTGTGCGTCAATAAACTGGTAGAAATAATCTTCAATAACTTTGAGTATGAATAAACTGGTAGAAATAATTTTCATAACTTTGTGTATCAATAACTGGTAGAAATAATTTTCAATAACTTTGTGATCAATAAACTGGTAGAAATAATTTTCAATAACTTTGTGTATCAATAAACTGGTAGAAATAATTTTTCAATAACTTTGTGAATGAAATAAACTGGTAGAAATAATTTTCAATAACTTTGTGCGTCAATAAACTGGTAGACATAATCTTCAATAACTTTGAGTATGAATAAACTGGTAGAAATAATTTTCAATAACTTTGTGCGTCAATAAACTGGTAGAAATAATCTTTGAATAAACTGGTAGAAATAATTTTCAATAACTTTGTGAATGAATAAACTGGTAGAAATAATTTTCAATAACTTTATGCATCAATAAACTGGTAGAAATAATTTTCAATAACTTTATGCATCAATAAACTGGTAGAAATACTTTTCAATAACTTTATGCATCAATAAACTGGTAGAAATAATTTTCAATAATTTTGTGTATCAATAAACTGGTAGAAATAATCTTCAATAACTATGTGTATCAATAAACACATGAAAATATGTATCAACAATGATAGTGTCCTGGGTATGATGTTAAACTGCATCTAATATTGAATGTCCAATTCTAGAGCTCTGGGGAGGGTGGAGTATCTCTTCATCACCATTACTCCCAGGTCCACCCTGACCCAGAGTAGTAGCACTTGTTAGGGTCCGATCTATACGTTATCTACTTTGTTAGGTATTCTGGAATAGACGGTCCAGCGTGGTTATATATATATATATATATATAATTTTTGATTTCTAAACTTTACCGGTGTAGAAAAAACCGCAGATGATTCAGTTTTTCAAAACAAAAAATATTCTTCAAAATTAAAAAAAAAAGGAAAGACCCACACATCCGTACTTTCTGAAAATAATTATCAGTATCGTATATAGTGGCCAAAAGGAAAAATACCGGAGGTGTTTTCTAAGTTATATACGTAAAAACAATATATGAATTCAGTATTATAATTATATATATATATATATATAATATATATATTATATATTATATATATATATGGGGGGGTAGGTAGGTAGATAGGTAGGTAGGTATTTTGTACTGGAGAAATGAAAATAAAGAGCTCTATTTCAGGTGTAAGAGCTATATTTATGTGTTATAAAGTACAATACAAGTAAAAAGCGATTGTTACCATTGGTTTTAAAGCAGCGTACTAACCACTTATCGTCATGACAACCTGCCTGTGAAAAGAATATAATATATATATATATATATATATATTATATATATATATATATAAGATTCTGTTACGCAAAGTAAAAATCAATCTTTAAAAAATGGTCAATAACCCGAAACCGAAAGAGACCCGGAATACACCCTAAAAGTTAAAAAAAATACGAACAACTCTCTCTCTCCTCTCTCTCTCTCTATATATATATATATATATATAATTATATATATATATATATATATATTATTTCTATAGAGAGCGTGTTAAGTAGAAAATAATATAAATATACATACATACATAACACCACGCACACACACACACACACACACACTATATATATATATATATATAATATATATATATATATAATATATTTAGTTTTTATATTTAACACACTTTCTATACAATAAAAAGTTAGCGGTCTAATGAAACTCATACGTATACACAGTTACCTGTATGTAGAAATAGATCCATAACCGCAATATGACCGATTTTTAAGCCTTTTATCTTTACCAAAATGCATATATATATACTATTTGTTATGCTTAACACACTTTCTATGAAATAAAAAGTTAAAAATTATTTTCAAATTAAAGAATATTTTAAAAAAATGAACAAGCTTCTCCTTATCGAATGATATCTCATCAAAATGCGTTTGATTTTTATAAACGCAAAATCTCGCTATAACGCTTGTAAGCTCCACAGTATAAAAAGTCTTGAAATGTATTTATTTAAAATAAACTCTATCTTCTTTTTGTTTTTTGTTGTTTTGTTTTGTTTTTTTGTTTTGTTTTTTAGTCAGCTGCCAATATTTGTGCGATATTTAAAGAAATTCGAACTCCTTACATATATGTTGGTCAGGTCAAACCCTAGCACCTATATGATTGCTCCGACCCAATTGCCCTTATGGAAGGCCCCAGCCCTTTTTATAATATGGGTGCTTGAAGGCGGTGGCTGAGGGTCTTGGGAACGATGTTAATCTCTATCTGATGAGGTTCCAGTTTTGGAGGTTTAGAGAATGTGGAGCACCCCTTCATCAATATTGCTCCCTGGTCCACTCTGACCCGGAGTGGTAGTACCTGTTAGGGTCACATTTATGGATTAAATATAAAAACGTGAATTTATAAACAAAATTTAGTATCCATTAAGAATGAATTTATTTCAAAACTTTGTCGGCATTAATTGACCCACTGATGTTGATATGCCGTAAAACAAAACAAACCAAAACAAACCAAATCTAATTAACTGTGTGACTCATTTTTGTTTAAATCCCTAATTCTCGTGTTTTTCCGACACTCACCCTTTCAACGAGACTTCTCGTGATTGACCCTATGCTTTCGGTCACTTAGTCGGGTTCCAAAGTTGCCGGTGGTGGGTAGTAACCACCACATTACAATTTTTCTTTTTGGCAATAATATATACTAGCAGGATCTGTGGATATACCACAGTATGATAATTTAGTTATTACAACGTTTGATATGTTTACTTAATAGCTAAAAAAATACAAAAAATAGCTTGAAAACAAACCAAACCAAACTCCTTCATTGCAATTAATCTTCGAACTTTTTTCTTTTTTTTTTTTTTTTTGTTTGTTAATGAGATGCCCTTAATAGGAAGTGGTGTGTGTCAATCGTGACCTTGGAATCATGCGAATTAAGGTTGTGCAAGGAGCGGTGAGCTAATCAGAATGAGTCTGATGAAATTAGCACAACAAGAGATTATCTTGAGGTATATTTTCAATGGATAAACGTATACAGCTAATACATTAGTTAAGTGTCATAATTGAAATACTAACACCTGGTAATGTGTCGGAGCAATTTAATGAATAAGACAGTACGTTTTTTATTTGTTTTCCTCGGCAAATTTTTGGCCTTTTTTATTTCCATTTAAAAAAGAAACGGGAGAGAGAGAATAAAAAAAACTGTCGCTAAAAAATAAAAAAACAGCAAAGAAAATCACAAGAGTTGACTATATAGGAATAAGAAAAAAATAAACACACACACGCACACGCACACACACACACGCACACACACACACAGTACAGAGAACGGATTACCTGTGTCTTTGGCAGGGAAAGGGTTGGTTCGTTTGAATACGACGGTGTTCTTAGAACAGTTTTACGGAGCTGATTGGACGCCCGGGGCCTAAGTCTTTCCCTCCCTCTCAGAAGTAAATAACATATTTACTTTCGGTGAATTTTAATTGCAAACGTAGCCCAAGGAAGCGATCTTTTCCTCAGTTTGCAAATATCCAAGGGAGAATAATCCAATTATTGGACTATTTTCGGATTCCATCGGACGAGAAGATATCAAGTTAAAAATTCCGAAAATTGGTCTCCATGGTACATTTTCAGGAAATAGGCGGGTCTGCAGTGAAGGAAAAAGGGGAAGGGGGATTGATTGCTCGCTTAAATCACAGATATTGTCTCAATAAAGAAATTTGTCTCGTTTTCAGAAGAAGAAAAAAAAGATAGAGTCGTTCTCTCACCATCTCTCGCACCATCTCATTTCG
>CM042137.1:106542113-106552113 GCA_023376005.1 Doryteuthis pealeii | reverse complement strand
CCATCAGCACCTTACTTTACCGCACAGATCCCTGTGCTACTCATACGCCGAGTTGGCGAGGGCCAGTATTGAACTAGGAACCTTGTGGTTTCTAACCGAACGCTCTACCGACTGAGCTGAGTAACCTCTCCTTGTTTCTTTCACTTTGAGGAAGCCGTCTGTTTTGGTCGGCCATTTTCATTTCACCATAAATCTACACTGAAAATACGAATTTGTTCGAATCAATACAACTGAATGTTTTTATATCATAAAAATGTGTTCTTAATGGTGCTTGTGCATTATTTCAAATGAACATAATTGTTATTAAGAACACATTTTATGATATTTTCGTGTTAAAACATGCAGTTGTATTGATTACAGTGAAATGAAAATAGCCGACCAAGACAGACGGCTTCCTCAAAGTGAAAGAAACAAGGGGAGGTTACTATCATTTATGTAGCTAATGTTCAGATTACCCGTCACAGCTGTAGTTTTCTGAATTCGAAATTTCATATATACTAGACGAGTATTTGTAACATTTAGATTTTTCGGACAGTTGTCCTCATTGTTATTGTTATATACATAACATTTCTATTGATGTGCACTCCATCCAGCCTTCTTCAGGTGTTTCCTGTCAAACTATGGAACCTTGTCGTCGAAATTGGGAACATTCATGTCGTAATCGGGAGCCTTCACGGAACATCGAACTGAAAATTTTACTTAATCCATTGGGGTTGATTGTTCATATTCCGTTAACAATGACCGGGTACAAGTGTTAAACTGTGTTAAGTATTCTATGTTATTATCACCTGTGGTCGATATTGAACTTGCAATCTAGAGATTATTGTCATTTATGACTGTATTAAAACAACCCTTATATCCGTTGCGCCATGTGTTCAACGAATACAAGGGTATATAAAATAAATATGAGGACAACAGTCCGAAAAATCAACATAATACACATTATCAAGCCTCATCTAAAAAATACAAACAAGAAACATCTGAAGAAGGCTGCAGGGCACATCAGCCAAAAGCTTGTGTATATAACAAGAAAAATGAGGACAACAGTCCGAAAAATCAAAATAATACACATTATCAAGCCTCATCTCAAAAATTCAGACAAATAGACGATGATTGGTTGTCTTGTTTTTAATTTTTAATTTTTAATTTTTTACTGCATATTAACCCGTTTCGGGTCATTTAATGCCGAATCAAATCATTTTGATAAACAAAGGACTCAGGTTGATTAAAGTACCTTCTGTTGTCTAAGTGGTCAACCAATTAAGTATTGAATATACTCATTACCACTTAACTCCGGTGATTTAGCGGGATGCAGTGATCTCAATGTGATTTGACTGTAATCACTAGACAATGAGAATATTTTAGTCAGCCAATGAACTTATCAGCCGGCCTTCTTACATGCTACTAGCTTGGTTATATCAAATGAATACAGTATATATGCATTATTATTTTACTGCCAAATATATGCACCCACCGGGTGCAAGTATTTAAGTTTTAATATGATAAAATATATTAAATTAGAAAAGCTAATGAAACTAAATAAGAATGCAGATAAAAAATTTGAAACAAACGGGGGGGGGTATAATAAAAAAAAAATTAGAACAACTGAAACTTACTCTTCCATCATTCCCGTCTTTCATTGCTAAATTTTCCTAATTCAACTATCTAGTTAAAATAGGAAATAAAGTTATTTCTTCTTGTTGATGAATTTTATTTAGGACTTATTTCCGATTTTTTTATCATATTCATTAAGATAAAAACATACAATTAAAAATCAAGAATACTAAGCACATATTAATTAAAATCAAATTTTCAATATCAATATGCAAATTAGCCTTCCTGTTCACACTGTAAACCGCTACTTTGCTGTATATATAAATACAATTGCATGTTATTAGTAGGTAGGTGTGGTTAACAGTATTAATAATATAAAACAATTCTATTAATAATTGAGGATTCCATTTTTACGGTAAACGGTTAGAATTTTTCATTTGTTAAGCGTGTCTTCATCGTAATTAAAGTCGGTGGAGTGGCCTATTCTCGGTATCCGCTAGACAGCGAGGGAGTCTATCCCCTCTACACTCGTGCTAGACAAGGAAGATTGTTTTTGCATCTGAGATGGGGCACCACACATACCATCAGCTCCCACTTTAACACACAAATCCAAAACGTGCTACTCATGCACTGAGTTGGCGAGGGCCAGTATCGAACCAGGAAATGTGTAGTTCCTAAATGGAAAGACCATTTCCAGAAACTCCTGGGGAACCCCCCTAAAATCATAGAAAATAATACCCAAAAGATTGTTGATAAACAATTAGATATTAAACTGGGGGATTTCCCAACAGATGAAATCAACCAAGTTTTAAAAAAGGTAAAAGGTAGAAAAGCAGCAGGACTTGACGAAATACCCCCGGAGGTATGGAAGATAGGAAAGTTCAATGACATACTGCTTAGGCTATGCAATGCAGTATATAGACAAAATAGAATAGATAAATGGACGAAAGGCTGCATCCTCCCATTCCCCCAAAAAGGAGGATCTCGGAATCGCTAAAAACTACAGAGGCATAACTCTTACTGCTATTGCAGCCAAGATATATAATGCCCTTCTTCTTAATCGCATCTGACCCGAAATTGAGAAAATCTTTAGGAGAAACCAAAACGGATTCCGCAGAAATCGATCCACAACCTCTCAGATCCTGACTATTTGACGGTTCATAGAAGGGGTACAAGCAAAGAATCTATTTGATTCCATACATAGAGGAAAAATGGTACAAATACTACTAACATATGGTGTCCCCAAAGAAACGGTTACAGCTATAATGATGCTAGACAAAGACACTAAAGCGATGGTACGCTCACCTGATGGCGATACAGATTTCTTTGACATCGCCGCTGGAGTCCTACAAGGAGATACTTTGGCACCATATATATTTATAATATGCCTAGACTACGTACTCCGAACATCCTTAGATACCATAAAAGAAATTGCCTACCCCAAGTTTAAATAGCCCAGTCTGTTCTACAATTTACCCATAGCTATTGGTACAGTTCATTTGATTAACGACATTTCAACCCCTTATGGATTATTCCAAGCCGAAATTTAGGCATGGGCTTTAAGAGCTGCAACCCAGGGAGATTTCCAGGGATTAAATGGAAAATTCATAGTGAAAGCAGAATCGAAGTACAGTGATACCTTGATTTATGACTTTAATTCATTCTGCTCGTAACACAATTTCCTCGTATAGCAAATAAAATTTTGCCATTGAAATAAACTGAAATGCCTTTAATCTGTTTCAGCACTCCTTACCAAAAATATAACTGTATTTTTGTCACGTTTTTTTTTAGTAAAAGAAATAGCACTGTATTGTGTAAAAACATAATAAAAAATAAAATGTAAGGAATTATGTGCTGTAATATGTTTGTTTTTCTTTGGTGTAATAAATTTGGAAACTTAAATGTTTTTTAGTATACTATTTAACATAAGCGTATCTGAAGCTTTCTCGTACGTCAAATTTTAGCTTACAACACACAGCAAAAAATCGACCGAGTGACAACTCTTAAGCTGGAAAACTAGTAAGTTACGATACTCGTAAGTCAAGGTACCACTATATGAATATTCAACATTATTTCTTTAAATTTCACTGGGGAACATAGAATTTTGTGCCTGATATATTAGACCTTTTTTAGGTCAAATTTTTATATAAATCTGATTGTAAATATGACATCAGATTTTATTTATATATACATTTTATTTATACATTTTATATATACATTTTATACATTTTATATTGTAATACATGTATATATTTATTTTTACTTTTATATATTTTTATTTTTATTTTTATATTTGATTTATATTTTTTATTTTTATTTTTAATAAATATTTAATATTTAATAAGTCCTTATTTAATAGTTAATTTAATATTTTTATTAACATTCTTAATAGTTAATTTAATATTTAATAATAATATATTTAATAAATATTTTTTATTTTTTATTATTATTTGATTTATATTTTTTTTTTTTTAATAAATATATATTTATTTTTACACTACATGTATATATTTATTTATATATACATTTTTATATATTTTATTTATATAAATCTGATTGTAAATATGACATCAGATTTCCCCATTCATCAATGGCTACTAAGATATGATATACCCCTAACTGTTACGCATAAAACTGGTCAGGCACAAGGATATATTTTGATATGCTAATTTTCATCAGCAAGCTTTGAACGTCGCTGCAACATAAAAAAAAGACAATAAGTTTCCCCTAGAGAAGATGAAAAATCTATTTCTCTTTTACGATAGAATGTGATTTTGGTTCCCGGCTACAAAAATTTTTTTTTCTGGATGATCCAAAGATATTCTTTGTGAGGAAGCCATTTTATCGCCTGCAAATATGAAATACAGCATTCAGTGAACATTCACGGGGTATGTCAGAAAAGTACCAAGTTGATCGCATTCTTCGATAGGCGGGGCATCGTCCACTGCGAATTCTTGCCACGTGGCCAGACGATCAACCAACATGTCTACAAAGACATACTGCAGCATTTGCTGCAAGGAAACTGAAAACTGAATTAGAACCCGTTAAACTCCACTTAAAAATTGACGTTGTGTCACATCTTGCTCATCCGGTTGGTTTAGGTAATTATTTATTCATCTCCATTCGCTCATATACGAGGTATTTCAGAAAAGTTCCATTGAGGGGCAGAAAGTTCGATATGAGCGGCATCGTCCACTGTGAGTTCTCGCTACAGGCCCGACGATCAACCAACATGTCTACAATGACATACTGCGGTATTTGCTTCGTTCAATGTGCTTCACTATGACAACACATCTGCCCACACTTCCCTGAGTATTCGATCCGAGAGTTCCTGGCCCAGAAGAACATCACTGTGCTGGAGAAACCTCCCTACTCGCCCGACCTGGCTCCATGTGATTTTTCTTCTTACCCAAGCTCAATAGGGTCATCAAAGGAACCCATTTTGAGGATGTGCACGACATCAAAAAGACCGGGACGACAGAGCTACGGAAAATCCCGTAAGAATCCTTCCAAGAGTGCATGCAAGTGTGGCAGAGAAGTATGAGAAAGTACATTAGATTTCAGGGGGATTACTTTGAAGGGGATAACTTGTTGTTTGTAGTTTGGATTTGAAATAATTTTTGTGATACTAGTACTGGAACTTTTTTGACATACTTCGTATTGATAAGTGCATTATCTCAAAAACAGAAAGAAATGAAGGGTATATTCTTATTCAATGGATTGCTTATGCCTAGAATCAGGTCTAATATCTGAGACAAAAAAAAACGTTTTTATTTATTTCCCGGTGGGATCTTTTTTAAACGTTTTTTGTTGGTTTGTTGGCTGGTTGTATTTTACGACCTGTCAACCCTCATTGGGTTATTTTATGCCGAAGACGTTTTGTTTTATTCATTCTAAATTTCTTTGTAAACTCAAATTTTTAAACATCCTTTTTTCTATTTAACCCATAGATGGGGATCCTAACAGGTACTACCACTCCGGGTCAGAGAGGACGGTGAGGAAGGGGTACTCCATATTCCCCAAAACTCCAGAATTGGAATCTTCCCATCAGATAGAGTGGAAAGTAATACCTAAAGGCAAGAAGACCCTCAATCATGGCATTCTAGCACATATATGATAAAATGGGTTGGGGCTTGCCATAAGGGTAATAAGGTCGGGACAATCATATAGGTGATAGGGTTTGACGTGAGCAGCCGATTGATCAAAGAGGGCCTCTCCGTCCAGCCTAAGTAAGAGCCAAAGTGGAGTTTTGCATGTCATGGACTTCTCAGCCACCAGGGTTCCATCTTTACATATCACGGGTCGCTACCCACGGCCAATAGGTGGTCTCATTAGGGCTGCCTTACTCCTCTGCAGAGGTGCAGTCAGTGTATTCTAAAGCCCCAACCGACAGAGCTGAATTTCTTTTTCCATGTCAAATCATCCAGAAAAAGTAAAATTGTCACCCACTCCCTTCAATTTTTCTGAATTCTTTCCAGGTGTGGACTTTGTTAATGTTAGACATTCCCAAAAATTTGACTTTCCAATTCCAATAATTATGAACAAAAATCAATCTATCTTTTTGGTACAAATAATCACTGTTCAATATATGTGAAAAAATAATAGAATTTTTTTTTATCGTAGATGCAGTGCTACATCGGAATATTGATCTTGCTATGAAAAAATCAGAAAACATCAATAACTTCAAATTGGTTGACTTTTTTGACAGCACTTTTGGGTTCCTTGGGCAAAAATGTTTTTATAAACCAATCTTTAGGAGTAGAGAAGCTCTAGTACTCATTTTACAGACAGGTTAATGAAGACAGACTTTAAACTCTATTTGATGGGGAGATTTTTTATAGGTTAAAAAGTCACCATTTTTCGCGATTCCCCTCGAATTTGGAGAGCTAAAAATCGACATAACTCCGCCAAATTTTGGAATTGGATGCTCCTATTTGGGGGATTGTTTAACTTTATCATAATCCATACATGGACAACATTTCAAAAAAATTAAAGGCAGTAGGTGATATGGCCTGGATGATTTGATATGGAATTATCCGATAACTAATGCGACAGTTGATTTTCTCTAAGATTAAACATCTAAAGATCTATACATAGCTCAATAATGATACAAGAACTAATAAAAAGATGAACACTCATGG
Source organism: Doryteuthis pealeii (assembly GCA_023376005.1). Lineage (NCBI taxonomy): Eukaryota > Metazoa > Mollusca > Cephalopoda > Myopsida > Loliginidae > Doryteuthis > Doryteuthis pealeii. The sequence continues at coordinate 106,545,418 of CM042137.1, read as the reverse complement.
CAGTTAAAAACGATGTTAAGTAATTAGCAACTTATGAGGCGCAGCGGCTAACATGCTGGACTGTGACATCATAGTAAGCGAGTTCGATCTTCCCTCGCGCGATTACGTTCACTTTCAAACTAATATCATCGGTAAAGGCACTCATCCCCCAACTATGGGTTAAAACAAAAAATTACGGTTATTTTTTCTTCTTTTTTTTTTGTTTTGTTTTGTTTTTTTGGGTGTGTGTGTGCTGGATTGCCTACTGTTCTTCTACAAAGATGGATTTGGCATTAAATAACCCCAAAAGTTTGATAGACCATTTAACAAAGAAATTAAACCAAAATTGCTATGTTTGGGATCAATTTGTTTCCAAGAAATTATGCAAAACCAATGTTTGTATTTACCAAACCCCTCCACCACGGGCAGGATGTGACACAAGGGCAAATTCTAAACAGAGTAAAGCTGGTTTGAATTCGGTTTTCCTTCTCCTGAACTGGTTGTCTAACCAAAGCTAAAATAGCTCAGTCTGTCCTACTATTTACCCATGGCTTAGAGAAGAAATAGATCCATGCGTTTCCCATGAGCATTAGCATGAAGTGAAACGCAAACAGCCCTTCCATGATTTGAACTTGGGTCAACGATTCCATTTCGAAACCGTTACGCAAAGCACGTCTCACATTCAAAGAAAATGCAAGGGCGTCACATCATGATATAATGATTAGCAAGTAAGTCTCGTAGATCCGTTACCACTTACAATAGCGAGTTCGATCCTCGTTGTTTGCCCCATACTTTCGACTTAGTATCACATCCTATTTTTGGTGATCAGGTTCGCTAAATATCTATTGGACGTCCAATCATGAGGTAATGGTAAGCAAGTTGGTCTCACCGATCCATTACAAATGAATATCAAGTTCGGTCCTTGTTATTTGTTTCCAACCCTACCCATGGCGAACGGGTTGGATATAAAAGGGTATCCCATCGTGGTGCAATGGCTAGCAAGCTGGTCTCGCTGATCTATTACCACTAAATTCCGAATTTGATCCTCGATGGATTCCCCATACTTACAAGCTTGTGTCACATCCTGCCCGTATTACTAGGGCGTCTCATCGTGGTGAAATGGTTAGTAAACTAGTCTCGCAGATTCATTACTACTTAATAGCGAGTTCGATCCTCTCTGTTTTCCTCATACTTGCAACCTTGTGTCACATCCTACCCGTGGCGAACGGGTTGGGTAAAAAGGCGTCATATCATTGTGGAATGGTTTAGCAAGCTAGTCTTGAAAATCCATTACTACTGAATAGAGAGTTCGATCGTCACTGTTTTCCCCATCCCTGCGACCATGTGTCACATCTTACCCGTGGCAAACGGGTTAAGGAAATATATATATATTTGTATTATTTGGACAATTGTTCACATCTTTATTGTTATCTGCACAACGTGTTGGCCGATGTGCCCTCCAGTCGTCTTCAGATATTTCTTGTCGAACTCGGGAACCTTCTTGAACTCGGAACCCCTCTTCGAACTTAGGAACCTTCTCTTCGAACTCGGGAACGTTCTTGTCGTAATCGGGAGTCTTCACAGAACTTTGAACCTAACCCTTTATTCAATACGGGCGTAGACTGTTCTCATTCCGTTAATCGTGACTGGGTACAGTTGTGAAAACTGTATTAATTATTTTGGGGGAATATGTGCTTAATTGAAGTCGTACCTAATTTTGAAAATTATTTAATTAAAAATTGTCGGCTAAAAAAAAGCCATATCAAAACACATCGTTTGTGTATTTACTTCTCATACTGTCGTGTAGAAAAAGTCACTATAAGAGGAATATAAACTATTTCTAAACAAAACAAAAAATCTAGGAAAGTCCGGTTGGTGTAGGGGTTGCGGTTCTCGCCTGTCAGTTTGACAGTCAGGGTTCGAATCACGCACAAGGCGGTCTTCCTATCTATAGTTCTGCTGATGAGGCCTAATAGGCCGAAATGTACATACAGAGATTGATTTTTCTCGATTTGTTTAGCCTTACATTTGAATAGGTATTCCCGCCTAATTAATTAATTATTAATTAATTTTCAAAATTAGGTACGACTTCAATTAAGCATATATTCTCCCAAAAATTGTCGGTTAAAAAAAGCCATATCAAAACCATCGTTTGTATATTTACTTCTCATTAATTATTCTATGTTTCTGTCACCATTGACCAGGATAATACAAATAATACAAATTATCAGGCCTCATCTCAAAAATTCAGAGATATAAAGAAAATGTTTGAATTTTAATTGTGGTTAGTCATGTAAGAATATATTTAATAGTTTGACTTCATTTTTTGTTTCTTTTGAAGATATCCTTATAGGCCATGGAATACCTGTACCCCCGGGCTCTTCAAATGTTTAATCCGGGTCGGCATAAAATTAACCTTTATTATTTTTACATATTTTATTCATTGACTCTCTTTTTGTTCCAACCATTAACCGCTGTTTTAGTGCCATTTGCGGTAAGCTTGGCGATATCCTTAATTTTATTTGTTCCAATTCTTGTTCCTCGGAAATTAATCGAAAGGAAACAAAACAGGCTTCCCATGATAAAACGTTGCGGTAACGCATTGTCCACACAATCCCGGAACAGACATTGACACCTTGGTTCTTTTCTTATCGTTCTCTCTTTTAATACTTCTTCGTTTTCTTCTCGTTTTCTGGAGACCCAGTTCTGCCTTTGGTTTACCGAATTTAATTATTAGTTGATTAACACTATCGTCACCGGGCGACGACCAAAAAAAAAGGGGGGGTCTAAGAGTCAAATCCACAGGCTGCTTGTCTACCCACTCAATGTGAACTTGTCACTTTAACTTAGGGACGCGTCGTTTGTGTAAGATTTGGGCGGAATAAAAATCAGGGAGATGGGAAGGAAGAAAGGGAGAAAAAAAGGGAGGTGACAACCGTTATTGTGGGGTCGGCAATAAAATAAATACTCCCCTGGGGGACAATATTGATGACAGAAGGTACTCTTAAAAACACGCACAATACTCACACAAAAAAAAACGCACACCAAAAATATACATACACGCACTCACGAACTCACATACACATATGCACGCAGCCACACCTACGAACGCAGACACACATCTGCTCACATATACACATACGTACGCATATACGCAGATGCATGCACACACATATGCGCGCATATGGACATCTTTTAACACACACACAGATACACTCACACTCACATAAGTACACATAAATACACACTTAGGCAAACACACGTATGCACACACAAAAAGAGCATGGGGGGGGGGGCTTACACATATATGTAATCATGTTCGCATA
>CM042137.1:106529613-106537113 GCA_023376005.1 Doryteuthis pealeii | reverse complement strand
TGCATGTACATATGTGTGTGTTTGTGTGTGTGTGTGTGTCTAAATGTATGTGCATATGTATGTGTTTGTATGTGTTGTGTGCGTTTGTATGTGCAAGTACATATGTGTGTGTTTGTGTGTCTAAATATATGTGCATATGTATGTGTTTGTATGTATGTGTGTGTGTTTGTATGTGTATGTGCATGTGTGTGTATGTATGTATGTGTGTCTAAATACAAGTACATGTGTGTGTGTTTGTGTGTGTGTGTTTGTGTGTGTGTGTGAGTATGTGTAAATGTATCTGCATGTGTGTGTATTTGTGTGTGTGCGTGTGTGTCTAAATGTATGTGCATGTGTGTGTGAGTATGTGTAAATGTATCTGCATGTGTGTGTATTTGTATGTGTGCGTGTGTGTCTAAATGTATGTGCATGTGTGTGTGTTTGCATGTCTGTGAGTGTGTTTGCATGTGTGTGTGCTTTAGCGCGCGCGTGTGTGTGAGAGAGTTTTTGCGTGTGTTTGGGTGGGTGTTTTGTTTATGTGTGTGTTTGTGTGTTTATGTATGTGTGTTTGTATGCGTTTTTGTGTGCGTGAGTGTTTATGTATGTCTGTACGAGTGTGTGTTTGTATGTGTATGTGTGTATTTGGGTGTGTGTACTTACGTGCAACTCTGTGACCGTGTGTGTATTTATGAGTTCTGTGTGTGTATTTGTCATGTGTGTGTGTTTGTGTGTGTGTGTGTGTGTGTGTGTTTGTGTGTGTGTGTTTGTGTGTATGTTTGTATGTGTGCATGTGAATGTTTACGAGTGTGCCCGTGTGTCCGTGTGCGTGTGGTTTTATGAGTGCATGTGTATACGTGTATTCGTGTGTGCGTCTGTACATGTGTTTTCGTCTATGTATGTATGTATGTATGTATGTATGTGTGTGCGTGCAGGTGTGTGGATGTGCGCGCACGCACGTGTGTGTGTGTTCGTATTCTTTTTTGTAGACATATAGAGATTCGCAGACCATTGTTAGGGAGTTCGATTCTCATTGGGCGCCCCATACTTCTGGCCTTGCGCCACATCTAAGCTAAGCTTAGTAAATAACTATATATGTCTGCGTGAAGAATATTCATGGTGCGTGTGCATGTATACACGTACACTCATATGAGTTGGTTATGTGCGTGTGTGTATGTGTTTGCATGTGTGTGTGTATGTGAGTTGTGCATGTGTGTGTGTGTGTATGTGTGTGTGTGTATGTTTGATGTGCCTATACATTTATACTAAAGTCACCAATCACTGGCACTACTGTTTCTCTTACCCACCGTTCCCTATAGTATACAAAAAAAACGTGGATTTTAATGCTGATATGAGAAGAGTGACGCATTCAACCAAAAATTCACTGTGTACAAATAGTTAACTTTAGTGCAGACTCAGTGAAAAGTTTAATTAAATTACCAACTATTTAGTATTGTTGATTTAGTAAATCCTATTTTAAACACATGGGGGCCGGGATATTTTTGTGTGACGTCATATAAAAATATCTCGTCAGCTGCTCCGCTTTAACTAACTTTATCACCATCTACGAATTGTCTTGAATCGCTATACAATTCCCTGCCAGAGAGAGAGAGGGGGGGGGGACACTCAGGATAAAGTAATTTCTCAAGAGAGATCGTGTCAGTCAGTTTCAAGTGGCTAATTAAAACATTGTAGATATAATTAAATTCTTTTTGTATTTCATTTATTTTTCGTTTATTTTCTATTGTTCTTTTTTTGTTTTTTGTTTTTTTATTTGTTTTTTTTGTTGTTGTTGTTTTTTGGGTGGGGGCTTTCTTTCTTTTTTTTCTGCTTTCCACCTTTCATTCGTTCTTTTTTCTTACTTTCTTTTTTTTGCTTTTTGCTTTTCTTCTGTTTTTCTTTATTTTTTAAAAACTTTTTATTGTTCATTTTATTCTTCTTTTTCTACCTTTAATTTCGTTCTTTTTTTCTTATCTCTTTCTTTCTCTTCTGTTTTTCTTTCTTTTTTTAACTTTTCTTCTTTCCTTCGTCGTTATACCGTTCATTCGTTTTTTTTCTTTATCTCTTTCTTTCTCTTTTGTTTATTTCCTTTTTAACTTTTTTTTCTTTTTCCTTCTTATACCTTCCATTCGTCTTTTCTTTTCTCTTTCTTTCTCTTCTGTTTCTTTCTTTTTTTTAAAAATTTTTCTTCTTTTTCATTCTTTATACCTTTCATTCGTTCTTTTTTTCTTTATCTCTTTCTTTCTCTTTTGTTTTTCTTTTATTTTTAACTTTTTCTTCTTTTTCCTTCTTTATACCTTTCATTAGTTCTGTTTTCGTTCTCTCTTTCTGTCTCTTCTGTTTTTCTTTCTTTTTTTAATTTTTTTCTTTTTCCTTCTTTCTATATTTCATTCGTTCTTTTTTTTTTCTTTCTGATATCTTTTTTACTTTCTTTTCTGCTTTTTTTTCAGTTTTTTTTATCCTTTCATCTTTTTCTTTCTTTTCTTCTTTATACCTTTCATTCGTCTTTTTTTTTATTTATTTATCTCTTTCTTTCTCTTCTGTTTTCTTTATCTATTTCTTTTCTCTTCTTTTTTCTTTATCTCTTTCTTTCTCTTCTGTTTTTCTTTCTTTTTTAACTTCTTCTTTTTTTTTTTCTTTAACCTTTCATTCGTCCTTTTTTTCTTTCTCTTTTCATTCTCTTCTGTTTTCTTTCTTCTTTTTTAAATTATTATCGTTCATTTTATTCTTTTTTATTCTTTATACCTTTCATTCGTCCTTTTTTCATTCTCTTTTTCTTTCTCTTCTGTTTTCTTTCTTCTTTTTTTAAATTACTTATCATTCATTTTATTATTCCTTTTCCTGCTTTCTACCTTTCATTCGTTCTTTTTTCTTTCTTTTTTTCTTTTTTGCTTTCTCTTCTGCTCTTTTTCTCTTTTTTTAATCGTTCATTTTTTCCTTCTTTCTACTTTCATTCGTTCTTTTTTCTTACTTTTTTCTTTTTTCTTTTTCTTCTGCTTTTCCTTCTTTTTTTTAAGAATTTTATCTTCTATTTTTTCTTTTTCTTTTGTTTTTATTTATCCTTTCCCATCTGAATTTACTTCTATTTTTTTTTTCGTTCTTTTCCTCTATTTTTCCATACTATCATTTTGTGCGTTTTCTTTTTCTATTATTTTTTCCATCACCATTATTATTTTTAACCTATCTTTTTATCCCCATCCTGTCGACAGGGCTTAGAATACACTAACTGTACCCCATGAAGATTGGTAACGTATGCACTCAAAAAGGGATGTCCTGTGTATGACACTAAACCGCATCTGATGGTGAGGCTCCAATTTTGGAGATCTGAAGAATCGAGTACCCCTTTGGCAGTGGCTGAGGGTCTTAGTGTCCTGAGTATGACGCTAAACTGCATCTAGTAGTGAAGTTCCAATTCTACCCCTTCGTTGCCATTACTCCCAGGTTCACTCTGGCCCGAAGTGGTAATAGCTGTTAGGGTTGTAGCGATAGTCCGCCCCTGTTTGGCGTTTATAGGGGTCCAGAAAATTATAATCCCTTGCTGCAGGTTCCGCGATAGGTGGTAGAGTATTTAGGCAGCAGCCCGGGAAATTTCTGAGTTCTGTTTCACTGGGACCGGCAACCACTTCACATAGTTTAGGTGCTTGTGCCCCTTACCCTTAGTGCCCCCCCCCACTTAGCTATCAGTAAGTGACATTTCTTAGGACGTAAGTTCTACATCCTACTTCCTTTATAATGCGTTTATGTATCTGTTTTGTATACCTATCTTGTACCTTGTAATTAGTATATGTATTCCTGTCCTGAATATATTTCTATGTGCTCACGTATTAAAGTCTATTTGTTAATATCTTCTAACTCCTTTGTCAGAATATTTTATGTACACACAGGTACCCACGTTGGAAGGCTACTCTGAGCCTTCCAACTTATTATAGGAACTTTACCTCTTACAGGGTCAACTATATGGGTTAGATATACCTGTTTAAGAAATATTTGTATTCGATAGAAATACTTGATATCATATAACTGTAAATAATTCATTTCATGAACTAGCAAATATATGAACCTGGTGCAAGTATTTAAGTTTTAAATTAATAAGATATTATATCAAAATAGAAAGGCTAATGAAACTAAATAAGAATGCAGATAAAAAGATTTGAAACAGAGGGGGTATAATCGAAAAGTAGAACAACTGAAACTTACTCTTCTATCACTCCCAATTTTTCTAATACAACTATTTAGTTAAAATAGGAAGTAAATAATAAAATCAGTTATTTCTTCTTGTTAATGGATTTCTTTTAAGATTTATCTCCGCGATTTTTGCTCATATTCATTAAGATAAAACAAAACAATTAGAAATCAATAATACTAAGCACATAATTATTAAAATCAAATTTTAAATATCAATATGCAAATTAGCCTTCCTGTTTACACTGTAGATCGCAATTTTGTTGTATATATAAATACAATTGCATGTTATTAGCATATAGATAAGGCCAACGCCGGGGGTCCAGTGGCTTCAGCCCTAGATCTTTACAAGTTAATAGCGTCGACCCCAGGGGGTTATCCCCCCCCCCAGCGATAACTGCCCCCTTGATTTAAAGGGCAGGGCTGGGTTATTGCCCAGTGCCTGAGGCGCCCCCTTGAGGGATGCCGAGCGGTCAACGCCAAATTTTTTTTCACTACCACCCATGAGCTTTGGCTTGTGGGTGGGGCCCACATATAAAATGTCTGTGTCACCCCCTGCATAATGGGTGAGAGGCAAATACGTAGATATGGCCAACAGTATTAACAATGTAAAACAATTTTATTAATTAACTGATGTTTAAATTAAAAAATAAATCATGGAAAATGTGACATAAAAAGAAAGGATTGTGTACATGAGTAGTGATATTGTTTCGGTTACGAATAGACAAAACATACAATCTCTGTTATAATAAGATCGTTACCTGAAACTAGAAATGTCTAATCTGAAATATTATTAGTTGCTTGAAACTATATCATCATCATCATCATCATCATGTCGCGCTGTTAGCACGGATATCCATGACAATCTCTCTCCATCCGTCCCTATCGCACATCATTCTCGGGAGGTCCTCTATGCAGCATCCTGTAACCGCACAGAGCTGCTCAATGTACGTCTTTGTTGGTCGGCCACATTGGCGTGCCCATGTGCTGGCTTCCACAGGAGGACGTCGATTATGAGTTCTTCCTGGATTCTCCAGCAGTGGCCGGCGTGTCTTGTCCGTCTCACTCGGATGGTTTGGGTGATATGTGGCAGGTGGTCGTTCAACCCAGCCAATGCGGAGGGCAGCTGAACATAAAAAGACAGGCCGAGAAATCCCCGACCCATAAAAACGACAGCGACCACTGCTGCCAGTAAGTTTATCAAAAATCCTTGTAAAAGAAAGAGGCGATTCTTTCGAAATATAGCAACGGAATAAAACGGAACTCAGTTTCTCATTTATTCACACATCACTCATGCTTCGTATATATATATATATATATATAATATATTATATATATTATATATTATATATTGTGTGTGTGTGTGTGTGTGTAGTATATTAGGAAAAATGAAAAAACACAGGTTTAAATGGGTTAAAGTGGTGAGTTTATTGGCCGACACTGCAGTGTTTCGATCTATTAATTAGATCATCTTCAGGGCATTTGTCCCCATACCACGCCGTTAAAATAGAATATTGACGTCATATTTCAAAACCGTCCTTTTTTTTTTTTTTTTTTCAAACCTCAAAATTTTTTAAACAGACTGAATAACGACTACCACTCGCTTTTCTCGTTATTCGTGATAAATAATTTCTTATCACCTTCCATATACCAACAAATGCCCTGAAGATGATCTAATTAATAGATCGAAACACTGCAGCGTCGACCAATAAACTTCACCACTTAACCCATTTAAAACCTGTGTTTTTTTTCATTTTTCCTAATATACTACATACCGTCGGATTCACTTCCTTTCTCACACATATATATATATATATATATATATGTGTGTGTGTGTGTGTGTGTGTGTGTGTGTGATGAGTCTAATTTACAGTGTATCTATTATTCTGTATTATATATATATATATATATATTATATATATATATTATATATAATCAGATATAATAGATACACTGAAAATTAGACTCATCACATATATTTATATATATATTATATTATATGTACAAGGTGTGTGTCATAAAAGTATCGAGATTAAAGCTGTATTTACCAAGATAGAAATGAGCAATAAATGGAACATTTTTTTTTTAGAATACAAGGTGTGTCATAAAAGTGCTGAGTTTGAACCTGTATTTACCAAGATAGAAATGAATAATGAACGGAACGTTAATTTTTTCGGAATACAAGGTCTGTCAAAAAGTATTAAAAAATCTCAGTACTTTTTTGGGCACACCATATATATATATATATATATATATTATATATATTATATTATGTGTGTGTGTGTGTGTGTGTGTGTGTGTGTGTGTGTGTGTGTATAAGATTAACAAAAGTAATAAGATAAACAAAAATCTTTCTTTTATGTTATTTACTTTTTGATTGTTCTCAACTAGTTTTGACCCAAGGTTATTATCGGTAGAAAAAAATCATAAGAAATTTTTAACATCTATTAATAATGGAGATTCGCTTCCTGTTTTTGTCTGTAACAAAAACTACGTCACTGCTTACGTCACTATACCCGAAATCGTCATAACATAGAATAAATACACTCAAAATTTGAGCATGCGACATTAGACAGTCCTCGTCGTTTTTTAAAACAAGTTTTAACAGATACATCCCCAGTATCATATATTTATATATAGTTTGTTTTATTCTAATAGATATTCAAAGTTAATAGAACTTAGTTTCGATTTCAAATTGTTATTTGTTTTTTTTTACTCCTTTAATAAATTTGATGATTTCATGATTTATGGTTCAAACTCTTTGATATTTAATTTTTAACTTCCACCTCCTCAAGCAATATCTTTCAAAAATTTATTTTTACATCGCCCCGAGGGCGTTTTTTTATTTTGCTATTTTTTTTTTAAAAGAGCTAATATCGTAAGTGATGAAAATGCACTGATGACGTAGCATATTCATTTGTATTCTAAAGCCCCGGCCAACCCCTCTAGTTGGAGAGGGTCTTTTTAATTTGAGGAGAAATTGTTAGGAGTGCGCTTGTTCATTGGTCATTTCACACAACCTGTTCTCACTATCGAGTTATAAAAAACGCGTTCCTGTAACCCATGTCATTTTGATTCAAATGACTCTGTGATTTCACAGCTAATAACTGTGGACTATAAAATTCAAGGTGTTACCTTTGGTATGCGATCTATGCGTGATTAAATTTATTTGGTATGGCATCTACCTAACCTTTGATGCAGGCCAAGAGAGAGAATTTTACAAACCATGCTACCAATTATTGTACCGCCCTGTCGGCTGGGGCGTTAGAATGCACCGACTGCACCTCTGCAGAGGGGTAAGACTCCCCAATGGGGCCAACCTGTTGGCCGTGGGTGGCGACC
>CM042137.1:106512113-106524613 GCA_023376005.1 Doryteuthis pealeii | reverse complement strand
GCAAAAACACGGACATAAAATGGGGGTTCAGTTTATTTTATGGTTGGAATTTACGAGCAAATAGTCCTTTATTACCGGAAGCTCTCCCCACTAACAGAACTGGAGCCACACAATCTTTCTACTATCAGTTCGCGCCATTTTTACGTAGCCAAGCTTGGTAAATATCAGTGTGCAACGATGCCGAAAGTGTTCTTCGCGCCTCCAAATAAATGATAAGCTGTTTATGATTCGTTGTTTCTCCTTTTTCGAAACGTAAAGCCTTGGCCGTCGGCAAAAGCAATTGTCAATGAAGCGTTCCTTTAACTTCTTATTCTGTGCTGAGCAGAAAGAAATAAAATCCGATTACCTTCAGCTTTGGTTTTAAGCGCAATAAGACGCTTCGTTGCTTTCCAACTTTCGTAATAGACTATTCTACTGCGAAGTACTGAATTACTAACACTTATTTACAACTTACTCTGCCAGCCAATCGATATTTGATCACAGATGATATATAGCTAAACATATGTTCCTCCCGAAATAGCAATACGTCTGATAAAAATAAAAGGGGAATTCTTCCGATCTCTAGCCGTGTAAGTACAATTGTAGGGTTGCACCACTAAGACTTTAACGAAACTCATGGAGAAAAAGCTGGACGGAAATTACACAAGGGTGCAGCGTGCTATTTTGAAAACATTCTGGAAGCAGCATCATAAAAAAAACAATAGCTGTACGACCACTTACCTCCCATCTCAATTACTGGATAACTAACACTTATTTACAAGTTACTCTGTCGGCCAATCGATACTAATAAGCACCCCAGCTCAAATCCGTTTTGAAAGGAACTGAATTTTGCTTTTCTCCGGTTGATAGTAAACAAAACAGTTGGCCGATAAAAACCAGTAACATTTTTATACTAAAATAGTTTTTGATTTTAATTTTGTTAAATTAGTTATTTCGTATTGTTGTTGTTAGTATATGTGAAAAAATAATTTTGCACTAAAGATAAACTAATATTGTTATTTTTTTTTTAAATAAAACTTAAAACGAAAGACATGTTTATTTATTTTCCATGTGCCTCTACGGATAGTTAAAAAAAAGTATTTATTCAAAAAAATGATTTTGCTAGGGTTAGGGTTAGGGGTTAGGGTTAGGGGTTAGGGTTTGCTATTATTATTATAACCTTATAATATACTTTTTATAGCTTTAACTATTCCCGTGTAAACGTGTCTAACGTTAAAAGTTTTATAATTAAAAAAGAATTGCTATTGAATTAACAACAACATGAAATAATTAAAAAGAAAGTGTCTTTAATATAAAAACGTGCCTTTCGTTTATAGTTTTATAATTTTTTTTAAAAAGTGCGTCTAAAAATCGTCTGTTAACAAACAACCAGAATTTAACGGTGAAAAGCAAAACATGTACTTTTGAATCTAGGTCTCACCTGGGGTGCTTATTGGTATCAAGGTCCGACAGTTTTAACTAAATTTATATCGTTTTCCATTAGGAACATCCTTAGTATCTTACAGTATCTTTTTTATATTTCTGTTTTAATATGGTATCACACTGAATATTTCTTTCTTTCTTTCAGTTACTGTGTCCATGGAAATACGTAGAAGTGAACAGCAGACACAATGTGCGTATTCGATTCACGGATCTTTCTTTGTTCTTGGAGGAACCAGCTCCTTTTGGATCTTTTTGTGGTTCTTTCTGTCTCAGTCCACGCTGCGGCTTGTCCCGCTCGTATCCCCAGTGATATATTTCTTTTTTAAAAAGGCCGAATAAAAAAACAACTTCTATTATTGGGGTACTACGATCATCAAACCTCCTACTTCCGCCTGTGTCTGCGGCATGGCTGATAGTGTCTGATGATTGAGGAAACTTTTCGTTAATTACCGTTATCACGCAGGGGTACAGATAATGCATATCTTATTATATTTAGCCTAGCGAACGAGATTTTGAACTCAGTCAACTCGTCTCTCTCGCGACGACTGCTGTTTTTTTTAATAATTTATCGACTTGCACCCAGTGACTACTCGTTTACAATGTTACAATATCAAAAATTGTCTTTATTTTTTACCTATGTTACAAAATGTTCCGAATTTTCTTAAAAACTTCCGTTCTCTAGAATACTTCCTTTTTCTTTTATTTTGGCGACGTTGTTTTCTTCTAACATGGAATATTATGGATTTTGGTTTGGTTTGGTTTGGTATTGTTAAAGCCATCATTGAAAAAGAACAGTATTGGTACTGTCTAACCCATTACTGGAGGAATGAGGAAGTTCATATTTTTTCCAAGGATATTAGTCCGAATGTAAAATGTCATAGCGTTACTGGAGTTCGAACTCGCATACAACGATGTAGCAGTCGAGCACGTTAACTACTACACCACGGGGACTCCTTCGATAATTAATATGCAAATAATTATAGCATCGAGTAGCTGCTCTTAATACATGTAATTTGCACAGTTATATGGTTTCAGTTATTCCTATTTTAACCTAATCGTTTTTTATTCTTAATTTTTGACCGCTAAATGAGACTTTAAAAGGTACAACCACTCCGGGTCTGAGTGGATTTGGAAGTAATATATTGGCTGTCTGGCTGACTGACTCGTTGGTTTTTCGGCATGTAAACTGGTTTATATTCTGAGGGAGTCAGTTTTTATTGTGCAAGAAATATCAACAATACATTACGGGCAAGTCAGTTGTGTTGATTTAGACAATATTGTTGTTGTGTTGATTTAGACAATATTGTACCTGTTGGTGATCAAATACTTATTTACCACGGGGACACTTCCCTATAGATTTAGATTCAAATGGTTAAGTACAATTTCTTCTCACTGCCAAAAATAAAACTATTCTGAACTAAAACATATGGGATTCCCGCATTTCGTTTGGGTTAAAACTTTGCCGCCATTGTAGGGATTCATTTGTTCTCTTATTCACCGAGTCCAGTTGATTAATCCTGCTCTGTAGGTTTCCTCTGTTATATTTAAGTCAAAGTCTGAAATGTGTTGGTAATCCTAGTCTGTAGTGTTCCTTGTAATATAAGTCGAAATATGTAGTATTCCTCTGGTGCTAATCCAAAAGATAGGTTTTGCAGGCAGAAAATTCAATCAGTAATTGATTTGAACGACTATTGCAAACGAATCTCGAATATTTTCTGTTTTTTGTCTCTCGTTGGCCTATTTTTACCAAAAATATGTCTTGCTGGCATAAAGTTCAATCAATAATTGATTTAAGAACAGCTGCAAACGATCTTAAATGCTTTCTGTCCTCGTCTCTTATTGTCAAGTTTTTTACCGGAAGCACTTGTTATTGTTGGGAAAGTTCATAAATAGAAGTGGACGATTTATTTGGTCAAAATCTGTAGTATTCCTCTGGTGTTAATCCAAAAGATAGGTCTTGCAGGCAGAAAATTCAACCAGTAATTGATTTGAGGACCATTGCAAACGATCTTTAATACTTTCTGTTCTCATCTCTCATTAGCCAATCTTTAACCGGAAGTACTTGTTATTGTTGGGAAAGTTCATAAATAGAAGTGACGATTTTGCGCACATTTTATACTCAGTCCAACAATTTATTTTTTTTGAAAGAAGTAAAATTTTTTGTTTGTCTCTCATAAAACGTAAAGTAAATCGGCGGAGTGGCCTATTGTCGGTACAAGCCGAACAGCGAAGGGGTCTGTCTCTTTTTCGCAAGCGTTAGACTTGGTAGATTGTTTTATTTGCATCTGGGGTGTAGCTCTGCACCTACCATCAGTTCACTAATTTACTGCACAGAAGCTGTGCTACTCATGCAGTGAGTTAGTGAGTGTCGGTATCGAACCCGGAACCTTGTGCTGCCTGGGCGGATGCTCTTGATACGATTTCTGTGGCCCCTTTTTTTTTTGGCTTCAAGTGAGAGCACTTTAAAGTGAAGATCCTTTGTGTTAATCAGATGCTGATCCTTAGTGAAGAAACCTTTGATTGTTCCTCGGTGTCCCTTAGTGTTGGGTAGAATCCTTTCTTTTTTAGCAGAGCGTAGGTTGCAGATCCGTTCTCAACAATTCTTCTCCTTTCTTGGCACCGTTGTCAATTGATTATGTATTGATTACGAATACGTCCAAAGAATTCCTTGTTACGACGCAAAAAGATTCCATAAGGACTCTCCAGACAGTTCTTATCCGGTAATTATGAACTTTTGTTTAGTAAATTAGGGCGTCCCAGAAAAAACAGAACCTACAAATTTTGTAATAAAACTGTTAATTTTAACTAGGGGGTTTAGGGTTAGGGTTAGGGTTTAGGATTAAGTTTGGGGTTGGGGTTAGGGTTAGGGTTTGGGTTCTGTTTTTTCTGGGTCACCCTGTATATTTTGGGGTGAGTCATATCTTCTGCAAGGGTTACAGACATCTAAACTCCAACCAATAAGGCGTTGGTTAATTGGTTGGGTATTTTGTTTTACGGCATATCAACCCTTTTCGGTTCATTTAATGCCGAATCAAGTCATTTTGATATCAGGTTGCTTACAATACCTGCTATTGCTTAAATGGTCACCCATCTATCTAAGTATTGAATAGGCTCGTCACTGCTTAACTTCGGTGATTTAGCGGGAACCGGTGTTTTCAGCGTGACTTGACCAGTAGGGCGTGAAGAGGAGGGAAGAAAGGGATTGTGACAAAGTCTCTCTCTCTCTCTCTCTCTCTCTCTCTCTCTCTCTCTCTCTCTCTCTCTCTTCTCTCTCTCTCTCTCTCTCTCTGTGTGTGTGTGTGTGGTGTGGTGTGTGTATGTGTGAAATAAAGAAAAAAGAAGATGGAGAACTATGGACAAAAAAGAAAATAACCAAATCGATGAACGCTAAAAAGAAGTGTAAAGATCTCAAGCGGCCAAAACGAGGCGTGTATTGCCGGGAAAATATCCGATGGATCCAACGAAAATAATAACATCTTCAAAGCGGCGAGCAGAGGCAAAAAAATAGGATTGACTTTTAGGTGATTACAGTGGCGGCCATGTTTGCGGCAGCTGCATGGTACAGTTGTTTCATTAAGTTTTGAGAGTTATTTTTTGGCTGTGGGTCAAGGGACAAGGAAAGATAAAGAAACATAAGTGCCTGGACAAAAACGTTTGAAAAAAAAAGTAAGAAAAACATTTTTAATTCATGTAGTGAAAAGAGAGGCAAAATCTGAAAAACATGGGACATGAAGATTTTTAATCGGTGAAGACATTACAATGGAAATTATTGGGATGGAAATTAAGAAGATTAAAAAAAGAAAGAAATAACGAGTGAGGAAAAATAGACAAAAAATACTTAGGAAAAGGACAAAAGTATGTACACGTAGTTTTAAGTACGAATAATCTTTACATATATAAAGGACAGTTTGTGTGTATGTATATTGATGTTGTGTGGGTATGTCCCGGTGGAAGACTACGAAAAATAAAAACATTTAACGACAAAGTAAATATATATACACATTCACTATCACCAGATCTTCATTTTTTATGTTGAAAATTATGAAAGATTTTGATTCTAATATTTTCGAAGACCACATAAAAATTAAATTTGCAAATAAAATTACATAAAGTTCTTACTCAGGCCATTATTAGGCGTTTGTAAGCTAAAATGTCAACGAATACATTATGGAAGCTCAACAACAATCATTTTTTTCAAATGTTAGCTTACTGTTTATGAAATAATCTCTTTGATTAGTTTTTTTTTTTTTTTTTCATTATTGCGTTCTTCCTTGATGTTTAAAAATATCAAATATTTACAATATTAGATCTTTTAAAAATTATATTGGTTTATCAATTTTTCGCATTGAAAAATAACAAACAAGAAACAATTAATGATTAAAATTTCAACAATTAAGTATTTAATTAAATCTGCGTGTTTACTTTTTTTAAATTGTAGTGAAATATTTTCATTGAAAAATCATTTATTTTAATCTGATTTTTTTTTTATTGTGGTAAAAATGTTTTATGTTACCGTTAAATATTCATTATCGCTTGGTTTTTAACCTTTTAAAATATCCATATCATGAAAATATTACATTTTTTTATTTTACATTTCTACAATGAAAATTCTGTTTAATAAACAGTTGATCTAATTGGAGGCATTGAATTCAACGTTTTTCTTCCAAAAGTTGAAAACCAAGTCTGCCCACTCTTCACTAATTTTAAAAAACATTATATCTATATACACAGATTATTAATATTCGATCGTTGATGGTTATTATTTACTATATTTTACATAATACAAAACAGAATCAGATTAATTTAAATTTTAAATAAGGTCCGTTTTATGTATGATTCAGTTACTTTTATGATTATATATATATATATATAATATATATATTATATATATATATATATGATATATTTGTGTGTGGGGTGTTGGTGTGTGTGTGTGTGTGTGCTGTGTGTGTGGTGTGTGGATACTTTATTATATGCTCCCAATTTGGTTGAGCACTTTAATTAGAAGGGATTTAATGTGCAAATTCACCGTATTCGGCTACAGCCCTAAGCCTCGCTTTGTTTACATAAAGTTTGAGGCCTCATAGGTGAATTTCATTTCCGCTTAGAATGTAGCGATTAAATAGTCCCCTCCTATATTTTGACAGCTGCTAAGGCCCGTAGAGAGTAAGAGGACTGGTTGAAATGCAAAGTTCAATTCCGGGTCCTCGGAACCCGGCCAGAGGTAGCTGTTTAAAAGGTAAATCCCACACCTGAATGAGAGGTGAATACGTCGAAACAGGACGTGTCGTGTGAGATATGTTACTTTAATGTATAATATATATTATATGATAGGTGAATGTTATAGTAGCGTCTATTAGAGAGGCGGTGGGGGCCTATGAGAAATTGCATGATGTATTATTCGAACTATTGAAAAAAATATAACATTTCGGTATGGGATAGGCCGAGGACCTTTTTTTCGAGCCGATTCAAGAAACAAAGCCGCCTCGTGTGCAGAATCAGCTGTAGGAGAAGAAGTTGTCTTTTTTTTTTAAATATGATATTAATTTCATTAAGTTCAACTTAAAGTAGTTCTCGGTTTCCGGCGAGCGGATGTAGATACCCTTATAACACAATAATCAATTTTTTTCTGCTCATTTTTTTTTTTTTATTTTTCATGATAGTTGCTGTTAATAAAATATCGCGTTGAATTTATTTTTGTTATTAGATATAAAATGAATCACGGGTAATGTCATATCGCAGAATATCTGGCGGGGCGCCAGAAATGGAATAATTCGTTAGATTAAATCGTATAAAATGAGATTACATCTTCTAGTTACATATTCTCCAACGGACATGCCCACGAGAACCTATGTAGGGAACCCGGCTCACGGGTAAACAGTTAAGCGGTTAAGGGTTAGGGCTATATCTGGAAGTTGTCTCTAGTCCGTGAATTATGAGCTCATTTTGGATTCGTAAAAGTGACGATTCGTATATGTATACAGTTAATCCTGTCGCTTCGGCCGACCATATTTGCTCCTGCTTTGAGTGGTAGAATACCAAAATCTAGTCGCTTGTAAATTTTTTTTTATATTCAACTTTTAGAAGTTACGATTCCAAACATATTCTTTTTTAAGAAACGTGTTATTTCGATGTTGCTGTATTTGTTCCCTGGGAAATCAGTGAGCAAATTTTCTGATGCGTGTCCAGTGGTGGTTCATATTTCAAGTTTCACTTTTGATTTAAAGGATTAATATAAACTTATTGATAATTTATAGGTTTTTTGTGATCACGGGGCTGATCGCTTGGTTGGGAAAATTTTGAATGTTAATTTAATGTCACGATTTGTATTGTTAATATCTATTGAATAGTTCGTATTTAAAAAAAAAAATTACAGACAGGATAAACTCACGAGATTGATATTTTTATTTTATAAGTGAAATTTACGAACGCAAATCCGCGCCCCCTTCATTGTATAGATATTTGTTAATTTTAAAAGATATGTTTAAATCATTGATTTCAATTTCCTGCCTATAAGTTATATCGAGGTGAGGCCGGGTTAGGTCTGTTCAGTCGTGTAGAGCGTTTCCGAGCCTAGCAATAGAGGAGTAGAACACAGAGGGTTCTAGTTATTTGATACCCGGCTCCACCCCTCGCGTAGCAACTCAGCGTATGAAAGAAGTTAATCACAGGGATCTGGGTTTGTGGTAAGTAAGAAGCTTGGTAATGTAGGTGTGGCCGGCTCCACCGACGTCCATGGCTATGAAACACACAATCTCACCTGTTTGTTCTAGCCGGCTATTGAAAGGGGATAGACTTCCCTCCGCTGACCTGGCTGAAAGTGATCCAGACTTTAGGCCGCCCCCGACGACTTTCTTTACTTTTAACCCTACAAAAAGAATTGCCCTGCCACCCGCTCCCACTTCACACTTTAACATTAAAAGGCCTTTCTTTATACGTGGAGTGTTTTTGATAGCAATCCCGCCGAGTGGATTGAACCTCCTCTTATTTCAGTTGTAATGGATCCCTGGAAGACTATGCGTTTGCTTACCATTACAACCTGGGTTTTTTTCCCACTCAAAACCCGTAGCTCGCCCGGGGAGGATGAGAACACTCTGGCGTGCGCTTCTAAAAAGGTAGTCGCAGGTAATTGATAGCACAATAGAAGAATGGCGTAGTAAGTATGAAGGGAATAATCTGTAGTGGATAATTAAAAGATAGGAGCAGCTGCAGGAAGTAAAAACAGATGTTTTACGATGTAATCAGAATTAGTTTCCATAATGTATAAGGTGCGGATAAGAGGTAATGTTGTATAATCAGGAAAGAAATTCAAGATAGACCTGCTGTACATTCAAGAGTATATGAAAGAAGAAGACAAAATACTCACGTTAAAAGAAGAGTATCGAATGGTAAAAGAAAGAAAGAAAGAAAGAAAAGAAAGAAAGAAAAAATCAGGTACCCCAAGAGAAGAGAGAATAATGAGAGTGGCAGGTGATAATAGCTAGGACTGGATCACGTGAGAATAGGAAATATGGAAATATGATCACGCTGTAAAGACAGCGAAAGGAGAAGCAACAAGGAAAAAGGAATGAAGAGTCAAATGAAGTCAATGATTAAAGCTATAAAGAAAGATACAAAAGAGAGGGAAAGAAGAATAGACCAACAGAATAGGTAGAAAAAACGTTAATATAAGAAATGAAGAAGGGGTCATAAATAAATAAGAGAAAAGAAAAGATGAAAGAAGAAGGGGGGAAAGAGAATTGCAGGGCGAATAAATATAGCTCCACGAAGAGTGTGATGAAAGTGACAGAACGAGAAAAGGGCGAAGCGGAAGGAAGAGAAAGTTAGAAAGTGATGATGGCGGTCGGAAGAGGTAAGGAAAGAGAGAGAGAAGGAGTAGACAGAGGCATATGGAGTAGGGAGTTGGGAGTGTAATAATTGAGAGAGCAGTAGTAGAGAGGGATAGAAGAGGAAAAGGAGTGTGGGCCCGAAGAGAGAATAGTAAAGAAAGCAAGACCAGACAGTAATTTGAAATAGAAAGGGAGAAAGAAAGAAAGTTGTTGAAGAAGAAAGATGTAGACATCAGATAAGAAAGAGAAGCTTAGAAAGAAAGGAACTTTTCAGTGTTTTTACGGATGAAAGACGAGTTGTGTCACAACGGCAAGAGCTAAGTGTGGATAAAGAAGAATTCACGAGAGAGAGAAAAAAAAACGCTACAGTAAAGAGATTTAGATAAACGAAATGACATTCGGATTGGGTGGGTAATGTAGGAGGGATAACTGAGGGTGTTGGCAGCAGTTTTCGCATTGAGAAGCGTGAGACAGCCGGTAAGTAGGTGGTGGGCCAAGGTCAATGGAGACGATTTGCGAAATGCATCCAAACTATTGGATCTTTAAACTGATAACATGTTCGTAAAGAGCCCCTTTCTGGCGGTAATGGCTAGTGGGTAAATGGCTCGCGAGTGCCCCAGCCACCAAGTGGGTTGATCCCGGGTGACTTGCCGCCCACTAAGATACCCTTGCGCCTATCTGTTATTTACTCTTGCCCCAAAGAGAACCCTTCCGGTCCATCTTCCTAACTTTCTGATTCCTTTTCAGATGTGGATCACAATAGACAGAAGTTTCCGTCCGCCCTTTCGCGATTTGTTGCAGACACGTGGGTGGTTGTTCGCCCGCCCGGCCGCCGAAGAAGGGAGACACAGATGTATCGCAGGTCTCGCGTTTTTTTGGTCTGTTTAATGTTGGTTCAGGTGAGTGACTTTCTTTCGTGATTCCCTTTGTGTTTTTCTTTTCTTTTGTTTTTTTTTTTTTCTTTTTTTTCTTTTATTCTTAAGAAAGACATGCGGCAGTCAGTTCATTAATCAGTTTTGGCTTACTAATTTCGATTGAGCTCTCTGTACTGTAATTCAAAGGTTGGATCCCCACCTTCTTGCGCTAGATCGCTAAATATTTGTGCCATACAATAACGTAATAAATACATAAGACTTAGTCAATTCAGTTTCATATACAATCTTTTATCTCCTTCATACACCAGAGTGGACCTAGATTAAAAGCCAGAACTCCATTCCCAGTCACGTGGGGTTTATAGGATTTAGATAAATGATTTATTAGTTTTAACGGCATGTTTTACCGTCTAGGATTTATTTTGTTGGCCTAGAGTTAGAGATCCGAGTTTCATTTATATGTTCCATGTTTACATATTCTTCCGCGGTTGATTGTTTTTCTTAGGTCTTTGTGCAAAGTCCCTATGATACGAATATTTTGAAACTTGATCCTTTTGAACCTAAACATATATAACCTACCCGCACATAATGGAAGCGTGGTTCCATTGGTCTATACGACAAAAGCCTTTACACCCACGAAACATTGAAACCCTAACCCCTTTATTTTAGTTCCATCGGGGGTAATTCCGCCTTGTTTCCTCATATGTCCCCGCTTAACCATAGTTTGGGGGTAGGTTGTTGTTTAATTAGATTTTTTTCTCCTATGTTACTAGCCTTTAATCAGGATTGACCCCGGAATCCAGAGGATAAATGGTCACTTGAACTGTCTTTAACCTACGTTCATATCCACTAGGGCATGTGTCCAATTAGAATGAGACAGGATACCCCCGTGAACTAATAGGTTTAGGTGTTCATAGTTTCTTATGATGGGCTTCCGATTATCGATCAAGAAGGTTTCCGGTGTGTTCTAAAGTTCCGAGAAGGTCCCGAGTCACCGAAAGAATACCTGAAGAAGGCGGAGGGCATATCGGCCTGGGAAGCCTCGCTCCCCTCGACTTGTAGTTATAACCACGGGACTTTGTGCATCTTGTTCGTAATCGGGAGCCATCATAAACTGACTAATAACACGCTTTATTAGTCGGGGGGTATCGTAGCGTAAGGTCTCCTGTTCTCATTCTAAAGGACAGGCCTAGTGGAGTATGGATATAGTTAGGTTAAGACAGTCTAGTGACATTTATCCCTCTGGGATTTCCGGGTTCCAATCTGGATTAAAGGCAGTACATAGATATTAACACACTCTACCCACTATGGTTAGCGGAAGAGAAACAGGAATACCCGTGGACCTAAAATAAAGGGTTAGGTTCAAGTGTTGGCGTTGTGGTGTAATGAGTTTTTTGTCGTAGACAATGGCGGCATCATATGTTTGGTGCGGGGGTGGGTATTTAATATGTTTTTAGGTCATAGATTCGTTTCAAATTATCGTATTCGATAGGACTTTATGCCACAAGAGGACTTAAGGAACATCACGCGAATATGTGAAACATAAACCATATAAGTGAACGCGGATTCTAACCTAGGCACAAATAATCCTGACGGGGTAAAAAATGCCGGTTAAAATTCAAATAAATCTATTTTCTTAATTCTAACCCCAGGTGATCTGGAATTGGATTGTTCTGGCTTTAATCCTAGGTGTTTCACTTTCCTGGTTGGTTTATTGAAGGAGAATAAGATTGTAATTATGGACTGATTGACTAGTCTTATGTATTTATTTACGTTATTGTATGGCAAATATTAAAGCGATCTAGCGGGCTAAGAAGGTGACCCAACCTTTGATTTACAGTACAGAGATTTGCCTCAATCGATTTAGTAGCAAACTGGTTAATTATGAACTGACCTTGGCGCCATGGTTCTAGAATAAAGAAAAAAAAGAAAAAAAGAAAGAAAAAAAGAAACGAAGAATTCAACGATACAAAGACCAAAAGAGCCGGTACTCTCTGTGTCCTCCTTCGCAGGGGACTACAACGTGTTTAACATCGATTAAATCGACCTTGTCTGTGATCACATCATGATGATAGAGTAGAGATGGAGCGAAGGTCTTGGCAAGAGTGAAGATACAGAAGCAGGTATTTAGGCCAAAGTCCACTTCGCCTAACACTGTTTTTTGCTGCTACTCCGACCATTTTTACCCACCTGAGCCATTCCGCAGAAGGTCCTTCGAACATTATCAGTTTAAGAAAATAGTAGGATGCATTTCCGCTTATCGTCTCATTGGATGTTGGCACCTTACTTACCGCTGCCCTTCACCTTTTCGCGAACTTGCACACCTTCGTTCCCTTACAATTACCCACCAACCGAATTGTTCATTTTTTTTTTTTGT
>CM042137.1:106510498-106512013 GCA_023376005.1 Doryteuthis pealeii | reverse complement strand
AAAAAAGAGAGAGATCCGGGAATATTTTTGTGTGACGTCATACTAAAAATATCTCGTCAGCTGCTCCGACTTTAACTAACTTTATCACCATACTACAATTGTCTTGAATCGCTATACAATTCCCTGCCAAGAAGAGAGAGAGGAGCAAGAGAGAAAGAGAGAAGAGGAGGGGGGGGGGACAGCTCAGGATAAAGTAATTTCTCATGAGCAGATCGTGTAGTCAGTTTCAAGTGCTATTAAAACATTGTAGATATATTAATTCTTTTGTATTTCATTTATTTTTTTCGTTTATTTTCTATTGTTCTTTTTTTGTTTTTTAGTTTTTATTTGGTTTTTTTTTGTTGTTTTGTTTTTTGGTGGGGGTTTCTTCTTTTTTTCTGCTTTCACCTTTCATTCGTTCTTTTTTTTCTTACTTTCTTTTTTTTTTTTCTTTTTTGCTTTCTCTGTTTTTTAATTTTTAAAAACACTTTTTATTGTTTTTTATTCTTCTTTCTACCTTTAATTCGTTCTTTTTTCTTTATCTCTTTCTTCTCCTTATGTTTTTCTTTCATTTTAACGCTTTTCTTCTTTTTCCTTCGTTATACCTTTCATTCGTTCTTTTTTTCTTTATCTCTTTCTTTCTCTTCTGTTTTTCTTTCTTTTTTTAACTTTTTTTCTTTTTCCTTCTTATATCCTTTCATTCGTTCTGTTTTCGTTCTCCCTTTTGTCTCTTCTGTTTTTTTTCTTTTTGTAATTTTTTCTTTTTCTTCTTTTCTCTATATTTCATTCGTTCTTTTTTTCTTTCCTTATGTTCTTTTTAACTTTCTTTTCTGCTTTTTTTCTCCAGTTTTTTTATCCTTCATCTTTTCTTTCTTTTCCTTCTTTATAACCTTTCATTCGTTCTTTTTTTTTTTTCTTTATCTCTTTCTTTCTCTTCTGTTTTTCTTTCCTTTTTTAACTTCTTTTTTCTTCTTTATACCGTTCATTTCGTCCTTTTTTCTTTCTCTTTTCTTTCTCTTCTGTTTTCTTTTATTATTATTATACGTTCATTTATTCTTCTTTTCCTGCTTTCTACCTTTCATTCGTTCTTTTTTCTTTCTTTTTTTTTCTTTTGCTTTCTCTTCTGTCTTTTCTCTTTTTTTAATCGTTCATTTTTTTTCCTTCTTTCTACTTTCATTCGTTCTTTTTTCTTACTTTTTTTCTTTTTTCTTTTTCTTCTGCTTTTCCTTCTTTTTTTTTTAAGAATTTTATCTTCTATTTTTTTTTTTCTTTTGTTTTATTTATCTTTCCCATCTGAATTTACTTCTATTTTTTCGTTCTTTTCCTCTATTTTTCCATACTATCATTTTGTGCGGTTTTTTTTTTTTCTATTATTTTTCCTACCATTATTATTAACCTATCTTTTTAACCCCCACCCCCATCCTGTTGACAGGGCTTAGAATACACTAACTGTACCCCATGAAGATTGGTAACGTATGCATTCAAAAAGGGATGTCCTGTGTATGACACTAAACCGCATCTGATGGTGAGGCTCCA
>CM042137.1:106475498-106505498 GCA_023376005.1 Doryteuthis pealeii | reverse complement strand
GGGAATGTGGAGCACCCCATTCATCACCATTGCTCCCTGGTCCACTCTGACCCGGAGTGGTAGTACCTGTTAGGGTCCCATCTATGGGTTAAATAGAAAAATGTATTTATAAAAAAATTGTATTATCCATTAAGAATTGATTTATTTCAAAACTTTATCGGCATTAAATGACCCACTGAGGTTGATATGCCGTAAAACAAAACAAACCAAACCAAACCAATTATTGTATGAACATGACCCCTTCCAGCACATATATGATAAAAAGGTAGGCGCGTGGTCTAATGGTTAGAGTCGTAGGAAATGGACTCGTCAACGCGAGTTCAATTCCTGGACGAAGCTGTTGGAATTTCACATGGCGCTAATACCCTTGGGAACGGTATGAATCCAATTCTCCCTCCAGCTATGGGTAAATAGCAGGGCAGACTGGACTCTTTAACCATGGCTAGGTAACCAGTCTAGGAGAAGGAAAACTCTGAATTCAAACCTGTTAAACTCCGCTTAAGAAATTGACCTTGTGTCGCATCCTGCTCGTGTGGAGGAGTTGGTAAATATATATATATGATAAAAAGGGTTGTGGGCTTACCATAAGGGCAATAGGGTTGGGACAGATTGATCGGAGGAGGCCTCTTCGACCGCCCGACTTGCCTAAAGTATGGCCAAAGTGGAGTGTTGCATATCATGGTGGGAAGCGGAGAAAATTGTTTAAAATAGAATTAAAAAAATTTAAAAAACTGCCTTGTTTTCAGATTTTTTTTACGAAGTGTGGGGGGGGATAGACTCCAGGTGAGGTAGAGTAAAGGTTCAATTAATCAATGATGCACCTAGCACAGGAACCTGAGGGACGCACCTGGCAGGTGAACGCAACTCACAATTAAGTCTAATCGGGCAAAAATTAGTAAACGATTCTAATCTTGAAAGACGAATACGTCGAAGATTCGCTTCCTTTCGTCATCAGAAAGTCAGAAGATAAAAATCTTTTTAAAGTTTACAATTATTAATTTGCTTCGCGGGCGAACGTGAAACACATCCCAATAATTGTCAACTTTAACAGAAACGATGTAAACATTTCGTTACAGACTCACAATCAATCTCTCTCTATCTTTTCTATCTTACCTCTTTCTCTTTCTCTTTCACTATATCTATATACACCACCTATACATCACTCTTCTCTCTCTCTCTCTCTCTCCTCTCTCTCTTCATCTCTTCTCTCTCTCTCTGTGTTGTGTGTGTGTGTGTGTGTATATATATATATATAGATATATAATGTAAGTATGTATATATAGACATGTATATGTGACTATTCCCTCTCTCTACACATATATTTCTATCTCTCTCTATCCCCCTCTCTCTCTCTCTCTCTCTAATATATATATATATATATATATATATATGTATATATATGTTCTTTATCTGTTTATATATATATATGTATCTCTCTCTCTCTCTCTCTCTCTCTCTCTTCTCTCTCTCTCTCTCTCTCTCTCCTCAATATATGTATATATGTATATAATGTAATATATATATATCTTTATAATATATACATATATATATGTACATCTCTCCCCTTCTATCTCTCTTCTCTCTCTTTCTCTCTCTCTCTCTCTCTATATATATATATATATATATATTAATATATATCCTATTGCCTTCATGATTTCTTAAGCGGTGTTTAACAGGTTTAAATTCAGAGTTTTTTTCTCCTATATTGGTTATCTAGCCAAAGTTAAATGGTCCAGTCTGATCTGCCATAGTTATTGGTGTAATAGTTGGATGCATACCTTTCCCAAGTGTATTAGTGCTATGTGAAATGCAAACAGCTTAGTATAGAATTTGAACTCGGGTCGACGAGTCCATTTTCATCTAATCTAACCCTTACACCATGCGCTTTCATATGTGGATGTATATATGACATACATATCGCTTTCATATATAAAAGTATATTAAAAAAGTATGGAGAACGAACTACATTTTCGAAAATAAAAATTAAAATTAATGTGTTTTGGACTAGCCTATCTTACCTTTTGTTGGAGTAAAAGAACTTGTCCAAGATTACTTGTTTATGCTATTTTGGACAGTGGCAGGACCGTACGAGAAACGTCTACTTACGACCGTCAATTGTTGATAACTCTGTTGCGACCTACTTTATTGTGTGTGCTAACCTTTTTTATGTACTAGTATACAGAACATGCTATTTTCCTGTATACAACAGAATATAACGTTCATTTTTTTTTCAAAATAGTCCCTTTGACACCCAACATATTTTTTTCAGGGAAGCACATGTAACACTCCTCTTTTTATCTTTTGATATGGTATCGTATCATATTTATTTCAATGCCCTCTACGTCCTCATATCTGACCTTAGAGGGGTAATTAGAACTGATACATTTCAAATGTTTTTAACAACCACTGAAACAAAAATTATTAACTATTATTTATCAAATTTTGGTCTTTGCTGGTATCCACGTTCGCTCCATTGATGTACAAACAAATAAACATACATACAGACAGACAGATTCTTTCTTTTATATGCATAGATACATAGAAGCTCTCCCCACTATTAGAACTGGTGCCACAGAATGTTTCTACTATCAGTTCGCGCCATTTGTACGTAGCCAAACTTTCAAATTAGCACTGATACTGTTTTAAATGTTCGTAACCGGACTCTCGGACAAAAATATTAATTATTATTTATCAAATTTTGGTCTTTGCAGGTCTCCATCAATTTTTCTTTATAAAAGGACGTGTGCTCTGTCGTTGTACAAGTAAACAAACATACATAAATACAGAGATACAGAATCTTTCTTTTATATATATATATATATATATATATATATATATATATACGAATTTGGAATATGTCTTTCTTTTTCTGAATCTGTCACAATAAGAGATACATTAGGAGATACATTTATTGGTGACCGAGATTTTTGTGGCGGAAGTGGTCATATTTGAAACTACAACATAAAAAATTTTTTGCAGCATCAAGGATTTCGTTTGGAATTCATATCACAGGACTATAAACAATTTTTTAAAAATTAAAAAAATTAAAAAATAAAAATCTGTTTTCAAATGCCTTTAAAGTAATAAAGAATTCATCATTCGCATCTGATGAGTCGGGAGAGTTAGACACTTTATCTAAGCTCCCTTAAATAGACTATAATGCTAGATCTCTAAGTCTTTGTTATTTCTTTACTTATATATATATATATATATAATATATATATATATATATATATATATATATATATATATATGGAGGGGATTTCTTTGACGACCACCAACTAATGCGTAAGCGAAACGCTCTCCTGTAAAAAGGGATGTAGCATTCTATGGCGGCCTTTACATACAGACAGATGTGTGTATCAAAACAGTTCAAATCCCCTTCCCATTTTGTAGGTGACGATAGCCGAGTGTTAAGCTGTCTGAATAATGCTGAATTGATCGGGTTTCTATCCCGACTGGTGGTAGCTTACAAATGTCTAGCCACACTGAAGAGACGTGATACGTCGAAACACGGTGTCTGAGGATGACAATATATATATATATATATATATATGTGTGTGTGTGTGAGAGGTAAATAAACAACGATGTGTTTTGATATGCCTTTTTTTAGCCGACAATTTTTGGGAGAATATGTGCTTAATTGAAGTCGTACCTAATTTTGAAAATTAATTAATTAATAATTAATTGATTAGGCGGGCATGCCTATTCAAATGTAAGGCTAATTTTCTCGATTTGTTTAGCCTTACATTTGAATAGGTATGCCGCCTAATTAATTAATTATTAATTAATTAATTTTCAAATTTAGGTACGACTTCAATTAAGCACTAACCCCCCCAAAAAAAAAAATTTATATATAGTAGGAAGCTCGGTAATAAAGGACTATTTGCTCATAAATTCCTACATAAAATAAACTGAACCCCATTTTATGTTGTGTCCATGTTTTTGCAATAAATGTTTTATTATTCTTGGCAGCCCTTATTTTACAATACTAAATATATTTCCCTTTATTTTATTTTAATATTGACTTCAATGTGTATATTCTAAAAGGTTTTATTTTGTGAGAATGCTTAGTTTTAAAGTGGGGGGTTCGTTTTTACACTTTCAACTTTTTACTCGTAAATTCCTACCATAAAAGCCCAAGCCTAATTCTATGGCAGGAAATTTACGAGTAAAAAGTTGAATATTACTTTTTGTTGTTGTTATCTTTTCTTTTGCTTTGGTCTCTAAAAATAAAAACGTCAGATTTAATCATCGTCGACGAAAAACAAAATTACGGTCATAAAAAGGAGGTCCAATTTATGCCTAAATTGTAAAACGAACCCCACTTTAAAACTAACCATTCTCACAAAATAAAACTTTTAGATATGCACATTGAAATGAAATATTAAAATAAATACAAATATATTTGTATTGTAACATAACGGGTGCAAGAAAAATAAAACATTTATTGCAAAAAACATGGACATAAAATGGGGGTTCAGTTTATTTGAATATTAGAATATGCACATTGAAATGAATATTTAAAATAAAATAAAGAAAATATATTTTATATTGTAACATAACGGGTAAACATTATTGCAAAAACACGGACATAAAATGGGGGTTCAGTTTATTTTATGGTTGGAATTTACGAGCAAATATCCTTTATTACCGGAAGCTCTCCCCACTAACAGAACTGGAGCACAACAATCTCTACTATCAGTTCGCGCCATTTTACGTAGCCAAGCTTGGTAAATATCAGTGTGCAACGATGCCGAAAGTGTTCTTCGCGCCTCCAAATAAATGATAAGCTGTTTATGATTCGTTGTTTCTCCTTTTTCGAAACGTAAAGCCTTGGCCGTCGGCAAAAGCAATTGTCAATGAAGCGTTCCTTTAACTTCTTATTCTGTGCTGAGCAGAAAGAAATAAAATCCGATTACCTTCAGCTTTGGTTTTAAGCGCAATAAGACGCTTCGTTGCTTTCCAACTTTCGTAATAGACTATTCTACTGCGAAGTACTGAATTACTAACACTTATTTACAACTTACACTGCCAGCCAATCGATATTTGATCACAGATGATATATAGCTAAATATATGTTCCTCCCTAAATAGCAATACGTCTGATAAAATAAAATGGGAATTCTTCCAATCTGTAGCCGTGTCAGTACAATTGTAGGGTTGCACCACTAAGACTTTAACGGAGAAAAAGCTAGATGGAGATTACACAAGGATGCAGCGTGCTATTTTGAAAACATTCTGGAAGCAGCATCATAAAAAAAAATATCTGTACGACCACTTACCTCCCATCTCAATTACTGGATTACTAACACTTATTTACAACTTACTCTGCCAGCCAATCTATATTTGATCACAGATGATATATAGCTAAACATATGTTCCTCCCTAAATAGCAATACGTCTGATAAGCATAAAATGGGAATTCTTCCAATCTGTAGCCGTGTAAGTACAATTGTAGGGTTGCACCACTAAGACTTTAACGAAACTCATGGAGAAAAAGCCAGATGGAAATTACACAAGAATACAGCGTGCTATTTTGAAAACATTCTGGAAGTAGCATAATAAAAAAACAATCTCAATTACTGGATAACTAACACTTATTTACAAGTTACTCTGTCAGCCAATCGATACTTGATCACAGAAGATATATATGTATCTACCCATCTGTGGAAGTGCGTTGTGTAATGGTTAAAGTCATAGGAAATGGACTCGTCACCCCGAGTTCAAATTCTGGATGCGGTAATTGCATTTCACTTAGCGCTAATACCTTTGAGAAAGGTATGAATCCTACTCTCCCTCCAGCTATGGATAAATAGTAGGGCAGATTGGGCTCCTTGACCCTGGTGAGGCAACCGGTCTAGGAGAAGGAAAACTCTGAATTCAAACCTGTTGAACTCCGCTTAATAAATTGACAATGTGTCACATCCTGCTCGTGCGGAGGGGTTGGTAATATATACATATATATATATATATATATATATATATATATATATATATATCCAACTCCTCCGCACGAGCAAGATGTGGTACAAGGTCAATTTTTTAGCGGAGTTCAACAGGTTTGAATTCAGAGTTTTTCTTCCCCTAGACCAGTTTCCGTACGAAGATTAGAATTCAGAGTCCTCCTAGACCAGTTGCTCATACCAAGGCTAAAGAAACCAGTTTTTTTTTCTATTATTTTACACATAGTTGGAAGAAGAATAGTTGTGTTAATACCTTTTACAAGTGTATTAGTGCTATTTGAAATGCAAACAGCCTCGGCCGAGATTTTGACTGGGTCGGCATGTTCATATATATATATATATATATATGTGTGTGTGTGTGTGTGTGTGTGTTCATACATGTCTGTATATATATATAATATATATATATATATATATATATATAATATATTTGTGTGTGCGTGTGGTGTGTCTGTGTGTGGTGTGTGTGTGTGTGTGTGTGTGTGTGTGTGTGTGTGTGTTTGAATATATATATATACGTCTATAAATATATGTACATATATATATATATAAATGTTTGGATGTCCAATATCTATCCATTGCTGAATGGAGAAGAGTTGGAGTCATAACGTTCTCAAGGGCATTAGTGCAATGTGAAATGCAAACAGCCTCTTTCAGGACATGAAATCGATTTGCCGTGTCCATTTCATACGACGATAACCATTACATGACGAGTACAGCGATAACCATTACAAATTATAGTAAATATAGTCGTGTTGTCAGCAGCATCTCCTCAAATAATGGTATTAGGTTGTTACAAAAATAATGGCCAATTGAAGTGCTTGGTTTTGAAATTTCATTTTAACAATTTTTAATTTGTTGTTTATTTCAGGTGAATCTTTGCATATATAATAATTAATGTGTGCTCAAAAATAAAATCCAATTTATTTTTAGATAGAAAGTATTTTTGAAAAATAGGAGCCTTCAAAGATGAACATGCCTAAACATGACCTTCGCCTTCTTATGTTGCATGAGTTCAAGCTTGGGCACAAGGCCTCCGAAACTGCTGCCAATATCAACAAAGCATGGGGAGATGAATCCACAAGTGACCGGACAGTACGAAGGTGGTTCCAGAAATTCCGCAGTGGAAATGAGAGTCTTGAAGATGAAGAAGGTAGAGGACGGACATGCAGTCTTGACAATGAACAATTGCAGGCAGTTGTTGAGCAAAATCCATGACAAAGTGTCAGAGAGATGTCTCAGACACTTGGTGTCAGCATTGCAACAGTTTCACGCCATTTACAGAGTATTGGAAAGGTGAAAAAGCTCGATAAATGGGTTCATCATGAGCTCAATGAGCACCAAAAACTTAAGAGGTTTGAAGTGTGCTCGATGCTCTGTTTGTGTAACACCAATGACTACTTTTTTGATCGAATAGTCACTTGTGACGAAAAGTGGATCCTTTACGACAACCGTAAACGATCAGGTCAATGGCTTGATTGTGATGAATCCCCCAAACACTTCCCAAAGCCAAAGTTGCACCAGCAAAAGATTATGGTGACCGTCTGGTGGTCTGCAGTAGGTTTTATCCATAACGACTTTTTGAAAACCAATCAGACCATTACTGCAGAGATTTACTGCAATCAACTCGCAGATATGCACGCTTGCTTGCAAAAAGACCTGCATTAGTGAATCGACGTGGTCCAATTCTCCTCCATGATAACGCGCGGCCACATATTGCAAGATTAACTGTACAGAAATTCACAGACTTGGGATACGAGACCTTACCACATCCTCCATATTCTTCGATCTTTCACCTACTGATTATCATTTATTTAGGCACTTAAGCACATTTTTAAATGGTAAAACTTTTTGATCTAAAGAAGAGGTGGAATCATCATTTAAAGATGTTGTTGCATCACAGCCAATAACTTTTTACCAACGCGGAATAAATGACCTCGTAGATCGATGGCAGAGATGCATAGCTGCCCAAGGCTCGTATTTTGACTAATTTTAACATTTCTATTGTTAATGTTTCAACAATAAATGTATGTATTTGAAATTGGCCATTATTTTTGTAACAACCTAATACATGGTAAAAGATCTAATTTGTGGTGTCAGTACTTAGTATACCAACACACAACTTTCGCAGAGATGGACAATTTGATTTTTTTTTTAAGTGAAGAATCGACCTATCCTTATGAGCATAGGCAACCGGAGGCAGCAAACATAAGTCCGTATCAACGAGAGGAAGACATCACCCCCCAAAAGAAGATGGCTAGTCGACGAAGCTCAGTCGGTAGAGCGTTCGGCTAGGAATCACAAGGTTCCTGGTTCGATACCGGCCCTCGCCAATTTAGCGTATGAATAGCACAGGGATCTGTGAGATAAAGTGAGGAGCTGATGGTAGGTGTGGCGCTCCACCTCAGACGCTAATATAATCTCCTTTGTCTAGCGCTAGTGAAAAGGGGATAGATTCCCTCGCTGCCTGGCTGATACCGACATTAGGCCGCCACGACGATTTTTTACTAATAGAATCTCAAAAGAACTCTCTCACTTCTCCCCATTTTATACCCAGCAAATGACGGGTTTATTATCAGATCGGTAAGGAATGCAATATTAGACAAAAAAATGAGATCTTCTAGTTGAGGGACATCTTTTTTCTTTCATTGCTATGAATAATTTCTACTCTTAAACTACAAATATACCTTTTTCAGAACATCCTCGACTGAGCCAGCTCACATTGCTATCGTACAATAACTATCCATACTGAATAAAAAAATAAATTATCTGTGATTATGTGCTCTAGTCCATATAATATTGACAGTTTCGACCTTGACACTAATAAGCACCCCAGCTCAAATCCGTTTTGAAAGAAACTGAATTTTGCTTTTCACCGGTTGTTAGTAAACAAAACAGCCGGCCGATAAAAACCAGTAACATTTTTATACTAAAATAGTTTTTGATTTTAATTTTTTAAACTTAGTTATTTCGTGTTGTTGTTGTTAGCATATGTGAAAAAAATAATTTTGCTCTAAAGATAAACTAATATTGTTATTTTTTTAAATAAAACTTAAAACGAAAGACATGTTTATTTATTTTCCATGTGTCTCTACGGATAGTTAATATTAAAAAGTATTTATTTAAAAAAAGATTTTGCTAGGGTTAGGGTTAGGGGTTAGGTTTAGGGTTAGCTATTATTATTATAACCTTATAATATACTTTTTATAGCTTTAACTATTCCCGTGTTAAACGTATCTAACGTTAAAAGTTTTATAATTAAAAAAGAATTGCTATTGAATTAACAACAACATGAAATAAGTAAAAAAAAAAGTGTCTTTAATATATGAACGTGCCTTTCGTTTATAGTTTTATAATTTAAAAAAAAAGTGCGTCTAAAAATCGTCTGTTAACAAACAACCGGAATTTAACGGTGAAAAGCAAAACATGTCCTTTTGAATCTAGGTCTCACCTGGAGTGCTTATTGGTGTCAAGGTCCGACAGTCTTAACTAAATTTATAACGTTTTCCATTTGGAACATTCTTAGTATCTTACAGTATCTTTTATATATTTCTGTTTTAATATGGTATCACACTGAATATTTCTTTCTTTCTTTTAGTTACTGTGTCCATGGAAATACGTAGAAGTGAACAGCGTACACAATGTGCGTATTCGATTCACGGATCTTTCTTTGTTCTTGGAGGAACCAGCTCCTTTTGGATCTTTTTGTGGTTCTTTCTGTCTCAGTCCACGCTGCGGCTTGTCTCGCTCGTATCCCCAGTAATAATTTTTTTTAAAAAAGGCCGAATAAAAAACAACTTCTATTACTACGACCATCAAACCTCCTACTTCCGCCTGTGTCTGCGGCATGGCTGATAGTGTCTGATGATTGAGGAAACTTTTCGTTAATTACCGTTATCACGCAGGGGTACAGATAATGCATATCTTATTATATTTAGCCTAGCGAACGAGATTTTGAACTCAGTCAACTCGTCTCTCTCGCGACGGCTGCTGTTTTTTTTTAATAATTTATCGACTCGCACCCAGTGACTACTCGTTTACAATGTTACAATATCAAAAATTGTCTTTATTTTTTACCTATGTTACAAAATGCTCCGAATTTTCTCAAAAACTTCTGTTCTCTAGAATGCTTCCTTTTTCTTTTATTTTGGCGACGTTGTTTTCTTCTAACATGGAATATTATGGATTTCGGTTTGGTTTAGTTTGGTTTGGTTTGGTATTGTTTCTTTGTTTAATGGCATATCAATCTTCGTGTGTTATCTAATGCCAAAGCCATCCTTGTAGAAGAACAGTAGTGGTACTGTCTAACCCATTACTGGAGGAACGAGGAAGTTCATATTTTTTCCAAGGATATTAGTCCGAAGGTAAAATGTCATAGCGTTACTGGAGTTCGAACTCGCATACAACGATGTGGAAGTCGAGCACGTTAACTACTACACCACGGGGACTCACAATTATAGCGTCGATAAGCTGCTCTTAATACATATAATTTGCACAGTTATATGGTTTCAGTTATTCCTATCTTAATCTAATCATTTTTTATTCTTAATTTTTGACCGCTAAATGAGACTTTAAAAGGTACAACCACTCCGGGTCTGAGTGGATTTGGGAGTAATATATTGGCTGGCTGGCTGACTGACTCGTTGGTTTTTCGGCATGTAGACTGGTTTATATTCTGAGGGAGTCAGGAGTTTTATTGTGCAAGAAATATCAGCAATACATTACGGCCAAGTCGGTTATGTTGATTTAGACAATATTGTTGTTGTGTTGATTTAGACAATATTGTACCTGTTGTTGATCAAATACTTATTTACCACGGGGACACTTCCCTTTAGATTTGGATTCAAATGATTAAGTACAATTTCTTCTCACTGCCAAAAATAAAGCTAGTCTGAACTAAAACATATGGGATTCCCGCATTTCGTTTGGGTTAAAACTTTGCCGCCATTGTAGGGATTCATTTGTTCTCTTATTCACCGAGTCCAGTTGATTAATCCTGCTCTGTAGGTTTCCTTTGTTATATTTAAGTCAAAGTCTGAAATGTGTTGGTAATCCTAGTCTGTAGTGTTCCTTGTAATATAAGTCGAAATATGTAGTATTCCTCTGGTGCTAATCCAAAAGATAGGTTTTGCAGGCAGAAAATTCAATCAGTAATTGATTTAACGACTATTGCAAACGATCTCGAATATTTTCTGTTTTTGTCTCTCGTTGGCCTATTTTTACCAAAATATGTCTTGCTGGCATAAAGTTCAATCAATAATTGATTTAAGAACAGCTGCAAACGATCTTAAATGCTTTCTGTCCTCGTCTCTTATTGGTCAATTTTTACCGGAAGCACTTGTTATTGTTGGGAAAGTTCATAAATAGAAGTGACGATTTATTTGGTCAAAATCTGTAGTATTCCTCTGGTGTTAATCCAAAAGATAGGTCTTGCAGGCAGAAAATTCAACCAGTAATTGATTTGAGGACCATTGCAAACGATCTTTAATACTTTCTGTTCTCATCTCTCATTAGCCAATGTTTACCGGAAGTACTTGTTATTGTTGGGAAAGTTCATAAATAGAAGTGACGATTTTGCGCACATTTTATACTCAGTCCAACAGATTTATTTTTTTGAAAGAAGTAAAATTTGTTTGTTTGTCTCTCAGTAAAACGTAAAGTAAATCGGCGGAGTGGCCTATTGTCGGTACAAGCCGAACAGCGAAGGGGTCTGTCTCTTTTTCGCAAGCGTTAGACTTGGTAGATTGTTTTATTTGCATCTGGGGTGTAGCTCTGCTCCTACCATCAGTTCACTAATTTATCGCACAGAAGCTGTGCTACTCATGCAGTGAGTTAGTGAGTGTCGGTATCGAACCTGGAACCTTGTGCTGCCTGGGCGGATGCTCTTGTTACGATTTCTGTGGCCTTTTTTTTGGCTTCAAGTGAGAGCACTTTACAGTGAAGATCCTTTGTGTTAATCAGATGCTGATCCTTAGTGAAGAAACCTTTGGTTGTTCCTCGGTGTCCCTTAGTGTTGGGTAGAATCCTTTTTTTTTAGCAGAGCGTAGGTTGCAGATCCGTTCTCAACAATTCTTCTCCTTTCTTGGCACCGTTGTCAATTGATTATGTATTGATTACGAATACGTCCAAAGAATTCCTCGTTACGACGCAAAAAGATTCCATAAGGACTCTCCAGACAGTTCTTATCCGGTAATTATAAACTTTTGTTTAGTAAATTAGGGCGTCCCAGAAAAAAACAGAACCTACAAATTTTGTAATAAAACTGTTAATTTTAACTAGGGGGTTTAGGGTTAGGGTTAGGGTTTAGGATTAGGTTTGGGGTTGGGGTTAGGGTTAGGGTTAGGGTTCTGTTTTTTCTGGGTCACCCTGTATATTTTGGGGTGAGTCATATCTTCTGCAAGGGTTACAGACATCTAAGCTCCAACCAATAAGGCGTTGGTTAGTTGGTTGGGTATTTTGTTTTACGGCATATCAACCCTTTTCGGGTCATTTAATGCCGAATCAAGTCATTTTGATATCAGGTTGCTTACAATACCTGCTATTGTTTAAATGGTCACCCATCTAAGTATGGAATAGGCTCATTGCTGCTTAACTTCGGTAATCTAGCGGGAACTTGTGCTTTCAGCGTGACTTGACCTAATTTTAACTTGGGGGTTTAGGGTTAGGGTTAGGGTTTAGGATTAGGTTTTGGGGTTGGGGTTAGGGTTAGGGTTTGGGTTCTGTTTTTTTCTGGGTCACCCTGTATATTTTGGGGTGAGTCATATCTTCTGCAAGGGTTACAGACATCTAATACCTGCTATTGCTTAAATGGTCACCCATCTAAGTATTGAATAGGCTCGTCACTGCTTAACTTCGGTTATCTAGCGGGAACCGGTGTTTTCAGCGTGACTTGACCAGTAGGGGCGTGAAGAGGAGGGAAGAAAGTGATTGTGACAGTCTCTCTCTCTCTCTTCTCTCTCTCTCTCTCTCTCTCTCTCTCTCTCTCTCTCTCTCTCTCTCTCTCTCTCTCTGTGTGTGTGTGTGTCCTGTCTGTCTGTCTGAAATAAAGAAAAAACAAAGATGGAGAACTATGGGCAAAAAGAAAATAAACCAAGTCGATGACGCTAAAAAGAAAGTGTAAAGATCTCAAGCGGCCAAAACGAGGCGTGTATTGCCGGGAAAATATCCGATGGACCCAACGAAAATAATAACATCTTCAAAGCGGCGAGCAGAGGCGAAAAAATAGGATCGACTTTTAGGTGATTACAGCGGCGGCCATGTTTGCGGCAGCTGCATGGTACAGTTGTTTCATTAAGTTTTGAGAGTTATTTTTTGGCTGTGGGTCAAGGGACAAGGAAAGATAAAAGAAAAAACATAAGTGCCTGGACAAAAACGTTTGAAAAAAGTAAGAAAAACATTTTTAATTCATGTAGTGAAAAGAGAGGCAAATCTGAAAACATGGGACATGAAGATTTTTAATCGGTGAAGACATTACAATGGAAATTATTGGGATGGAAATTATAAGATGAAAAAAGAAAAGAAAGATAACGAGAGAGGAAAAATAGACAATAGATACTTAGGAAAAGGACAAAAGTGTGTACACGACTTTAAAGTACGAATAATCTTTACATATATAAAGGACAGTTGTGTGTATGTATATATGTGTGTGGGTATGTCCGGTGGAAACTACGAAAATAAAACATTTAACGACAAAGTAAATATATATACACATTCACTATCACCAGATCTTCATTTTTATGTTGAAAATTATGAAGATTTGATCTATATTTTCGAAGACACTTAAAAATTAAATTTGCAATAAAATTACATTAAAGTTCTACTCAGGCCATTATTAGGCGTTTGTAGCTAAAATGTCAACGAATACATTATGGAAGCTCACAACAATCATTTTTTTCATGTTAGCTACTGTTTATGAAATAATCTCTTTGATTTAGTTTTTTTTTTTTTTTTCATTATTGCGTTTCTTCCTTGATGTTTAAATATCAAATATACAATTATTAGATCTTTAAAAAATTATATTGGTTTATCAATTTTTCGCATTGAAAAATAACACAAGAAACAAATTAAATGATAAAATTTCAACAATTAAGTTTTAATTAAATCTGCGTGTTTACTTTTTTTAAATTGTAGTAAATATTTCATTGAAAAATCATTTATTTAATCTGATTTTTTTTTTATTGTGGTACAGTTTTTATGTACCGTTTAAGAATTGCATTAATCGCTTGGTTTTACTTTTAAATATCCATACATGAAATATTTACATTTTTTTTATTTACATTCTAAACAAATGAAAAATTCTTTTTAATAAAAAACAGTTTCGATTTTTTTTCTAAATAGGAGGCATTGATTCACGTTTTTTCTTCAAAGTTGAAAAAACAAGTCTGCCCACTTTCTAATTTAAAAAAAAAACATTATACTATATACATTTATTTTAATATTCGATCGTTGATGGTTATTATTTACTATATTTTACATAATACAA
The DNA here is from genome assembly GCA_023376005.1 of Doryteuthis pealeii. Classification (NCBI taxonomy): domain Eukaryota; kingdom Metazoa; phylum Mollusca; class Cephalopoda; order Myopsida; family Loliginidae; genus Doryteuthis; species Doryteuthis pealeii. Next base: position 106,491,051 of record CM042137.1, on the reverse strand, counting down.
AAAGAATCAAAGAATTATTTTAAATTTAAATAAGGTCGTTTTATTATAATTCAGTTACTTATAATATTATATATATATATATATATATATATATATATGTGTGTGTGTGTGTGTGTGTGTGTGTGTGTGTGTGTGTGTGTGTGTGTGTGGATTACTTTATATAATGCTCCCAAATTTGGTTGAGCACTTTAATTAGAAGGGATTTAATTGCAAAATTCACCGTATTCGGCGTACAGCTAAGCCTCGCTTTGTTTACATAAAGTTTGAGGCCTCTAGTGAATTTCATTTCCGCTTAGAAATGTAGCGATTAAATAGTCTCCTATATTTGACAGCTGCCTAAGGCCGTACGGGTAAGAGGATTGGTGAATGAAAGTTCATTCGGGTCTCGAACCCGGCCAGAGGTAGCTGTTAAACGGTATAACCACACTGATGAGAGGTGATACCTCGAAACACGTGTCTGTGGATTACTTTATTGTATATATATATATATATATATATATATATATATATATATTGAATGGGTTTTTTTTTTTTTAAATATGATATTAATTCATTAAATTCAACTTAAAATATTCGGTCTCCGGCGAGCGAAAATGTAGATAAACCCTTATAAAAACACAAAATAATCAATTTTTTTCTGCTCATTTTTTTTTATTTTTCATGATAGCTGCTGTTTATAAAATAATCGCGTTGATTTATTTGTTTTAGTATTAGATATACAAATGAAATCACGGTAATAATGCAGAATAGCGCGCAAGAGATGATATCGTTAGATTACGTATAAAATGAATTACATTTCATTACATTTCACGGACATACCCGAAACCTATGAGACGCTCGGTAACGGTAAGGGTTAGGGTTAGGCTATTTCGGAAGTTTCCGTAATATAATGCCATTTATTCGTAAAATGCGATTCTAATATTATCTCTTGCGCACTATTCTGCATTTGTACCAAAATCAGCGCTGTAATTTTATATTCAACTTTTAAGTACATTCAAAATTCTTTTTAAAAACGTGTTTCATTTTTTTTCCTTGGGAATCATGAATTTTTCGTTTCAGTGTGGTTTCATTTCAGTTCACTTTTTGATTTAAAGGATTATATACTATGATAATTTTATATTTGATCGGCTACGCTTTGAATTAATGTTATTTTTTTTAATTATATATTGAATTTTATTTAAAAAAAAAAAAAAATAAAGATTTTTTTTTAAATATCAATTTAACAAATCGCCTCATTTATATTTTATTTTTTAAAGATATTGTTAATCATTGAATTCAAATTTCTTGCTATAAGTATGATGGGCCGGGTTAGCTCAGTCGGTAGAGCGTTCGGCTAGAAACCACAAGGTTCCTAGTTTGATACCGGTCCTCGCCAACTCAGCGTATGAGTATCACAGGGATCTGTGTGGTAAAGTAAGGAGCTGATGGTAGGTGTGGCGCTCCACCTCAAATGCTAAAACAATCTCCTTTGTCTAGCGCTATTGAAAAGGGGATAGACTCCCTCGCTGACTGGCTGATACCGACTTTAGGCCGCCCCGACGACTTTACTTTACTTACCCTGACAAAAAAATCCTGCCCGCTCCCCACTCACACTTTTTTAACATTAAAAGGCCTTTCTTACGTGGAGATTTTTATAGGGCAGCCCGCGATGATTGAACTCTCTATTCAGTTGTAATGGATCTGGAAGACTAGCTTGCTACCCATTACACCATGTTTTTTCCTCAACCCGAGCTTCGCCGGGAAGCTGCTTCTAGTGAGAAATAAAGTTAATAATAGGAATAAAAGAATAAAAAATATAACTATTCATTAAAAAATGTTGTAATATCAGAAAGAAAATTCAAGATAAAACCTCTACAAATATGAAAAAAGAAAAAAAACACGATAAAGAAAAAAGAATGGAATATGGTAAAAGAAAGAAAGAAAGAAAGAAAGAAAGAAAGAAACAGGTCAAAGAAAGAGAGAATAAATGTTGGTCAAAGAAAGAAATAATATAAAACGGTAAAAGAAAGAAAGAAAGAAAAAGGAAAAATGAAAAACGTCAATGAAAGAAATGATATAAAAACTATAAAAGAAAGATACAAAGAGAGGGAAAAGAAAGAAATAGAAACAGAAATAAGGTAGAAAAAAACGTTAAATAAATAGAAAAATGAAAGAAAGGGGTCAAATAAATAAATAAGAAAGAAAGAAAAAAGAAAAAGATGAAAAGAAGAAAGGGAGAATAGGATAAAATACCAAAAGTGAAAAATGACAGAACGAGAAAAAGAAAGAAAGAAAGAAAGTAAGAAAGATGGCGAAAGAAAGAAAGAAAGAAAGACAGAAAGATAGTGAAATAAAGAAAGAAAGAAAGAAAGAAAGAAAGATGGCGAAAGAAAGAAAGAAAGAAAGACAGAAAGATATTGAAATAAAGAAAGAAAGAAAGAAATATGGTGAAAGAAAGAAAGAAAGAAAGAAAGAAAGAAAGAAAAACTTACGTTAAAAGGACAATTTCAACGGCAACAATGATAAAAAGAAATTAACGAGAGAAAAAAAAAACGCTACATAAAAATTTAAAAAAGAAAAAAAAACAAAGAAAAAAAATGACAATCGTTGGTGGTAATGTAAGGGGAAACTGAAGGTGTGGCAAGTTCGCTGAAAGGTGAGAGCAGCGGTAAGTAGGTGCCAAAGTCCAATGGAGACGATAAGCGAATGCATCCTACTATTTCTTTAAACTGATAAATGTTCGTAAAGACCTTCTGCGGATGGCTCAGGTGGGTAAAATGGCTCGAGTAGCAGCAAAAACAGTGGTTAGGCGAGTGACCTTGCCTAAGATACGCTGCTTCTGTATTTACTCTTGCCAAAGACCTTCGGCTCCATCTTCTACTTCTGATTCTTCAGATGTGATCACAGACAGTCGTCTAATCGATGTTAACACGGTGTGGTGTCCCCTGCGAAGAGGGGACACAGATGTACCGCTCTTTTTGGTCTGTTATCGTTGAACTTCTTCGTTTCTTTTTTTTCTTTCTTTTTTTTTTTTTTTTTTTTCTTTTTTTTTCTTTTATTCTTAGACATGCGCAGTCAGTTCATAATACAGTTTGCTTACTAATTCGATTGAGCATCTCTGTACTGTAATCAAAGGTTGGTCACCTTCTTAGCCGCTAGATCGGCTTAATATTTTGCCATACAATAACGTAAATAAAATACATAAGACTAGTCAATTCAGTCATAATACAATCTTATCTCCTTCATAACACCAGGAAAGTGAACCTAGGATTAAAGCCAGAACATCCAATTCCAGATCACTGGGGTTTAGGATTAGATAAATAGATTTATTGATTTTAACGGCATGTTTACCCGTCTAGGATTATTTTGTGCCTAGAGGTTAGAGAATCGCGTTCATTATATGTTCATGTTTACATATTTCGCGTGATTGTTTCTTAAGAGGTCTTTTGTGCATAAAGTCCTATCGAATACGAATAATTTTGAAACTGATCTATTTGACCTAAACATATATAACTACCCCACCCCCGCACAAATATGATGCCGTGTCCATTGTCTACGACAAAAACCATTACACCACACGCCAACACTTTGAACCTAACCCTTTATTTAGTCCACGGGGGTATCCTGTTCTCATTCCGCTAACCATAGTTGGGGTAGGAGTTGTGTTAATTATTTTTCTATGTTACTGCCTTTAATCAGGATTGAACCCGGAATCCAGAGATAAATGTCACTTAGAACTGTCTTAACCTAACTTCCATATCCACTAGGCCATGTGTCCAATTAGAATGAGAACAGTATACCCCAGTGGACTAAATAAAGGGTTAGGTTCATAGTTCTATGATGGCTCCCGATTACGACAAGAAAGTTCCCGTGTTTAAAAAGTCCGAGAAGGTTCCCGAGTCCGACAAGAAATACCTGAAGAAGGCCGGAGGGCATATCGGCCGAAACGTTGTACAAATAACAATGAAGATGGGGACAATAGTCCGAATAACGCAGATAATACAAATCATCAAGCCTCAACTAAAATATTCAGAGTAAAAGTAAATTCTTATACATATATTGTTTTATTCAGACTTTAAGTAAATATAAATGTGCAAATTTCCTCGTTTTTTACATTGAAAATAGGTTAATTTGTAGATTACATTATCCAGGGAACAAAGGCAAAGTTTGAAGGGAATAATGGCTATATGCAACACTTTTAAAACATAAGTAAAATAAGAAATAACACATTAGGGCCGGGTTAGCTCAGTCGGTAGAGCGTTCGGCTAGAAACCACAAGGTTCCTAGTTCGATACCGGCCCTCGCCAACTCAGCGTATGAGTAGCACAGGGATCTGTGTGGTAAAGAAAGGAGCTGATGGTAGGTGTGGCGCTCCACCTCAGATGCTAAAATAATCTCCTTGGTCTAGCGCTAGTGAAAAGGGGATAGGCTGTCTAGCTGATACCGACATTAGGCCGCCCCGACAACGACAACTATGCAGGAATAAAGTTTATGCTATATAGTGATATTCAGGAGGAAAAAACAAAGTTTGTAGTGAAGAATGGTCATTGTAAATATTTTACAACAAAAGTAATTAAGAATAATACATGCTATATCCTGGCTGTGGGTCAAGGGACAGGGAAAGATAAAGAAACATAAGTGCCTGGACAAAAACGTTTGAAAAAAAAGGAAGAAAAACATTTTTAATTCATGTAGTGAAAAGAGAGGCAAATCTGAAAACATGGGACATGAAGATTTTTAATCGGTGAAGACATTACAATGGAAATTATTGGGATGGAAATTATAAGATGAAAAAAGAAAAGAAAGATAACGAGTGAGGAAAAATAGACAAGAAATACTTAGGAAAAGGACAAAAGTGTGTACACGACTTTAAAGTACGAATAATCTTTACATATATAAAGGACAGTTGTGTGTATGTATATATGTGTGTGGGTATGTCCGGTGGAAACTACGGAAATAAAACATTTAACGACAAAGTAAATTTATATACATATTCACTATCACCAGATCTTCATTTTTATGTTGAAAATTATGAAGATTTAATCTATATTTTCGAAGACACTTAAAAATCAAATTTGCAATAAAATAACATTAAAGTTCTAAATCTTTACATATATAAAGGACAGTTGTGTGTATGTATATATGTGTGTGTGTATGTCCGGTGGAAACTATGAAAATAAAACATTTAACGACAAAGTTGAAAAATGTGTGCGGCATGGTATTATCCATTGCACAAAAGCAAAATTTAAAGGACACAATGTTCATTTCTATACATTTTCTTTACTTTTACAAAATATGCAATTCAGAAATCATCATCCTGTCCCGCCAGCAGCACGGATATCCATGACAATCTCTCGCCAACCTTCTCTATCATTCATTGAACCCGGGAGGTCCTCTGCACAGCATGCAGTATACGCACAGAGCTGATCTATCTTGGTCTTTGCTGGACGACCCATACTAGCATGTCCATGTGCTGGTTTCCATAGAAGGACGTCGCTTATGAGTTCATCCTTACTTCTCCAGCAGTGTCCGGCATGTCTTGTCGTCTCACTCGGATGATTTATGTAATAGGGGCATGTGGCTATATAGCTGCTTTCTTGTGGGATGTTGCTTTCACGGTTTGTTCAAGATCACACGCAGCATCTTTGTGCAACTCACATCCAGCCTATTTTCCAAGCGCCTCGCCAAGGTCTAAGTGGTGCAGCCATACAGCAGCACTGATAACACTACGACCTGGAAGAATTGTTGCTTCAACTTGTCGGCGAGGTCTGACTTCCATATAACTGATAATATGTTCATAGCGGACCATATACTATTCAGGGACAAAAGTTGTCCTACACAGTGTTATCCACAACACAAAAGAAATGTTTGAAGGGAATAATGATCATTTTTATTCTATTACAACATAAGCAATTAAGAAATAACAGATTCGAGATAGATTCATCACGATGAATTCATCGCGTAAAATTTATCGTGATAAATTTATCGTGCAATAAATTCATCGTCGGTAAACCAATCATCAGTAAATTCACTGTATGGTAAATTTATCGCAGGTAAATTCATCGCATGGTAAATTTATCACAGGTAAATCAATCGTGTGGCAAATTCATCGCAGGTAAGTTCATCGCATGGTAAATTCATCACAGATAAATCAATCGGATGGTAAATTTATTGCAGGTAAATTCATCGTATGGTAAATTTATTACAGGTAAATTCATCGTATTGTAAATTTATTACAGGTAAATTCATCGTATGGTAAATTTATTGCAGGTGAATTCATCGTATGGTAAATTTATAACAGGTAAATTCATCGTATGGTAAATTTATTGCAGGTAAATTCATCGCATTTTAAATTTATTGCTGGTGATTTCATCGTATAGTAATTTTATTACAGGTAAATTCACCGTATGGTAAATTTATTGCAGGTAAATTCATCGTATGGTAAATTTATTGCAGGTGAATTCATCGTATGGTAAATTTATTACAGGTAAATTCATCGTATGGTAAATTTATTGCAGGTAAATTCATCGCATTGTAAATTTATTGCAGGTAAATTCATCGCATTGTAAATTTATTGCAGGTAAATTCATCGCATTGTAAATTTATTACTGGTGAATTCATCGTATTGTAAATTTATTGCAGGTAAATTCATCGCATTGTAATAATCCCTCTTATAATATAGGGTTTCCCTAACCCTAACCCTTTAGCACTTTTTATTAAATTCGTCAAAGCAATGATTCGATTAGCCACGAATAATTTACCTGTGATAGATTTACCACACATGAGTTTTTTTGCCGTGGCCCCCTCCAACCCAAGACGAGTCCTTTTTGGCCACCCATGCAAACTCGAACTTTTATACCCCCTCCTCATTCGCGCTCTAACCTAATACTTTGTATAAATCAGATTTAAAAAATACAATAAATAAATATCTATGTTATCAAAAAGGGCTTCGATTTATTTAATTTAACTAAATAATAAGTTTAATATTTTATTTTAAACAATAATTATTAATTACAAATTACTCCATATATATTTTTGAGGGTCCTAAATTTTCTGTGCCCCCCCCCACACACACACACTCTTGGCCCTTTGTAGCCCAAAAAAATCCCATAGCTCTAAGGGAGCCAGATAGTCCCCGTTGAGAAATCCTATTTTAGAATGAAGATACAGAGAGTTCCATCCTCCCTATGAGAGACGGTTTGGACACTCTTGGAGACGGCCGTCCTGAATTATTAACACATTAATAAACGTGCGAACCAAAACTGTAAATGCGTGTTTGTCCCTTTTCTTTCATCGATAGGGGGCGGGGGATCAAGTGACAACTTTTTTTCCTAGTCTACCCCGTGACGTTACACCACAATTGACAAGTAATTTAAAGTAAAATGATTAGCCTGAGATTACGTGATAAACATCAATCGTTGTTTTGAACTCTACCAGCGGCAGCTTCATGAGGCATTTGCTTATTTAATGAATTTCTATCGGTGTAGATGGAAAAAAAATAATAAATTAAATTGTATTCAGATAACCATATTTAGAAAACATATTGCTTTAAGAGGGGTAATCTCGTGCTGGAGGAAAGATTACCGTCACACACACACACACACACGCACACACACACACACGCACACACACACACACACACATATGTATGTATATATATATATATATATATATATATATATATATATATATATATATATATTATATATATAAGAAAGAAACAAACAATTCATTTTACCCTTTTATGTTTTTTAATCAAAAACACCTGGTGTATTGTTACTTCTGTAACGATTTTTTTATGCCTGTTCTTGTATTATTCGTATTTTTTCCTTCATTTTTCTCTACTTGTTTTTTCTGGGTTTTTTCCTGTTTTCTGTTATCAGATTTTCTTCTTATAATAAATAAATAGATAAATAAATAAATAAATAAAGAAAGAAAGAAAAAGAAAATTTGTCTTTCTTTCTTTATTTATTTATTTATTTATTTAACTTTCTAGTTACTGTTTTAATATCTATTTTCCTTTCTTTGATAATCTATTTGTTTTATTTTTCTTTTAGATGTTGTTTTTGCTTTTTATATATATATATATATATATTTCGTTTTTTACCCTTTCTATCAGAAAGGTAGAAAAACAAAAACAAAGAAAAACAAAAGAATGAAAAAAACGTTTTGCTTTTGATTGTTTCTTCCTTTCGATCTTTCTTTTTTCTTTCTTTCTTTTTTCTTTCTCTTTCTTTCTTCTATGAACTCTGACACATGGACACACCAGTCCCAATCGGTTATCACTCTTTATAAGTCCTCTAGACGGCATCAATTAGATTTTATTTTTTGAAAACTGCAAACTGCCAATAATTCTGAAAATTGTTTGTATTTTATTTTCTAAATAATCATATTATTTTCTTTATATATATATATATGTGTGTGTGTGTGTGTGTGTGTGTGTGTGTGTGTGTGGAATTAAACAAAAGGCAGGTCTCCTGTTTAACGATTTTATTGGTGATCTTTTCAAGCTTTCTGGCAAACTTTTTTATATTTGGATGGAATCCGTGGATTAGTCCACCGAAGTTCATATCCCAAGTACTTTGGGCATTTTGAAGTGCTATCATCAGTAGTGATGTGTTCCAGTTTGTTTGTTTTTTGTTTTTGTTTTTTCAAAGTATATTAATGGATGTGGAGGCTGGAACTAGGAGAATTGATAGGAAAAGTGTTATAGGCATTTTTAAATGTGAGTACTGCATTGGAAATTAATTTTGTTTAAGGATGGTTTGTATTGCTTGATGTATAAAGATTCTAGTATTTGGAGTTTTCTAAGTGCCGAAAATACTCGGGATATGAACTTCGGTGGACTAATCCACGAATTCCATCCAAATATAAAAAGTTGTCCAGAAAGCTTGAAAAGATCACCAATAAAATCGTTAAACAGGAGACCTGCCTTTTGTTTAATTCCACATGTATAAATGAAAGAATGCTGCCCAAATACACACACACACACACACACACACACACATATATATATATATATATATAATATATATATATATACATATATATATATATATATATATATATATATATAGTTAGTAATATCTCATCCATAGAAAGCGATGTAAATACACGAATAGGGAAAGCGTGGTCGGCCACAAACAAATTATCAGTAATATGGAAATCCAATCTCACTGACAAGTTAAAGCGACAATTCTTCCAGGCTGTGGTTATATCAGTACTGCTGTATGGCTGCACCATCTGGAACCTAACGAGGCGCCTTGAGAATAAGGTGGATGGGACCTGCACAAGAATGCTGCGTGCAGTCTTGAACAAATCGTGGAAACAGCACCTCACGAGGAAACAGCTCTATGGCCACCTGCCCCCCCCCCATCTCACAAACCATTCGATTGAGACGGACAGGGTATGCCGGGCACTGCCGGAGAAGCAAGGACGAGCTCATAAGCGACGTTCTCCTGTGGAAGCCATCACACGGACATGCTAGTGTGGGCCGCCCATCAAGGACCTACATTGACCAACTAAGCAAAGATGCAGGTTGCTGCGCAGAGGACCTCCCTGGGAAAATGAATGATAGCAACGGTTGGCGAGAGATTGTCATAGATATCCGTGCTAATTGCGTGATATGATGATGATGATTTATATATATATATATATATATATATATATATATATGCGTCTCTCTCTCTCTCTCTCTCTCTCTCTCTTCTCTCTCTCTCTCTCTCTCTCTCTCTCTCTCTCTACAGGGGGGGGGGCATTCGATACATAACGGGATTTTTTTTAAAGTGAGATAATCTTTTTCCACATTTTTTTTCATAGTTGTAAACTCCGCGTTGTTTCGGAACCGTTTACGACAAAAAAAAATAATTTCAATCTCGCAAAGATATTTGTTTTGAGGCTATTCGAAATGATGTCAAATGGAAGTGTTCCTGGTTTGAACAGAGGTTTGTCTTCAAATCTTTGGTGGTTCAGAACTGAAAACCATGGGAAATTTACAAATTGTTTCGGAATTATCGTTTCAGAATTAATCTGAAAGTCTAGCTATAGTTATGTTATTTCGCGAGTTATTTATATTAGGTTTACGGTGTTTGTTCTCAGTTTAAGACATTTTAAGGCATTACGCCACGTTTTCTGAAACTAATTAATGATGTAGGCTAGGTTATGGCTATATATATATATATATATATATATATATATAATGGAGTATTTATAAAAAATCAAACGTTATGACTATATATATATATATATATATATATGTGTGTGTGTGTGTGTGTGTGTGTGGAGAAAGGTAGACAAACATGGGATGTTGTACAAAATGGATGTTTATTGTAGGTAGTGATGTCGACGTTGTAACGTTTCGGTCTGTTAGACCTCCTTCATGGTGTTGGATTGAGTTCTTGTTTCAATGGTGAGCCTTTTCATACTGGTGAATTAGGAGGTCGTGAATACTGTCGGATTAATTTCCTCTTATTTCTCCCATATATATATAATATATATATATATATATATATATATATTAAATGGAATATTTTTTTTAAAATCAAACGTATGCAGCTCTATTAACAATATATGTTTCCAATGCTTACACCACAAAGACTTAGTAATAATATATTCACCGATATGAAAAAATTATTAAACAATAGAATAGAATCAATTTTTAGTTGTTGACACAGAGCACGTTGTTCTCTAAAGTTTAATTAGAATTATTTTTGTTTTTTAAAGAAAAACAATAGAGAGATATGATCGGAGGAATTAGATAAACAGATATAATTAAGTTGGAAACGGCAATAAAAATTATAAAGGAAAACATATGAAAATGCATAGGGATCAACAGTAAATAGACGGAAAGATTATACAAATTAAAATAGACGTCACAAGAGGAAAGAGAGAACGTTTACGATCATTGCTTATCTATCTAATGATAAACAAAGATATGTAGACGTAGTTTCAATTTAGTCCAGTATGATATAGGCCCCTGAAAAGAACATTACGATCGAAACCGGGGGTAGACCCATAATTTTTCCACAATCATTATTATCAAAGCTCTTACAATCATTATTATCAAAGTACTGAGAATTCTGAAATGAATTATTGAAATAACACTACTCCAGCGAAAACGTTATATATATATATATATATATATATATATATATATATATATATATATATATATATATTACCAACCCCTCCGCACGAGCAGGATGTGACACAAGGTCAATTTCTTAAGCGGAGTTTAACAGGTTTGAATTCAGAGTTGTCCTTCTCCTAGACCGGTTGCCTAACCAAGGTTAAAGAGCCCAGTCTGCCTTACTATTTACCCGTAGCTGGAGGGAGAGTAGGATTCATACCTTTCCCAAGGGTATTAGCGCTAAGTGAAATGCAATTACCACATCCAGGATTTGAACTCGGTGCGACGAGTCCATTTCCCATGACTTTAACCATTACACCACGCGCTTCCCATGATGTAGGCCCCTGAAGAGATCGTTACTATCGAAACCGGGAGTAGACCCATAATTTTTCCACAATCATTATCATCAAAGCATTCACAATCATTATTATCAAAATCCTGAAAATTCAGAAATGAATTATTGAAATAACACTACTCCAGTGAAAACGTTATATATATATATATATATATATATATATATATATATATATATATATATAATACTAATAATATTGTTTTCAATTTTTCTAATAATAATATTAGTAGTATTATTACTGCTCTCTATTTTTAATATATTGAGCACTTTTGGATTATTTACTGATGCCACTGCGACGGGAAAGTTAAAGCGGCAATTGAATACTAGAGACACCGTGTTTCGACGTTTTACGTTTCATCAGTGTGGCTAGACACAGTAACTACTTCTGACCTGGAGCGAAAGCCGACTGATTTTTCCTCAGCCCAGTTCTTTAACCTCTCGGCCGTCAACAGCTGTCGTTAAGGAGCCGTGTTTTAACTTATAGATACATGCATCTGTGTATATATTTTACGATCACCAAAGAGATCAAATTTGTAAACAACAGACGAACATTATTTTATTACGCTGGCAGTGAAAGTCAGTTAAAGTCGCTCCTAGAGAGCTCTACCGCGTTTTAGGAGCATATAATAAGGCATACACAGACACTGTGTTTCGACGTTTCACGTCTCATCACTGTGGCTAGACACAGCAACTACTTCTGACCAGGAGCGACACCCGACTGATTGTTGATCAATCCGGTTCCTTAACCTCTTGGACGTCGACAACTGGTGTTTTAACTGATAAATACATGCATCTGTGTATATATTCAAATCTGTAAACAAGAGACGATCATATATATATATATATATATATATATATATATATTAATAAAATAAATATATAAAGGTATTACATATCTATTTATTTGATGGCAATAGAACAGTCACAACCTTAGGTTTCATACATGCAAAATCGCATGCATTCATCAGGTGACGTTGATTTTATATATATATATAATTTTAATTAATCATGACAAGCAAATTCGGCGAATACCATGTGCGACGTGAGGAACACTGTACAGCTGTTTCGACCTAATTTTGGTCTCATCAGCCGTGTATACCTACGATCTTCCCCCGACAGAGATCGAACCGGCGAACCCAGGACGCAAAGTCAGAGACTCTACCTCTAGGCCAACCGGACACGCCACACATGAAACTCGCCAAATCAACTTGTCAATCATAAGTGCGCAACTACTATAACATGATGTGACTTTTTCCGCATCGTATTCGTTACCTCTCGCAGAGTCACGTCTTCCCGGCATGACGGCACGCATGCACGTACTCACAACCATGCTAGGCAAAGAAGTATAGGTAATTTTTTTTTTTAAAATTAGGTCGAAACAGCTGTACAGTGTTCCTCACGTCGCACATGGTATTCGCCGAATTTGCTTGTCATGATTAATTAAAATTATATAAATAAAATTTCTCTCCACAAAAAAATAAAATTAAAAAAATTAAAAATAAAAAAATAAAAAAAATTACCTATACTTCTTTGCCTAGCATGGTTGTGAGTACAAAAAATTTTAAAAAATTACCTATATATATATATATATATATATATATACACTTGTCCCTTGATCTTCCGGTCGTTATCATCTTGCAAAACCCTCTGGTTAAAAATGAGACCGTCCAATTCGACGGAGATGAAATGAAAAAATTAAAAGAAGGAAAGAAAGAAAAAAAAGAGTGGGAAAGAGTTAAATCAAAATTATTATATTGTTTACATATTGAATTATCGGCAATAGCATTTAAGTAAACATATCAATCGTTGTAATAATTAGATTATCATACACTGTGGAAATATATATATATATATATATATATAATGTGTGTGTGTGTGAGTGAGAGAGAGAGAGAGAGAGAAGAGAGGAGAGAGAGAGAGAGAGAGAGAGAATAGAAGGGAATCCGACAATTATGTTGAAAGATAAAAGGAAAGAAAATGTTGTATGGATGAAAATTATTTATTGAAATGCCGACACGTGTTCCGACCAAGAGTTTGTCCTTGTATACATTATATTCTATTTAGTATTATTTTAAATACAAAATAATATATATATATATATATATATATATATATATATATATATATATATATATATATATTATATATATATAAGTTTTAGCTTATATTTATTATCATTGGAACAATTTTGCTACCATTGGTTTCTTGCTCTGCGGCAGTCTCTAGGCAAACGAAATTGTTTTAACATATATATATATATATATATATATATATATATATATATATATATATAGGGTGATAAGAAAAACAGACTTCTTTTAAGTCAAGCCTGTTTTTTGGGGTCACTCTGTATTATATATATATATATATATATATATATATATATATATATTATATATATATATATATATATGGAAAGAGAATTGGAATTAATCCGACAGAATGTGGTGGAGATGTGAGGAACAAAAGAACAAAACATGGACAAAAGTGTGTAGGATATATTTAGCTAGATCTTTGAGCTCGGCATCATCAGTTTAAAACGACTGATGTGGCCGAGCTCAAAGCTCTAGCGAAATATATCCTACACACTTTTGTCTGAGTTTTGTTCTTTTGTTACTCACATCTACCAACCACAACACACACACACACACACACACATATATATTATATATATTATATATATATATATATATATATATATAATACCACCACTACCAACACCCCCAGTCTACCCCACAGACATTTATCCCAACCTACCCACATACAAAACACCATTTTATAACAAACTAACAGCCCTAGGAATAAAAATCATATATATAAATATATATATATTATATATATATATATATATATATATATATATATAGGGTGACCCCGCCCAAAAAAAACGGCCTGGCTTTCAAAACAAATGTCTGTTTTTTTGGATCACCCTATATATATATATATATATTATATATATATATATATATATATATAATATATATATATATATATATATATATATATGAGTATAGATAAAAGGATATGAAAACAACACAATATGCTGTTAAAGTGAAAAGATTTTATATCATATTCATAGCTAAAATCTTTTCACTTTTAACAGCATATTGTGTTGTTTTCATATCCTTTTATCTATACTCATACCGTCGGATTCATTTCCTTTCCCTTAACTTAAATATATATATTATATATATCAACACAAGCTTAGCCACTGTTTTGCAATCACTAAGAATAGACACAAGCGGATAAGTAAGTTTGCAGTTTACATATGAATAAAGTATTTATTTTACCAACGTTTTTTTTCACCATTCAGCTATCATTTGTCAATACTACAGCAATTCTAAGCTGAGTAGGATATCTCAAGAATGAGACGTTTTGAAAATGAGCGCCCTTTAGCAGTGATTATTAGCATGTCGGTAATGCAAGCAATCGATAGGGATCTCTCTCTCTCTCTCTCTCTCTCTCTTCTCTCTCTCTCTCTCTCTCTCTCTCTCTCTCTCTCTCTCTCTCTCTCTCTGACAGAATCCTCCATGAATGTTGCCTGCGGCTAAATTTGGCTTCCTCTAATCTCATAAAGAGACCATTTTTTTCAACTTTTGTTAAACCGAAAATTTTGCCGCCAAACTTATTAGAAGCAATTAGAGTTAAAAGAATTAAAACAAAAAATATCTCATGATTTTTTTTTACTCTTCTCTCTCTCTCTCTCTCTCTCTCTCTCTTCTCTCTCTCTCTCTCTCTCTCTCTCGCTCAAATCTTCTTTTCCCTCTCTCTCTCCTTCTCTATCTATCTATCTATCTTACACCCTGTCAGTCTCTCTCTCTCTCTCTCTGTCTCTCTTTGTCTCTCTCGGTCTCTCTCTCTCTCTCTCAAACCTTCCTTCCCCCTCCTCCTCTCTCTCTCTCTCTCTCTCTCTCTTCTCTCTCTCTCTCTCTATCTATCTATCTATCTACGTATCTTACACCATGTCAGTCTGTCTCTCTGTCTCTATCTATCTATCTATCTTTATCTCTACCTATCAATATATTCCTATCCATCTCTCTCTCTCTCTCTCTCTCTCTCGTCTGACTCTGTCCGTCTGTCTATCTATCTGT
>CM042137.1:106460498-106465498 GCA_023376005.1 Doryteuthis pealeii | reverse complement strand
CTGCAAAATGTATTATGTTTTTGTTTTTTTTAATTTGTATCATTATTTTACATTAGCGACACGTGTTTCAGATCTTCTGATATCTTCTTCAGTAGTGAATTAACCACATTCTGTAGTTAATTTACGCCTAAAAAAGATATCAGAAGATCTGAAACACGTGTCGCTAATGTAAAATAATAATTTTTATTTTTTTACGAAATAATCCATTTTGCGGACCTATTGTTTTTAATAAAATATTCAATTTTTTCCCTTGGACCTATAACAACACTTTATATATATATATATATATATATATATATATATATATATATATATATATATATAATCCAAAAAAGTCCAGAGAAGAAATCTTCCTTACGACACAAGAGTTTTATTTAAACAAAACAATAGACTATAATACTAAATCTCTAAGTCTTTTGTTATTTCTTTACTCATATATATATATATATTCACTTTTTCAATTCTCTATCTATATATCGATCAATCGATCTATCTTCTTCTTCTAAATTCTCTTCTTACTTTCTTTTCTTTGTACTTAAATTAACTTTCTCGCGCCATTTCATTTTTGCTGATAATCAAGCCTCTTGTAGACACATTGACGCTCATAGGGAACGCCCGAAACCACTATTCACCCCCAGGACTCACGGCTCCAGAACTAAGACCACAGGGAAATAGAAGCAAGTCATCCATATTGTATCTCTTTTCCGTTATTGTTCTAGGTGCAACCAAATTGGTATGCCACCCCCCCCCGCGCCTTACTGAACAGCTAAAAACTAGACAAGCCGCAGGGTGTCCTCGGGCAAATCCCTTTCCCGGGCCTCACGATCAAATCACACCTCGCCATTTTTTTTACTATTCCATCTCCCCCGGCTGCTATCATTTCTTTTTATTGCTAATTACTCAGTAACCAACCTTATCATCACCCCCGACTAATCCCCCGATTATAAAAGACCTTCTAGAATTTGGTCGGTATTCGCTAATCTAAATCTGTTATTATCGTATTGCACGTTAGGAATTATTTTTATTAATAATTACATGATAGTCGCGTCACTACTATACTATCGTTATCATATAATGCTCTAAAACGTTATGCACGTGCTCTTTTAGAATTATATAAGATTTTTGAATATCTCTTCTCTTAAAGTCTGTTATGAGTTATTTCCCTTACAAACTGGTCATATTTATCAAAAAACTATTTTCTTCGTTACATAACAGATCGGTTCCGATGATGGTCTTATACAGACTGAAATATTGCAATATTAGCCAATAAATACAATATTAATTAATAACATATGTGTGTTTTTTTCAAATGCCTTTTCTGATATACAGTCGGATTCATTTCCTTATATATATATATATATATATATATATATATATATATATATATATATATAATGCAATGTTTCCATTGATTATTTAACTATATTGTCTTTCTTAATTTATAGATATATATAGATATTTATAGATATAGATACAACATTAATTAATAACATCTGTGTGAGTGTATGTGTGTGTGTTTTTTTTGTGTTTTTTTTTTCAAATTTCTTCTCTGCTATAAGAAATATAATTACCTATAAAAGTAATGCATCTATAGGGAAGGCATGGTCTACCATAGACAGATTATCAGTTATATGGAAATCCGGTCGCACTAACAAGTTAAAACGACAATTCTTCAAGACCGTAGTTGTATCAGTGCTACTGCATGGCTGCACCACTTCGACCCTAACAAAGCACTTGAAGTATAATCTGGATGGGAGCTGCACAAATCGTAGAGACAACATCCTAGCAGCTGTACGGTCACTCACCCCTATCACACAAACCATCCGAGTGAGACGAACAAGACATGCCGGACACTGCTGGAGAAGCAAGGATGAACTCATAACTGACGTTTCTCCAATGGAAACTTGTACAGAGGCACGCCAGGGCGGATTGACCTACAAAGACCTTCATTGACCAACTCTGGTCGGACATTGGATGCTGTGCAGAGGATCTCCCGAGAACAATGAATGATAGGGATGGTTGGCGAGAGATTGTCATGATGAGGATGATGATGATGATGATGATGATGAAAGAGATCTGTTTAAAAGATCGGTATAAATACGAAGCGGTATTTACCCAACCCATTCTCTACAGGCAGAAGGTGACACAAGGTCACAAATATGGGACATCCAGTGAGATTTGAACTCGTTATTCAGTAGTAATGGATCATGCAAGACTGGCTTGCTAACCATTAAACCACGATCGGAAACCCTTATTTACCCAAACCGTTCGCCACGCGCAGGTTGTGACACAAGCTCGCAAGTTAGGGCATCCAGCGAGGATTGAACTCGCAATTCAGTCGTAATTAATCTGCGAGACTAGCTTGCCAACCATTATACCACCATGGGACGCTTTTATGATTCAATGATCGTATGATAGAAGTTAATGAAGCTACAAACTTTTTTTTTTTTTTGTAGCCCCCGAATATCGACCGGAGAAAAGTTACGTTGAAAACATTCTAAAACTTCACTACATAATACTCTTTATTTACAATCCTGAAAGACAGACATGTGAAGTAAACAGAACTAATAACGAATAAGTATAATAAGGTTTTGAAATCGCAGCTTATTAGGCCAGGTTTAAGCCTCTGACTCCATTAAACTAACTAGCAAATATATGCACCCCCCGGGTGCAAGTATTTAAGTTTTGATGTAATAAAATATAATATCAAATTAGAAATACTTATGAAACTTAATAAGAATGTACATAAAATGATTTGAAACAGAGGGAGGATAATTGAAAAATAGATCTACTTTGAAACTAACTATTCCATCATTTTCCATCATTACCGTTTTTCATTGCTATTTTTCCTAATTTAACTTAAAGTTAAATTAGGAGGTAAATAATAAAATGACAGTTATTTCTTCTTGTTAATGGATTTCTTTTAAGATTTATTCCCGAGATTTTTGCTCATATTCATTAAGATAAAACCAAACAATTAGAAATCAATAATACTAAGCACATATTTATCAAAATCAAATTTTTAATTACAATATGCAAATTAGCCTTCCCGTTCACACTGTAAACCGCTATTTTGTTGCATATATAAATACAAAAGCATGTTATCAGTATGTAGATCCGGCCCACGCCGGGGGTCCAGTGGCTTCGGCCCTGGATCTTTACGAGTTAATAGCGTCGATCCCAGGGGCCATCCCCCAGGCAACACCTGCCCCCTTGATTTAAAGGGGCAGGGCTGGGTTTATTGCCCAGTGCCTGAGGCCCCCCCTTGAGGGGAATGCCGACGGGATCGACGCAATTTTTCACCTGCCACTCCATGAGTCTCGGCTTGTGGGTGGTCCCACGTTAATAGGGACTTTGTGCCTGACCCGTACAAGTGGGGTACGCGGTAAATATCATGTAGATCCGGCCCACGCCGGGGGTCCAGCGGCTTCGGCCCTGGATCTTTACGAGTTAATAGCGTCGATCCCAGGGGGCCATCCCCCCAGGCAACACCTGCCCCTTGATTTAAAGGTAGGGCTGGGTTTATTGCCCAGTGCCTGAGGCGCCCCCTTGAGGGGGAATGCCGACGGGATCGACGCAATTTTTCACCTGCCACTCCATGAGCTTCGGCTCGTGGTGGGCCCACGTTAATAGGACTTTGTGCCTGACCCGTACAAGTGGGGTACGCGTAAATACTATGTAGATCTGGCCAACGCGGGGGTCCAGTGGCTTCGGCCTGGATCTTTACGACTTAATAGCGTCGATCCCAGGAGCCATCCCCCCCAGGCAACACCTGCCCTCTCGATTTAAAGGGGCAGGGCTGGGTTATTGCTCAGCGCCTGAGGCGCCCCCCTTGAGGGGAATGCCGACGGGATCGACGCAATTTTTCACCTGCCACCCCATGTCTCGGCTTGTGGGTGGTCCCACATAAATAGGGCCTTTGTGCCTGACCCGTACAAGTGGGGTACGTGGAAAATATCATGTAGATATGTCCAACATATCGGACTTCCGGTCGTCCAGTGAGCTTCGGCCGCTGGACCTTACAAGTTAAGCTCGTTGATACCTGGGGGCCATACTCCCAGGCAATATACTGTCCCCTAAAGAGGCAGGGCTGGCTTTATTGCCCAGTGCCTGATACGTGCCCCTTGAAGGGGAATGCCGACAGGATCGACGCAATTTTTTCCATCCATCACCCATGAGTCTCGTCTTGTGGGTGGTCCCACATTAATAGGACCTTGTGCTTAACCTATACAAGTGGGGTATGAGGTAAATATCTCGAACTTCCGGGGTCAACCGGGGGTCCTTTGAGCTTCGCCCGCTGGACCTTACAAGTTATCATCGTTGATCACAGGGTATTCTGCCACACCGACAGGATGGTGTATGAAAAAAACTGATTTTTCATGCGATTCAATGTCACTTAAGGAAAGATGCAGGAGAAGACATTGCATCCCAAATTTGTTAGTGTTGGCATCTTTTCTTTTATCCCGGATATTTTAAGAAAGGTAAATGGTTAGCGGAATGAGAGAGAGAGAGAGATAGAGAGAGAGAGGGAGAGACGTAGTGATAAATTTAGAGAGTGATTGCTACAAAAAAAGAATACAGAAAAGAGGACACGAGAGAGATAAAGAGAGATAAAGAGAGAGAGAGAGAGAGAGAGAGAGAGAGAGAATGAAAAAGAGGACAAATGATATTGTTTGAGAGAGAGAGAGAGAGAGAGAGAGAGGAGAGGAGAGAGAGATATATTGGACAATAAGAAATAAAGTAGAAAGGTAAATGGTTAGTGGAATGAGAAGCAGAAGAGAGAGAGAGAGAGAGAGAGAGAGAGAGAAATAGAGAGAGACGTAGTGATAAATTTAGAGAGTGATTGCTACAAAAAAAGTATACAGAAAAGAGGACACGAGAGAGAGGGAGAGGGAAAGAGAGAGAGAGAGAGAGAGAGTGAATGAAAAGAGGAAAAATGAGAGTGTTTGAGAGAGAGAAAGAGTGTGAGGGAATATATATATATATATATATATATATAT
>CM042137.1:106450498-106455498 GCA_023376005.1 Doryteuthis pealeii | reverse complement strand
CTATAGGAAAAATGAGTTTTAAAGAATTGTTTTTTTTTTAATTGAGTTTAAATTTTTTTAAATTGAACACCCATATAAATATAGAATTGAATATTGAATTTATAGAATTGAATATCTTCTTTATAATATTGTATCTTATATAATCGTATATTTTATAATTATATAATCTTTATAATCTTGTATCTTATATATTGTATCTTATATCTTGTATATTCTTGTATTCTTCTTTATTTATAGAATTGAATATTGAATTTATAGAATTTTTTTTTAAATTGAGTTTGAATTTTTTTAAATTGAACACCCATATAAATATAAATAAAGAAGACGTTTTCGGAAACAAAATAACCCAACAAGGTTTGACATGCCGTAAAATCCAACCAACTAATTGGTGGTATTTCACTGATGTCTAAGGTGACAACAAGTCTCCTCAGGTCTGCGGGACTCATGTGCGTATTCAGGCTTATCTTAAGAGTGTTGTGGTCTAAATGGTCTTTATTCTTCCTCTGATATACAATTCCCCAAGTCTTCTTTCCATGCCCTTGGGGAAAGTTCCAAGCACACCAACTACAATCTGTATCACCGTCACCTTCATGTTCCACCAGGGATCAAAGTTTAAGTACCGATCAATCAGCTGATCATGTCAAGCCCTAGCACCTATATGATTGCCCCAACACTATTGCCCTCATGGCAAGCCCCAACCCTCTTTATCATATATGTGCTAAAAGGTGGTGGCTGAGGGTCTTAATGTCTTGGGAATGACGTTAAACTCAATCTAATGGTGAGGTTCCAGTTCTGGAGTCTGGAGGTCTGGGGAATGTGGAGCACCCCTTTATCACTATTGCTCCTTGGTCTACTCTGACCTGGAGTGGTAGTAACTGTTAGGGTCCCATCTATGGGTTAAATATTAAAATGTGTTGATAAAAATTGTGTATCCATTAAGAATGAATTTATTTCAAAACTTGGTCGGCATTAAATGACCCATCGAGGTCGATATGCCGTAAAACAAAACAAACCGAACCAACCCAAAAAATTCCCAGTGGGTCATCTTTCCCACCCGACCTTGCCTAGTTTGATATTTCTTTTGTGTCAGTTTGTTTCATTCGCTTAATATGTGATTGACCGTTTCATGCCTGTCATCACATAACCAACACTTGTTATTCTTTTGCATATCATCAATTTTTGCGTTTGTGTCATTAGTTCTTATGGCATCGTTTTGTGGTGCTATTTAAAAGAGATTCAGTTTCTCTCTTCAGGTGTCCTCTTCTTAGCCATACTCATGTCATCTGGTACAATTTTCTTTGTTTGTCGCTTGAACTGTTCGTTCAGTTGTTTTTCTTTCCACTTTTGTTTTCTAGATTTTGTTGTTCTCCTATTTGTCCTTAAGTAATTTCTAATGACATTGCTGTATATTGTGGCAGTAATTTTCTCTTTTTTGTATATTACTCGGGTCTCTGAATTGTTGTATCTACACAATCCTCAATGTTAGCGAGTAAAGTCATCCAGAACATCTTACGAAAGGGAATGCTCAGATATTTTTGTCCTGGGTATTATGTTACACTGAATCTAATGGTGAAGCACCAGTTCTGAAGCTCTAGGAAGTGTGGAGTACCCCTTCTTCGCCATTACTCCTAGGTCCACCCTTACCTCTAGTGGCAGTACCTGCCAGGGTCCCATCTGTAGGTTAAATAGAAAAAATGAGTTTAAAAAAATGTTTTTTAAAAATTGAGTAAAAAAAAAAGAATTTTAAATACCCATCATGAATGAATAAAACAAAATGTCTTCGGCATAAATAAGGGTTGACATGCTGTCCCAGTTCTGGGGCTCTACGGAGTGTGAGTACCCCTTCATCGCCATTACTCCCAGGTCCACCATTATCCGGAGTGGTAGTAACTGATATGGTCCCATCTCTAGGTTAAATAAAAAAAAATAAGTTTTAAAAATGTGTTTAAAAAATTGAGTTTTAAAAAGAAGAATTTTCAATGCCCATCAAGAATGAATAAAGCAAAACGTTTTTGGCTTAAAATAAGCCAACAAGGATTGACATGCCGTAAAATCCAACCAACCAACCAACCAAATATTTATTCCTTTCATGAGATTTCTGCGGCGGGGTTTGATTTCGAGAAGTTATCTTCTTCTTCAAAGATATTTATTTTGTTCCTTTTTTTTTTTTTTTTTTTTTTTCATCTGCGTTTGCTTGATGCTGTCCGTTTCTAATATTTTAAGTATTCTGGTGCTTTCCATATTTGGCAGTTATTTCATTTTCGTTGTTCCTCTTTTTACCTTTCTCAATGTAAGCATGGCATATTTTTCAATCCCACATCCCATTCCAATATATTGAGTGTGAATTCTAATAGTTTGTATAAGGGTTTCTATTTCTTTTTAATTTTTGACAAATATCTTTTTGACATATATCCAAATACACGAGGTAGTTTATATTTTCATGTGACTTTGTAAATTTGTAGCCTCCTGTGCATTTTCATAGAATATGATTAAGTAGCTATTGCCATAACGAGTGCGAGTCTTTCTGGAAGATACTTGTTTAGATTTTGACTTCTCCTTGGGTTTGTCCTCCTGCTACTAATTCAACTTTCCAGTCCTCGATAGCTTTCGCGATGAAGTTTATTATTAGTAGTAGTAGTAATAGTAGTAGTAGTAGTAGTAGTAGTAGTAGTAGTATTTCACTCCTTGCGAGTTTCTCATACCAGCTTTAGCTGGTGATCTTTCATTCACGTCTGAGTGACAACAAGTCTCCTTAGATCTCCAGGACTCTTCTGAGTATTCTAGCTGATTTTGACAATACTATGGTCTGTATGATCTCAATTATTCCTCTAATTAAAAATTCGAAATGTTTAGGGTTTGTACAAAGCGCGCCCACCACAATCGGAATCAACGTCAATACCATTTGTACAGCTTTTTCAGCTCTCTGGCAAGATCAAAGTATTATTATTATAAACTATTGTTCATTATTATTATTATTATTAATTTTTCACATCAGCGTTAGCTGATGGTATTTTATTGGAATCTGAGTGACAACACGTCTCCTCTTTTTCAGCTTTTTCAATTCTCTGGCAAGGTCCAGGTATTTATTCATCTTTTCATTTTCCTTCAGCTTCACCCTGTGATCTGTTGGACCGCAAAGTCCACCAGTTGACACGTTCTCTCTTTTTTTTTTTTTTTTTTTGTTAATCAATACTAGGTCTGGTCTCCTGGCTTGGATAGGTGATCCGTCTTTATCTCGATGTCCCAGAGAATGTTATGCGTTTCATTCTCAAGAACAGATTTTGGTTTATGCATATACCATTTTGTTGTATGGTCAAAGTTTAATTTTTGCATAATTCCCAGGGGATCACCTTCCCAACCCAGTCGTGCCTAACTTTGTATTCCCGTTGTGCTAGTTTGCTACATTCACTTAATACATGGCTTACAATCTCATCTCTGGCACCGCACAGTCTACATTTACTGTTTTGTTGCGTCTTATCAATTTTTGCTTTTATATAATTTGTTCTTATGGCATTATTCTGTGCAGCAATTATTAGTAATTCAGTTTCTCTCTTGAGGTTTCCTCTTCTTAACCATGTCCTGGTCTTTTTATGTGCCACCTATATTATTATTATTATTATTATTATTATTATTATTATTATTATTATTAGCAAAAAAATGCATCCTCCACCGGGCACAAATATTATGTTTTAATGTAATTAAATATCATATTAAATTAGAAAGTAGATAAGAACGCATATAATAATATTACATTTATTTTAATTGATTTTTATATAAAATTATATATATGATTGCTTTTAATGTTTGAGAATAAAACAATAATATTAGAAATCAATAACACTAAGTAATTATTTATTAAACCTATTTTTTAAAAATAAGTATGCAAATTAACCACACCATATGTAAACCATTATTTTTTAATGATATATAACACACATTGCAGGATATTGAACGCATTAATAACTTGGGCCTTTCGGGGCCTGTGTCTATTAATGAAATTAACAGCGTCGATCCCAGGGAGCTATCCCCCCAGGCAACACCTGCCCCCTCGATTTAAAGGGGCAGGGCTGGGTTTATTGCCCAGCGCCAGAGGCGCCCCCTCTCGGGGTAATGCTGACGGGATTGACGCATTTTTGTGCTTACCATCCATTATATATATATAATAGCATTTCAACAAATGACATTGACATTTTTTCTGTAACAATTGCACTAACTTATGAAGTTAATTTGATAGTGTGTGTGTGTGTGTGTGTGTGTGTGTGTGTGTGTTAGCTGGTTGGTTTTACGGCATGTCAATACATGTTGAGTTATCTAATGCTAAAATCAGTTGTTTTTTTTTTTTTCAAGCAATTATATGGTTTCAAGGTCCTATTTACACTTCATAATGATGAGGTTTTTACAAACAGTTATATGGTTTCAAGTATTTCGATCTAATACTAATAATCTGTGGAGGTGCCCGCAGTGTAATGGTTATCGTCGTTGGAAATCGACACGGTGACCCTGACCGGAGTTCAAATCCTAGACGAGGCTGGCTACATTTCACATAGCGCTAATACCATTGGGAAAGGTATGCATCCAACTATTCTCCCTCCAGCTATGGGCAGATAGTAGGGCAGACAGTGCTCTTTAACCTTGGTATAGCAAACGATCAAAGAGGAAAACTCTGAATTAATTCAAATCTGTTAAACTCCATTTAAAAATTTATCCTGTGTCACAACCCGCCCTTGCGTGGGGAGTGGGGGTGAATACATACTAATAATTTTAAAACAGATCTATCTGACCCATAAATGTGACCCTAATAGATACTACCAATCCGGCTTCGGGTGGACCTGAGACCAATGGTAGCGAACGGGTGACTCCACACTCCCTGAAGCATAGCCTCAACACTGGATGCAGGTTAGTATCAAACCGACGACACGCCATTTTTTTTCGGGGGGGTGAGGGATCTTACCTTTCTACAATGGATGTAGTCGGTGTATTCAAGGCCCCACCGACAAAGC
>CM042137.1:106432998-106445498 GCA_023376005.1 Doryteuthis pealeii | reverse complement strand
CCATGAGTACATTATTCAATATATTATTATTTTCAAATAAGAAAATGAAATGAAATAATGATAATAGAAAAAATGTTTCTTATATTTATTTTCCTATGCTTTGATAAAAACCAGTACATTTGCACATACATTTATGCATACATTAACACAACAATACAGATAAATTTAAACAGAAAATAATTTTCAATAAACAAATTTACTAGTCATGTTTGAATGTACATTTTTGTGACTTTCCCCTGACGATGACCGAAGGTCGAAACTAGTAAAGAACTATTGAAAATTAAATAACGTAAAAATATTCGTTTGTCTTGTGACTTTATATATACTAGCGAATATATGCACCCTCTGGGTGCAAGTATTAATGTCATGAAATATTATATTAAATTAGAAAGTCTAAAGAAACTAAATAAGAATACAGATGAAATTTGATTTGAAACAGAGAGGAGTATAACCGAAAAATATAACAGCTCTAGCTTCCTCTTGCCATCACCTCCGTCTTTCCTTGCTAAACTTTTCTAATTTAACTATTTAGTTAAAATAGGAAGTAGAGAATAAAATTACAGTTATTTCTTTTTGTTGAAGGATTTCTTTTAAGATTTATCTCCGAGATTTTTGCTCTTATTCATTAAGATAAAATCAAATAATTAGAAATCAACAATACCAAGCACATATTTATTAAAATCAAATTTTAAATATCAATATGCAAATTAGGCTTGCCGTTCACACTGTAAACCGCTATTTGTTGTACATATAAATACAATTGCATGTTATTAGTACGTAGATATGACCAGCAGTATTAATAATGAAAAACAATTTTATTAATAATTGAGGCTAAAATAAAAATGATTCATGGAGAATGTGATGTATAATACCTAAATGGATAGTGACTTGAGTAGTGATATAGTTTCGGTTACAGACAAATAAACACATAATCTCCATTATAATAAGATATATATATATATATGTTGAAAAAATAAATAAAGGAAAGAAAGTATAGAATGGATAATATAGGATATTTTTTTATCAGTTTTACTTACACGTGTTTCGGTCAGGAGTTTATCCATGTGTACATTATTCAAACTATTATTATTTTTAAATAACCAAATGAAATGAAATAATAATAATTTGGTTATTTAAAAATAATGATAGTTTGAATAATGTACACATGGATAAACTCCTGACCGAAACACGTGTAAGTAAAATTGATTAAAATATCCTATATTATCAATTCTATACTTTCTTTCCTTTATTTATTTTTTCAACATACCGTCGGATTCACTTCCAGTTTCATTATATATATATATATATATATATATATATATATATATATATATATATATAATGGACACTCCAGTCGATTTCGACATATGAGTGTTCATACAATGAACGTTCACACACTGATTTGTTTATAGTGGTGAAGGCTTGTGTTCGACCATCCACACTTTTTGGCACAGTCGATAGGAAAGAATTTGTGTATCAAGGGTTGCCACAAACCCAATCAACGACCGACTTCAGGAATTTTGAATTCAGAGTTATCCCTCTCCTAGACTGGTTACCTACCCAAGGCTGAAAGGCCCAGTCTGCCCTACTATTTAACCCATAGCTGAAGGGAGAATATATGGATTCATACCTTTCCCAAGGGTATTAGCGCTATGTGAAATGCCAACAGCTTCGTCTAGGAATCGACGAATCCATTTTCCACGACTCTAACCACTAGCCCACGCGCCTCCATCTATATCTATCTATCTATCTATCTATCTATCCGTCTCTCCTCCGCTCACTCTTTCCATATATATATATATATATATATATATATATATGGAAAGAGTGAGCGGAGGAGAGACGGAGAGAGATATAAACAGATAAAGACTCAGTTAGAAAAATAAAATATTAATATCTATTATGTATAATTCATCTCAAATAATAAACGTAAGTAAATGTTAGTAAATTTACTCCTATAGACCGTATTTTAACATATCATACCATTTTCGAATCAGGTAAACTCCGTCAGGAAATTAAAAACATTCCGGGTCGAATCCGGACCCGCAATCCTGAAATCTTGAATTCCCAAGTTTAATTTTTTTCGGGACGAATTTGTCTTGTACGATAACAATTTTTATAACTTGGAAATAAATTTGGGAATAATCGAAATTAATCGCGAAATCCAGTGAAAGTCACCCATGAAATAGAAATAATTGTTTGTGCGATAAGTAAGGACCTACGTACATCAAATTGTCTTTAAATTAAGAGGCTACAGAATTGAATTATCGTTGAACCATGTGAGCTTATAATAATAATGCAATACTTAATACAGCGATCAATTTTGAGTTTTTTGAAGTTTATTGTTGCCTATCGCATACGGCAGCAGTTTAGGAAAACCAAAAATATTGTTTTTCATGCATCTTTGCAATAAGTTATAAATAGACAAATTATATCATTGTTTTAAGGAAAACTGTTAATTGTTTGAAAAATATTCAATATTGTTCAAGTTTAATAAAATGTAATATGTACTCAATACATTAAGTGTCATTGTTGTGTTGAAGGTCCAATTAAGAGTCCTCTGCAGGATGTAGCTTGATTGTCAACCGGTAGGGCGGCCTTTAATCTAGTGTATAATACGTTATATCGTGAGTTATTACTTACATTCCTTTCTGTCTCGCATATTCATGCATTGTGTTTTTTTTTCTTCTTTCCTTCTTCTTTTCCATTAAATTTTGCACCAAGAGTATCGTCTCAGCCATGCCAATGAATTGTTTTTAAAAATGTCTGAGCTACGCGAACCTGAATGCTGATTGGCTTTAGAAATAACCAATCAGATGTACAGAGGCCCAGGGCTGTGTTGGCATACTCTATTTAAAGCCGTTTGTTCTGTTGGCGTTGAACAAACGGGTAGCGCATTAGGGTTTGATCATCTCCAATGGGGTTTAATTGGCGAGGGGGTATTATGTTGGAAGACCCGAAACCCCTCAATGAACCAGTTAATAACATAACTGACGACGCTACCCAACGCTGGCGTATCTCAAACAGTGCTAAAATGGTCGCATAATCAAATAGATGGATTTTTTTTAAAGCAACACCAGCCGGAAGAGAGACAAGTTGAAGATAAAAGTCTAACCAGAAAGCGGAATGCGATAAAATCCGCGGTAACCACCAATACGCTCTATTTGATATTCTCGCGTAAAACAGCAATTAACTTCGACGGGGTGGCCTATTGTCGGTATCAGCCATGCAGCGAGGGAGTCTACCCCTTTTTCACTAGCGCTAGACATGGAGATTGTTTTTGCTTCTGAGGTGGAGCGCCACACCTACCACCAGCTCCCCACTTTACTGCCCAGATCCCTGTGCTACTCATAAGCTGAGTTGGCGAGGGCAGGTATTCAACTCGGAACCTTGTGGTTCTGAGCCGGATGCTCTACCGACTGAGCTTGCCGAATTCATAAAAACTCCATCTGTCACTTAAATGTTCACGAGAGTGGGTCAAGCGCTATGGCTACACACACGGAAATTGGGGTTTCCTGTTTTTTTTTGTTTTTGTTTTTTGTGTGTTTTTTTCCCCAATTCGCCGGATATTGAGGTCGAACGAGAAAAGTAGTAGCGAGGACTGACATAAAAAGAACACACAAATATACAGGACGAGTTGAAATAAAAAAAAAGACCCTTCTATACATTTATAAAGGACAGATGTGTGTATGTATGTATGTCCGGATGAAACTACGATTAGATTTATATTCGTGAAGATAATTAGAAAAAAAATTTAAATAACAGCATGGAAGTTTTTTGTTTTTTTTTTGGGGGGGGGTCTTTTTGTTTTGATTTTTGTTGTTTTTTTCTTGCATCTAATATTTTAGATAGATAAACCACCAACACAATACACATACTCATAAATTAAATAACAGATTCTATTTCAAAAATTTTAAATTCCCCCCAAACATTAAAAATTAAAGTTCCACATTCATGTTTCTTTTCAGAGTGTCTGGATCAACACAGCGTGTTTTTTTTTTTTTTGTTTTGTCTTGTTTTTTTTTTTGTTTTTTTGCTTTTTGTTTTTTCACATAGTGATTTTAATGGGGCATCCGCGAGGATCCAACTCTTGGTTCAATGATAACAGATCTGCGAGACTATCTTTTCTACCCCCACTCTATCCAAGCGACGCCGGGTAGCCTCTTCTAGTTTAAACATAAAAGATTTGTGAACTGTTAGTGTCAGTTACCCTTTACCCCATATTTTTACGGCACCGGTAACTGGACGCAGTAAAAAAAAAAATAAATAAACAGCAAAAGGTTTGCTACCCCTAGAAGAAAATATGGATTTAGCTCACTTAGAGAATGTTCATTTGTTTTGTTTTTTTTTTTTTTTTCTTTTCTTTAGGAATGAATAAACCGGTTTGGCTTAGTCGGTATTATGAAAAATATGGGTTGTCCTCCCCTGACATTGAACACGGAAGGAAATAGAAACAGGAAGTTAGGAACTGGCAGGGTAGAGCCCTTAGAAATCTTTAGAACAGAAAATGTTGTCTAACAGACTAGACAGCCGAACAGAAGGTTGATACAAAAGAACAATGAGTGGCTTAACAGTCTAACTAAACTGACCAACATAGTAGCAGACCCCCCCCCAAAAAAAAAAACGAATAACGAGTCCACAACTACAGCGACTCGGCAAGAAACTCTTTACCCAAAAACATAAGTGTTTGTGTAATTTTTACTTTCTACATATATATACACGACTTACGACCGCTAAAAATAATAAGTTTTAGCAATTTACGCACCATAAACCTTCTTTGAAATATGAACTTGTCTTCGTCTTTATTTTTTCTTATCGTATTTGGGATACTATAAATTTCCCATAGTATAGCATCCGCCTTGGAATCACAGGTTCTGAGTTCGAGATGGTCAACTCAGCGAATGAGTAGCACAGATTGGTAATCTTAATATGTGTGGTAAAGTGGGAGAGCTGATGATAGGTGTGGCGCAACACCTCAGCAAAAACCATCTCCCTGAAAAAGGGATAGAACCACTCACTGTATGGCTGATACCGACAATATGCCACTCCGCCATCTTTAACTTAAACTAAGAACAGATAAGACACAACATTTTTCTTTAATAGCAGAACATTCTATCTTCATATAATATTCCGCAAAAAATATTAAATTCCTCCGATCAATCGGCTGGTCACGTCAAGCCCAAGCACCTATATGATTGTCCCAACCTTATTGCTCTCATGGCAAGCCCAATCCTTTTTATCATATGGGTGCTAAAGGCGGTGGCTGAGGGTCTTCGTGTCCTGGGAATTACATTAAACTCTATCTGATGGTGAGTTTCCAGTTCTGGAGGTTTGGGGAATGTGGAGCACCACTTTATTACCATTGCTCCTTGGTCCACTCTGACCCGGGTGGTACCTGTTAAGGTCCCATCTATGGTTAAATAGAAAAATGTTTCTTTAAAAAATGGAGTCTTTATCAAGAATGAATTTATTTCAAAATTTGTCAGCATTAAATGACCCACTGTGGTTGATATGCCGTAAAACAAACCAAACCAAACCAAAAAATATTAAATTATTTAAATTAATGGTATATGTTTCCAGGTCATGCACAGGAAAATATTATGGAATAACTCAATCTTTGATCCAGTATATATCTACTAACGCCTCCACGTGAGCAGGTTAAAGTGGGGTTAAATAGATTTTAACTCAGAGTTTTTCCTTCTCCCAGACCGGTTGCCATACAAAGGTTAAAGAACCCAGTCTGCTCCTACTAGTCACCCATACCTGAAGGGAGAATAGTTGGATGCACACCATTCCAAGGGCATAGTTTTTCCCAAGGGTATGAAAATGCAATTAGCCTCGTCCAGGATTCGAACTTGCGTCGCTGAGTTCATTGCCGAACCATTTCCTTCGACGATAACCATTACACACGAGCCTCTCCATCCAATAACTCAATGCTGAAGGAAACTATTGAATGATCTTGTGATCTGCAACCCTGAAACAAATGCCAGCAAATGTACATATAAATGACAGTTCTTGTAAAAATTATACCATGAATTTAAATAATTAAATCTAGTTTATTTGATGTACATCTTATGAAAATAGAATGTTCAGCTATTAAATAAAAATGTTTTGCATCTTATCTGTTATTAGTATATTTACTGCTAAAATCAAAAATAAAAACATTGTGAACATCCTCCTATTTCATATTTTTTGCATAGTGTAGTATATTTGAGGCGAGCTCTGTTGTTGTTTTCTCTCAACCTCTAAACGGTCAGTTATCATCATTATCATCATCATCATCAACATAGCAGTCATCAGTGACAAGGCCATATTGGATTTGGGGTCTCGAAATGTGTATATCTGAACAATTTGCAAAAAAAAACGAATATGGACAAATACTCAAGTCGTGTAAAGTGTCAATGAGCCTCTTGTTGAGATCATAAAATATTCAACACAGACGTCCATTTTAGGACGGGAAAAAACACGGAAGAAAATTAGTGAATTAATGGGCTGAATTTTCTTACCTAATCAGAATAGTCGTGTCAAGAGGGCAGGCAAAAAAATCACGTCTCATATAAAAATGAGGTTATAGATTTGCTTTTATCAATGTCATCGTCTTTGCTCACTTTGCCTTCTCTCTCTCTCTCTCTCTCTCTCTCTCTCTCTCTCTCTCTCTCTCTCTCTTCTGTTTCTTTCTCTGTAGCTCTATTTATCTACTTTATATATAATATATAATATATATTATATATATATATTATATATTCTCATCTAGGCTCTCTTTCACTTCCTATCTCTCTTCTCTCTCTCTCTCTCTCTCTCTCTCTCTCTCTCTCTCTCTCTCTCTCTCTCTCTCTTCCCTCTGTAGCTCTATTTATCTACTTATGTCTCTCTCTCTCTTTCTCTCTCTCTCCTCTCTCTACTCTCTTCACTCTTTTTCTCTCTCTCTCTCACTCACTTTCTTTATTCTTTCTCTCTCTTCTCTCTTCATTTCTTTCTTCTCTCTCTCTCTCTCTCTCTCTCTCTCTCTCTCTCTCTCTCTCATTTCTTTTCTCTCTCTTTCTCTCTCTCTCTCTCTCTCTCTCTCTCTCTCTCTCTCTTCCTCTCTCTCTTTCTTCTCACGTTTATCTTTCTTCACCTCTTCCAGCCTCTCTCTCTTTCTCTCACTTTCTTCCCACTCTTTCGAGCTTCTTTCTCACACACACACACACACACATACACACACTTAGCTCACTTTTATGTTTCTTTTTCCTCTATGGACTCTTTGTCTCCCTATCTATCTCTCTTTGCTCTCCTCTCTATCACACACACACTTTCTTCTCACTCATTGTCCTCTCTCTCTCTCTCCTCTCTCTCTCTCTCTCTCTCTCTCTCTCTCTCTCTCTCTCTTGTCTCCTTGTGTTCTGAGTGGACACTAGTGCAATAATGCATGTAGGTGCGAGCGTTTCAATATGCATTATTGATTGGTTGGTTTCAACGCTATATCAACCTGATTATCGTGGTAGGAAATCCACACGTCGTCCCGAGTTCAAATCCCGGACGAGGTTATTTGCATTTCACATAACGCCATAATACCCTTTGGAAATGTATGAACATAGCTATTTTTCTCATTAGCTATAGGTAAATACCGGGACAGACTGGGTTCTTCAGCCTTGGTTAGGCAACCTGTCTAGGAGAGGGAAAAACTCTGAATTCAACCCAGCAGTAAAAAGAAAAGAAAAAAAAAGTAAAGTCGTCGGGGTGGCCTAAACTCGGTATCAGTCAATCAGCGAGGGAATCTATCCCCTTTTTACTAGCGCTAGACGAAGGAGATTGTGTTTGCGTCACACCTACCATCAGCCACACCTACCATCAGCCTCTTACTTTACCGCACAGATCCCTGTGCTACTCATACGCTGAGTTGGCGAAGGCCGGTATCGAACTAGAAATCTTGTGGTTTCTAGCCGAACACACTACCGACTGAGCTAACCCGACCCTAACACCCAACAGTAGTCCGCTTAAAAATCACCCCGTGTCACATCCTGCCCTTGGTAGAGGGTTTGGGTTGATATATACAACGGGACGTATCAGTTGAAGATACTCACGAAAAGATGACCTTGAATATTGTTCTGCAACGCTATTTTGTGACGCTATCATAAATGACTTAGATACCAATGGGATTTACTTGAGGGAGACCATTGCCCAAGGCAATCCCACTTATTCTTTCTTTATTGTACAATGGCAGAATACTCTCCGGATATCAGCATCATCATCACCATCATGCCATGCCGGCAGCACGGATAACCTTGACAATCCCTCGCCAACCATCCCTATCGGTCATCAACCCGGGAGGTCCTCTGTGCAGCATCCGGAATCCGCGCAGAGCGGATCGATCTTGGCCCTTGCTGGGCGGTCCACACTGGCGAACGTTACGTATGGGTTTATCTTTGCCTCTCCAGCATTGTCCAGCATATCTTCTTCGTCTTATTTGAATAGTTTGTGTGATAGGGGGAAAGTGGCCGTATAGTTGTTTTCTTGTTAGGTGTTGTTTCCACGATGCGGTCTTTCCGGACATACCTCGTCCTAATCATGTACACAGCTGTACCTTGACTTACGAGTTTTATTCTTTTCGCTCGCAACTCAATTTCCTCGTATATCAAATAAATTTTTCACATTAAAATAAATTAAAATGCCCTTAATCCGTTCCAACACCACCTCTACCAAAAAAAAAAACTTCCTAATTTTTTTATGTTTTTTTTTTTTTTTTAGATTCGAAACATTGCAGGGACCGGTTAGCTCAGTCGGTAGAGCGTTCGGCTTGAAACCACAAGGTTCCTAGTTCGATACCAGTCCCCGCCAACTCAGCGTATGGGTAGCACAGGGATATGTGCGGTAAAGAGCTGATGGTAGGTGTGGCGTCCACCTCAGATGCTAAAACAATCTCCTTGGTCTAGCGCTATTGCAAAGGGGATAGACTCCCTCGCTGACTGGCTAATACCGACTTTAGGCCGCCCCGACGACTTTACTTTTTACTATATGGAAATAAAATAGAATGTAATGGATTATATAAGCGGTGCCTGCGACCCGCGCTATGAACTCCTTAGCTGTTTGAAGGCGTTTTTTCCCGAAAAGTTAATGCGATAATGTCGGTAGATTTACCCCTCTTTATAATAGCCTCTTTATTTTAACAAATAATTTTAATTACTATAAAAGATAGATGTCTTATCCTATACACAGATAGAAAAAAATGACTATAATTCCAAACAGTGTGGTGGTCATCCTCAAAGGAATGTCCCTTGAAGTTGACGAAGACCGTTCGTCTTGCTTGAACAAGACGAACCTTTCTGTTTCTGCTGCCCCATTATGTGGGGGTTAACAATGTATCGAGGGAAAAGTATTCGGGGGTAATAAAAGTGTATACACATAACAATATGTATCCGAGTTGTTCCTGAAAATAACAGAGCAAGATGGAACCCAGAGAGACAACCCCAAGAAAAGAGAGAGAAAGCAGATACCAGGTCCAAGAGAAGCACAAATACTGATATGACCCGATAAAAGAACCCAGAATAACTACGCAATAGAATAACAAAACGGTAACTTTCTTTCTTGTGTTGTTTTGTTAGTTATTATAAGGGAGGATATTTCTTCCTACAAAAAAGTTGGACTCGTCAAGTGAAAGATATAAAAGATATATACTAGACGGAGTTAGTGGTAGTAGCTAGTCTTGCTAACAGAGTATTCATTACTGTTGTTTGAAGAACTGCATGTTTGATTCTATTTATTATATCCCCTTATACCAAAAGGTAATAAACTTATTTGTTAACCTTTTCCAGATTTACTGGGAAAATAAAACCTTACACCTACGACCCGCTCAGGCGGGGGTCCAGTGAGCTTCGGCCACTGGACCGGTGAGATGGTAAATTAATAGCGTCGATCCCAAGGGCCATCCCTCCAGACAATAACTGCCCCCTTGACTTAAAGGGGCAGGGCTGGGTTTATTGCCCAGCGCCTGAGGCGCCCCCCTTGAGGGGGAATGCCGACGGGATCGACGCAATTTTTCCACCTGCCACCCACGAGTCTCGGCTTGTGGGTGGTCCCACATAAATAGGGCCTTCGTGCCTGACCCGGTACGCGTGGGGGTACTGCGAAAATAAAACCTTTTCCATATTCAATCTTGTTTATTGATAAACACAGTCACAACATTTTATCTCATCCTCGTCGCCAAAATGTTGTGACTGAGTTTTTCAATAAACAACATTGAATCCGGAAAGAGTTAACAAATAAGTTATTTAGCCTTGGTTACACAACCAGTCTAGGAGAAATAAAAATCTGAATTATCAAAAATTGACCTTGTGTCGTATCCTGCTCGTGGTGGAGGGGTTGGGTAAATACATATTTTTAATTCATTTTTAGGCCTGTTTATTTTATGCGACGTCCTTTAGGATTGTAAATGAAGGGATTGTGTGTAGAAATGTTTTCAATGTAACTTTTTTCCAGTAGATTTTGGGGATGCAAAATAATCTGACGGCTTCATAACTTCCTAGCATACACTTATTGTATTATAAGGGCCTCTCATCGTGGTGTAATGGTAAGCAAGCTAGTCTCACAGATCCATTACTACTGAATAGCGCATTTGATCCTCGATGGATGCCCCATACTTGAGACCTTGTGTCACATCCTACTCGTGACGAACGGGTTGGGTAAAAAAGGGCGTCCTATCATGGTAAAATGGTTAGCAAGCTAATCCCCCAGATACATTACAACTGAAAATCCACCTACACTAACGAAACTCTTCTATTAAATTTGTTAAAAATCTTATCCTATCCCTCGTGCTGTACACCTACTCGAGAATGCGCACACATCTATCACCTCCCGCTACCACTCGTACCCTCCCCCATCTACTGCAACAGGTGCAGTTATTGTGACAAGACAGTGACCACGTTAGTCATCACAAAGTCGACTTGATGTTTATTATTGTTACGTGAAATGCCGTTTATTTTTACATTTTCACTATTTTGTCTTTTATATGGTGAAATGTTTAGCAAACTAGTTTCCCTGATATATTATTACTGAATAACGAATTCGACCTTCGCTGGATGCACACTACTTGTGACAATGTGTCACATCCTACCCGTAGCGAAGGGGTTGAATAAATACCTACCTTCATTGTATCCAAACGCGATGCTAAATGCACGTGAGTGGGGGGGGGGCAACCAGATGGAATAGAATGCACTAGCAAAGGTAGGCCTGCTGACCAATCTCGCTGATCGCTCGACCCCGCGAAACAGCCACGTCATACCCAGGTAGTTTTACGCGCCAAATTTATGCCCTGTCGATAATGTCGCTGATTTCTCAGAACAAAATAAAATGGATAAAGCAAAGCATAGGCGATTGTTTCGAGTCTGGGAAGAGGTCTTTACACAGAAATACATCGATGATCAACGCTCTATGTTTCACCCGCACGCAACAGAAAACGATTTTCTTTTTTTCTTACATTGGCCGCACCTCTATTTTTTTTTTCTTCTTCTTCTGACTGTAATTATTTGTTAGTTGAGTTGTTTGTGCTGATGCGCCGCCCCGAACACCAACTCAACCCACCCTCAGCTATATAACCCAATCTTCTTCTTCTTCTCCTCCTCCTTCTCCTTCTTCTTCTTCTGATAGTCCTCTTTATTCTCTTCCTATGATGCACCGCTTCCCGACCCTCACTCAACCCATCCTAGACTATAATCTTCTTCTTCTTCTTCTTCTTCTTCTTCTTCTTCTTCTATCAGTCCTTTTTATTCTCCTCCTCCTCTGATGCACCAACTCCAACCCCAACTCAACCCACCCTTGACTGTATAACCTTCTTCTTCTTCTTCTCTTCTTCTTCTTCTTCCATGCTCCCTCTCCTCCATTTCTTCTTCTCTTCTTCTCTTCTTCTTCTTCTTCTTCTTCTTCTTCTCTTCTTCTTCTTCTTCTTCTTCTTCTTCTTCTTCTTCTTCTTCTTCTTCTTCTCTCTTCTTCTTCTTCTTCTTCTATCAGTCCTTTTTATTCTCCCCACCCTCAGATGCACCACCTCCCGACCCCAACTCATCCACCCTCGACTGTATAACCTTCTTCTTCTTCTTCTTCTTCTTCTTCTTTTCTTCTCTTCTCTATCAGTCCTTTTTTATTCTCCTCCTCCTCTGATGCACCACCTCCCAACCCCAACTCAACCCACCCTTGACTGTATAACCTTCTTCTTCTTCTTCTTCTTCTTCTTCTGTCCATTTGCTCCCTCTCCTCTCATCTTCTTCTTTCTTCTTCTTCTTCTTCTTCTTCTTCTTCTTCTTCTTCTTTCTTTAGATCCTTCTTCTTCTTCTTCTTCTTCTTCTTCTTCTTCTTCTTCTTCTTCTATCAGTCCTTTTTATTCTCCTCCTCCTCCTCTGATGCACCACCTCCCAAACCCACCCTCGACTGTATAATCTTCTTCTTCTTCTTCTTCTTCTTCTTCTTCTTCTTCTTGACTAAGTTTTCAATGACTAACCCTTGTCCCCACGCTCCCTAAAATGTGACTGGTA
>CM042137.1:106392998-106427998 GCA_023376005.1 Doryteuthis pealeii | reverse complement strand
TCTAGACCTCAATACCTACCATTTGTAGAACTTACAACAAAAAAGTACCATATTTCTTAAACAGAACATTTTTTATATAGCAGTAAATAAACTAATAACAGATGAGACGCAAAGCATTTTCTTCTTTTTCAATTGAAAACAAAACCCTGAACCAAGACCAAATAAAACTTTTCTCGGGTAGAATTTTACAAGGAAACCAGATGTTTATATTTACCCCTGAATTGATTTGAGGACACTAGGGACTAAAATTTTTGTATAGCAGTAAATAAACTAATAACAGGTGCAACGTAAAACATTTTCGGACCAAGTTACCTTTAAGCACCCCAGGGGTGACCTGAATTCAGAAGAACATGTTTCGCTTTGCAGCGTCAATACCCGGTTGTTTGTTAGGGTTAGGGGTTAGGGTTAGGGTTAGCAGTTAGTTTTATAATTTTTTTTAAATTCGTCTAAAAATCGTCTGGTAACAAAACATGTCCCTCTGAATCCAGGTCGCCCTGGGGTGCTTAAAGGTAACTTGGTCCACATTTTCTTCTTTAATAGCTAAACATTATAGCTTCGTGAAATAGTCATAAAAAAATACAGATTCAAAACTGACTCTTATCATTCAAATTCCTACCTTCTGACCAGACCCCAATACATAGATTTTTAGCATCCAAAATTCTGATTTCTATTTAAAACCAATCGATATTTCTGTTGTCATCAAAAATGAAGCTATACTGATCCCAGACTCTAAGCACAACATTGATGTAAAGAAATGGAAACGAAAGAGTCCAAGAACACAGAAGCTTTCCATATCACTCAATAAGTCCCGGGCCTGACATATAGATGGCGCCACTAATAAAAAGAAATCCATATAATTTTTAAATTACTAATCTTCAAATGGCACGTGTCAAAATTTGAGCGCAATCGGATAATTAGTTTACAAATTACAGTTATTTAAGTGAAGCTACTGTTGCAAATTTTCAAAAAATGGAAAAATCAGAATTTTGTGTTGATAAAACATTGCTTTTTTATGGGAACAAATACTGTTCAAACAAAGCAATGGCTTGATAAGAGTTATTCGGACTCTGCTCCGTCGGAAACAACGGTTAAGAGGTGATATGCTGATTTTAAATGCGATCGTACAGACATAAATGATGCTGAACGCTCAGGTCGACCAAATTCGGAGTTGTTCCGGAAAACACAAAAAAATTCCACAAAGTCGTTTCGGTCGATCGTAAATTGAAGTTGCGTGAGATAACAGAGAAGTTCAAGATATCAGAATGAAGATATTCT
The DNA here is from genome assembly GCA_023376005.1 of Doryteuthis pealeii. Taxonomy (NCBI): domain Eukaryota; kingdom Metazoa; phylum Mollusca; class Cephalopoda; order Myopsida; family Loliginidae; genus Doryteuthis; species Doryteuthis pealeii. The sequence continues at coordinate 106,426,723 of CM042137.1, read as the reverse complement.
ACCTTATAGCTTCATGAAATATTCCTTAAACAAAATACATTCAAACACTGAATCTTATCATTCAAATCTCCACCTTCTGACCAGACCCCAATACATAGATTTTCAGCATCCAAAATTATTATTTCAATTTAAAATCAATCGATATTTCTGTTGTCATCAAAAACAAAGCTATACCGATCCCAGACTCTAAGCACAACATTGATAAAAAGAAATTGAAACGAAAATCTCCAAGAACACTCAGAAGCTTGTTACCATTTGTAGAACTTAGAAAAAACAATAATCATATTTTGTAAACATGACATATTATTTTTCATTCATCAGTTAATCGATTCGACACCTTCACCGCAAACAATTCGAAACACAAATGATTTCGCTCGACCTTATGAATATACAGGCATTTTTTTAATTTTATTTTCCTCTCACTTTTAGGAGGCACCCTCCAATTGTAGCAATAACATAATTGTGTCATCATGGGGATTACTAAACTCCAAAGCTCTACTTTATTTGATGCTACATGCATTATGCACTTTGAAATCATTTGTTAGAACAGCCAAACAATCTACATATGAACGGCGTTGCCCTTAGGATCAAACAAAACATTTGCTACTTGGAGTATTGAATAATCTGATTGGCTTGTAAATTCCCCACTAAATGTGGCCGCCAACAGAATAATATAAAAAGAATGAAATGAAGCAAGAAAAAATAAGTAGGTTTTGTTTTGTTTTTGTTTTTTGTTTTGTTTTTGTTTTTTTTGGGTTTTTTTTTTGTATTTGCATGTTCATTGATAGATTTTTAGTCACAAGTGAGAAAATCATTAAGATATATATATATATATATATATATATATATATATATATATATATATATATATATATATATATATATCAAGTTATTTATTATCATTTATTTATTTTATTATATATATTACCTCATTTATTTTACATTGCAAATATATATATTTATTTCACATTCCAAATATGTATAGATTATATATATATATATATATATATATATATATATAACCAAAGAAATATGGCCGTACTTTTTCTTTATTATTATTATTTATTTATCATTCTTATCTACCAATTATTTATCATTTATCATTATCAGTATTTATTAATATTCATTATTATTATCATTTATTATTACTGATATTCATTATTATTATTTATTATTCATTATTTATCTATTGATATTTGTTATTATTTCTTTGTGTTATAATCATTTTATTATAATTTCTTGTTCTTATTATTGATTTATTATTCTAAATAATAATAATAATAATAATAATAATAATAATAATAATAATAATAATAATAATAATAATTAGTAAAATGTGAAGTGGCTTAATATATTCAAGAAATGAAATATCCGGAATTCCGATATTCTATTTTCTTGAATATCAACGAATAGTCGGTGCATCTCAATAAAACCGGAACTTATTCTGACAATCAATCTCCCAGAAAATCTCAATCTCACCGAACAATTTGTTTTATTAAATTCATTTTAAAAGACGTGAGTAATATTTTAGAGTACTTGAGGCGCGTGGTGTAATGGTTACCGACTTTTACGTCTGTGACAAAACACTAAAATACAGCGTATTTCAAAAAGCGTTAGTTTTTTTTTCTATGGGAGTTCCTTTATGGTATTAAGATTTTAAGATTTTTTTAATGTGTGAATCGGTCAAGTTACTATATTAGGAAATTAGATCAATTTGCGGCGTAAGCTGATGACCAGTGTTAGAGTTTTGGCTCAGCATTCTGTGGTCGCTTGTTCGATCTCCAGTGCGGGAGATCACGATATACACTGCTGATGAGACCTAATAACTCTAAACAGCTGTCTAGTGTTTCCGTATATTGCATGCGGTGTTTACTGAATTTTCTGGTCATGGCAATTTAATTATATATCAGTTTTTCTTTCATTTCTAAACTTTGATGCTGTAGAGTACTTAGACTGCTGATGGGACCTAATAAGTCTAAACAGCTGTCCAGTGTTTCCGTATGCTGCACGCGGTGTTTGCTGAATTTTCTGGTCATGGTAATTTAATTATATATCAATTTTTATTTTATTTTTCTAAACTTTGATGCTGTAGAGTACTTAGACATTTAACAAGCAACTAAACTGGCACTCTCAACAGGTACGTTTCGGATGTCTGGTGAGGAGGGTGAGTAAACACCAGCATCACAAAAAGAAAACATGAGCTGAAAAAGAGCGGACAAGCTCTAGGGGATCCAATCGACATTGACAGTAGTTACTACACACATAAACCCCCCCCAATTGGTTAGATGCGGCTCCTTGGCCCTGGTCGTCGACCCATCTAGGAGAAGGAAGAGTCGGTTATTAAACCACCGCCACCGAGTGGCTTTACATGATCCCGAGGAACGGCTAGGAGAGTAGACCCAAAACAAATCCGGAGCCGGAGTCCCGCTGAATTCAGTGCTACACAGCAACTCATGCAACACTGCCATTGCCAAACTGCATTGGTTTCTTACTGTTAAGTTTCTGACCGCCATTCTTGGCCAGTTGTAAAGGACTTAAAGTAAGTAAGTCCTGAGCTATGGAATCCTTTGGTAAGTGAATAAGTCCTGAGTTATGGAATCCTACGTAGTGTCAAAGGTCCAGTGATATAATCCTATGTTCCGTCGTCCACGAAGGTTCAAAGCATTGTGAGTAGGTATGACCAAACAGCCGGTATAAATAACATATCAGCAGTAGCAGAGTACTGCCAATGATTGGCCAAGAATTGGCCACATGATTATCGCCGAGTCTATAAGTAGAAGTGTGCATTTGACACACGCCTTATAACACAAGGAAGCGCGTGGTGTAATAGTTAAAGTCATGGGAAATGGACTCGTCGCCCCGAGTTCAAATCCTGGATGTGGTAATTGCATTTTCACTTAACGCTAATACCCTTGGGAAAGGTATGAATCTTACTCCCCCCCAGCTATGGGTAAATAGTAGGGCTGACTGGGCTCTTTAACCTTGGTTAGGCAACCGGTCTAAGAGAAGGAAAACTCTGAATTCAAACCTGCTGAAGTCCGCTTAAGAAATTGACCTTGTGTCACATCCTGCTCGTGCGGAGGGGTTGGTATATATATATATATATATATATATATATATATAACAAAAAACTTCAACACTTACCTTTACTTTGGACCGCAGTGGCAATGTGGAGAGGGGGGATCTGCTGCTTGGGCAACAGCACATCTCCATATCCCCCGCACAGGCTAAAAATTTGGACACTACGCCATTGTCTTTCGCAGATGGATGGATGCCAACATCAATTTTTCTAAAACATGCTCTTTATACAGGGTTCACTCTCAATAAAAAAAAATTTTTAACCGACCTCGTAAATACAACTGGATACTAATAAACATATCCACCTATTCGGATAAACACAGAAATCCGTGCTAACCTGGTGTACTTCTTTGCAATGAAAACAAAGCCTGGTTTGTTGTCACACGTCCAACTATAGATTATTCGCCTTCGAACGAAACTAGCCGTGTGAAGTTCATCACATTAGAGACGGTGGCGGGGAAGTGAGGCTCGGTGGCCGACACAAAGTATGAAAAATGATAATTTTATTGACAGTCGATCAGTCTGCTCTTCTCACACAGTCGATCAGCTCGGCTGAGCAAAACGGGATAGGGTGGAACGTCTAACACAAGAAGAAGAAGAAGAAGAAGAAGAAGAAGAAGAAGAAGAAGAAGAAGAAGAAATGGAGGAGAGGGAGCAAATGGAAAGAAGAAGAAGAAGAAGAAGAAGAAGAAGAAGAAGAAGAAGAAGAAGAATGATGGTAACTCTTTGCCAATGAATTAGTGACTCTATCAATCAAACAGACGTTCAGGTGTGAAACAGGGTCACGTGATACAGATTTAATTTTCCATGATTATTTGTCTTTTTTAATTTTCATTCATTTTCCTTTTCTTTTTCTGTTTTTTTTTTTTAACCATTTTTAAGGGGTACTTTTGTTTTTAGGGTTACTTTTATTGTTCTTTTTCTGTTTTATTTTTTTTGTTTTTGTTTTTATATTCAGTTTTTTTTTTATTTAGGTCTGTTTTTTTTTTCTTCTATTTTCTTTCATCTTACTTAAATAAATGTTTTTTACTTCTTTTTTTACTTCAGAGTTTGTTGTTTTTTTTTAATTTGATTTAATTTTTTAATTTAATTCATTTTTGCCGTCTGTTGCTTTATCTTTCTGTTTTAATCGAACTCGTGGTTTAATTCCACGCTTTAATTAGTATATACAAAGAAAGGTAGATATAAATAAAGGTTTATATATATATATATATATATATATATATATATATATATATATATATATATATAAGGTGTGTCTAAAAGTATTGATATTTTTTTTACTTTTTTACATACACCTTGTATTCTGAAAGAAAAATAACGCACCATTCATTCTTCATTTCTATCTTGGTAACTATACCTTTAAACGTTGTACTTTTTGACACACCTTGTATTCTGAAAAAATAATAAATGTAACGTTATTTTTTTAGAATACAAGGTGTGTCAAAAAGTACAAAAACCTTGATCATTTTTTGACTCACCTTTTATATATAGAGAAAATTACGTATTTGAATTTTAGATTTTTTATTTTAGCACTTTATACAAAGTATTTAGGACATTGAAGTTGTGCGAAAGATTTTTCTATGGTCAAAGTCTTCATTCAAAATATTTTTTAAAAAGCAATGTTTAATGCATAGTTTGCAAATTTCGACTATTATGTTAACATGTAAATGTATTGTAATGTTGATTTTCTTGTAGCGATTTTCTAAACGTGTGACAGGTATATTCGTGTATAAGGATTTTATATCCAGGCTGGCTAGAGATTTGTTTGTCATGTTTCTATTATTATTTTGTTGAGTAGGTTATTTATTTATAATCGTTACCATCTCTGACCCAGTGTGGTAGTACATTGTAGTAACGAGTCGGACTTATCTGACTCAAAGCGTCCTCGATGCCTGGCCTGCGAAACTGTCCCTGGCAAGGAAAGGAATGTGGTTGGGGGAAGAAGGAATGTAGTACGCCATTATGCCTACTCTGAGTAAGAAGTGTCAAGAAGTTGGAGGGGCAGAATGGACGTTTTATAGAGGTTGCATTATGGGTGACTACCTATGGTGCATTGCAACTTTTACTTGGCTATAAAAGCGACCTATTTTGGCTTGAACAGTGCACTCCATTTTTGTTCTTCAGTAACAGAGGGTCGAGAGAGCGTAAGAGGAAGTGAAAGAAGAGAAAGAAGAAGAAGAAGAAGAAGAAGAAAGAAGAAGAAGAAGAAGAAGAAGAAGAAGAAGAAGAGAGAGAGAGAGAGAGAGAAAGAGAAGCTGGTGGACAATTTTCATACATTTTGAGCCATAGTAATGACTCTAACGGGTTTCAACTATGACTAAAATAAGATCTTCTTAAATTGTGAACTACATCAATACATCAATAAAACTATATAAAAAGGTGTGTCAAAAATGTATCTTTTTGTACTTTTTGACACACCTTGTATTCTGAAAAAATAACGTTCCATTCATTCTCCATTTCTATCTTGGTAAATACAGCTTTAAACTTGGCACTTTTTTTTGACACAGCTTGTATTCTGAAAAAGATTGATGAGTGGAACTTTTTTTTTCAGAATACAAGGTGTGTCAAAAGTTTTTTAAAAATCTCGATATTTTTTTTACACACCTTGTATGAAATGCTTACCTATTTAAAATGATTCAAAATATTCTCTACTGTGTGTAAATGGAAACCATAGGCATAAAAATAACTCCTCTCCAAACCAAATGTCATTTAAAAAATGATTATGCTGAAGAACAAGAGGTCTATTTTGAAAAGAATGAACGTTTCATTCGTTGTTAATTTCTGTCTTTGTAAATACAGTTTTAGTCCCGATACGTTTTCAACACACTTTGTATTTTAAAGAAAATGAACGTTTTATTCATTTATTTATTTCTGTCTTGAGGCATACAGCTTCAGTCTCGGTATTTTTTCAACACACTTTTTTATTTTGAAAAGAATTAACGTTTCATTTATTGATCATTTTTGTCTTGGTAAATACAGCTTTAGTCATGATATTTTCGCAACATACTTTGCATTTTAAATAAAATGAAGGCTTCATTCGTTGTTCATTTCTGTCTTAGTAGATACAATTTCAGTCGCGATACTTTTTCAGCAGACTTTGTATTTTTTTTTAAATATGAACTTTCAATCATTCTGAACACCTCGTATTTTGAAGATGAATGTTTCATTCATTATTCATTCTTTCTTGGTAACAATAGCTTCAGTCTCGATACTTCTTGAACACACCTCTTATTTTGAAGAAAATGAACGTTTTATTCATTGTTTATTTCTGTCAAAGGGCCGGATTAGCTCAGTCGGTAGAGCGTTCGGCTAGAAACCACAAGGTTCCTAGTTCGATACCAGCCCTCGCCAACTCAGCGTAGCACAGGGATCTGTGCGGTAAAGTAAGGAGCTTATGGTAGGTGTGCGCTCCACCTTAGACGCTAAAATAATCTCCTTCGTTAGCACTAGTGAAAAGGGGATAGACTCCCTCGCTGTATGGCTCATACCGACATTAGGCCGCCCCGACAACTTTATTTATTTCTGTCTTAATAAATACAGTTTCATCTCGATACTTTTTCAACTCACTCTTTATTTTGAAACAAATCAAATGGTTAATTCATTGTTCAATTCTGTCTTTACAAATACAACTTCAGTCTCCATACTTTTTCAACACATCTTGTATTTTGAAACAAAATTAACGTTTCATTCATTGTTCATTTGTCTTAACTTCAGTCTCGATGCTTTTTCAACAAACTTTATATTTTGAAACAAAATTAACGTTTCATTCATTGTTCATTTTTATGTCTTGGTAAATGTACATTCAGTCTCGATACATTTTCAAAACACTTTGTATCTTTTTAAGAATTAACTTTTTTATTAATTGGAAACACACCTCGTCTTTTGAAGAAAATGAATGTTTCATTCATTGTTCATTTCTGTCTTGAAAAATACAACTTCATTCTCGATAGGTTTTCAACACTTCTCCTATTTTGAAGAAAATCGGCGTTTCATTCGTTGCGAACACGCCTTGTATTTTGAAGAAAATTAACGTTTCGTTTATTGTTTATTTCTGTCTTCTTAAATATACCTTTAGACTTGATAGTTTTTCAATACATTTCGTATATCAGAATTTACTTTGGTCTTTCTTTTTACTAGTGGTACAAGAATCTTAATAATTAATGATAATTAGTTAGTATAATTATTTAAAAATTGGTTTAAAGAATACGGTAGTGTCTGTATAAGTTACGCGTACATACAACACCATTTCATACAAGAAACCTGAGCATCTGCGTATTTCGGTATCGGTGGGTGTTTAGGAATGAATTCCCCGTAGATACTGAGGTGAAACTCTACTGCGCTGCAAACCGATTTCTCAAAGCTATCTACCTTATAAGGGTCAACATTCGAGTCACATGTTTTCTATCATTTCCCAATTAAAGGCAAAATGGAAAGGAATGATGGAAAGTGGGAAATAGAAATTGTGCATCATAAAAGGGTTAACATCCAATATCTATGTCCCTATCAATATTGCCCAAGCGTTTTGTTTTTTGTTATTTTTTGCTCTTCCTTCTCAGCGGCCTTGAACCCGTCAATAGTAAAAAGATATGGCTCATCTGCCATTCACCAGCAGGTAAGTGACAGGGAGAGTATTCTATTAAATGGCAGATTAAAAAATACAAGAATTTACAAAGAAAGAATGGAAGGAGAAAGAAAGAAGAAGAAAGAAGAAAGAAAGAAAGATAAAAGTGCCAATACAAAGGAAGAAAGAAAGAATAAATAAAAGTACCAAATAAATAAAGAAAGAAAGAGTAGATAAAAGTGCTTATGAAAAAAAATGAATGAAAGAAAGAACAAATAAAAGTAGCAATGAAGAAAGAAAGAAAGAAAGAAAGAAAGAATAAAAGTGCCAATCCAAAGAAGACAGAAAAATAATAAAAGTACAAATAAATAAAGAAAGAAAAAAGAGTAGATAAAGTGCTAATGAAAAAAAATGAATGAGAAAGAACAAATAAAAGTAGCAATGAAGAAAGAAAAAGAAAGAAAGAAAGAATAAAAGTGCCAATCCAAAGAAAGACAGAAAGAATAAATAAAAGTACCAAATAAATAAAGAAAGAAAAAAGAGTAGATAAAAGTGCTAATGAAAAAAATGAATGAAAGAAAGAACAAATAAAAGTAGCAATGAAGAAAGAAAGAAAGAAAGAAAGAAAGAAAGAAAGAAGAAAGAAAGATAAAAGTGCCAATCAAAAGAAAGAAAGAAAGGATAAATAAAGTATCAAATAAATAAAGAAAGAGTAGATAAAAGTGCTAATGAAAAAATGAAAGAAAGAAAGAACAAATAGAAGTAGCAATGAAGAAAGAAAGAAAGAAAGAAAGAAAGAAAGAAAGAAAGAAAAAGTAGATAAAAGTACCAAGGGAAAGGACGAAAGAACAGAAGTGTCGGAAGAAGAAGAAAAAAATAAGTAAAATAGAAAGAAAAAAAAAAAGAAACAATGAAAGACCGAAAGAAAGAACTTATAAACCAAACACTTAAAGAAAGATAAATAGTCTTGAAAAGTTGGTTATAAGAAAGAAAGAAAGAAAGAAAGAAAGAAAGGAAAAGTAAATAAAAGTACTAAGAGAAAGAAAGGAAGAAATAAAGGAAAAAAGGATTAGAGGAAGGAAAAAATAAGTAAAGAAAGATGGTGAAAGAAAGATGGTGAAAGAAAGAAAGAAGAAAGAAAGAAAGATGGTTAAAGAAAGAAAGAAAGAAGGAAAGATGGTGAAAAAAAGAAAGAAAGATGGTGAAAGAAAGAAAGAAAGAAAGAAAGATGGTGAAAAAAGAAAGAAAGAAAGAAAGAGAGAAAGAAGAAAGAAAGAAAGAAAGATGGTGAAAAAAGAAAAGAAAGAAGAAGAAAGAAAGAAAGAAAGGAAAAGTAAAAAAAGTACTAAGAAAAGAAAGGGAGAAATAAAGGGAAAGGATTGGAGGAAGGAAAAAATAAGAAAGAAGAAAGAAAGAAAGAAAGAAAGAAGAGAAAGAAAGAAAGAAAGAAAGAAAGAAAGATGGTGAAAAAAAAGAAAGAAAGATGGTGAAAGAAAGAAGAAAGAAAAAGAAAGAAAGAAAGATGGTGAAAAAAAGAAAAAAAGATGGTGAAAGAAAGAAAGAAAGAAAGAAAGAAAGAAAAAGAAGAGAAGAAAGAAAGATAAAAAAAGAAAGAAACAAAGGTAGGAAAGATAATATATATAAGTTTATATTTGAAGACAATCCTAAAAAGATGAAGAATAAAATGGAAAGAAATAAAAAGAAAAATGGTGGACTGGATAAGGCGGTAAAAAAGGCAGGTGGCAAAAACGAGAAATTAGGTGAACCGATTGCAATCTGCTCGGACAATCGGTGGTCCTTTTTTTTTCTTGTCTTTTTCTAGTGCAGACCCCCGATAGAAAGTATGTAATGAATGTTTGACACAGAAGTTTAGCAAGGAGCAGAAAAAAAAGAAGTAAAATAAATAAGCGAGAAAAAAGCTGTGAAACCTCAGGAGAGAAATTAGCAAATTGACACGCGATGGAAGGGAATAGGAGTTGGTTGACTGGGGGGGGGGGGCGTGAGAGTGGGGAGAAAGAAAGAAAGAAAAGAAAGAAAGAAGAAAGAAAGAAAGAAAGAAAGAAAGAAAAAGAAATGCAGAGGATAAGAAATGGAAAATAAAGAGAAAATAAAAAAGAAATGTTAACACAAATGTAAAAAAAATGAAAGAAAGAGAAAAGATACACCATGAAAAGAAAGAAAGAAGGAAGGAGAGACAAAAGAAGGAAAGAAGGGAAGAAGGGAAGAGAATAAAAAAAAGGAAAAACAAAGAGACAACGAAATAAAGAAATGGAAATATGAATGTAAAAGCGAAAGAAAGCGAAAAGATGAAAAAAAAAAGAAAGGAAGAACAGAAGAAAATTCAGAAAAAATGAAAGAAAAGAAAAGAAAAGAAAAGAAAAGAAAAGAAAGAAAGAAAGAAGAAAGAAGAAAAAGAAGAAAGAAAGAAAGAAAAGGAAAATATACACCAGGAAAAGAAAGAAAGAAAGAAAATTCATTAAGAAAGAAATACAACGAAGAAATAGAAAAGAAAGACAGAAAGAAAGAAAGAAAGGTAACGAAAGAAAAAGAAAGAGAATGAACGAATAAGAAAGAAAGTTTAGAAATATAGAAATAACAAAGAAAGAAAGATGTATAGTGAAAGAATAAGAAAGAAAGAAAAATAACGAAATAAAAAGAAAGAAAATAAACGAATAAGAAAAAAGAAAGAAAGAAAGAAAGAAAGAAGAAAGAAGAAAGAAGGAAAGAAGAAAAAGAAGGGGGGAGAGATAAAAAGGGAAAAACAAAGAGACAACGAAATAAAGAAATGGAAATATGAATGTAAAAGCGAAAGAAAGCGAAAAGATGAGAAAAAGGAAAGGAAGAACAGAAGAAAATTCAGAAAAAATGAAAGAAAAGAAAAGAAAAGAAAGAAAGAAGAAAGGAAAGGAAAGGAAAATATACACCAGTAAAAGAAAGAAAGAAAGAAAGAAAGAAATAAAGAAAGAAAGAAAGAAAGAAAGAAAATTCATTAAGAAAGAAATACAACGAAGAAATAGAAAAGAAAGACAGAAAGAAAGAAAGAAAGAAAAAAGAAAGAAAGAAAGAAAGCTAACGAAAGAAAAAGAAAGAGAATGAACGAATAAGAAAGGAAATTTAGAAATATAGAAATATAACAAAGAAAGAAAGAAATATAGTGAAGGAATAAGAAAGAAAGAAAAATAACGAAATAGAAAGAAAGAGAATGAACGAATAAGAAAAAAGAAAGAAAGAAAGAAATTAATGAGAAAGAAAAAATTCAGAAGGAAAGAAAACTCAGAGGAAAGGTAGAAAAATAACGAATAAAGAAAGAACTATAACGAAGAAATAAGAAAGAAAGAAAAATAACAAAAGTAAAAAGAAAAAGAGAATGAACGAATAAGAAAAAAGAAAGAAAGAAAGAAAGAAAGGAAAAAGACATAGCAATGAAGTAAAAAGAAAGAAAGTAACAGAAAAAATGTTTGTAGGAAGAGATGTCATGAAGAAGAATAAAAGGAAAAAGAAAAGAATGAAAGGAAATTAAAGAAAAACAAAAGAAAGAAAAGTTTAGGCGCGGGAAAAAACAACAATAGAGAAGTTCAAAGTGAAGAGTACAACATTCGGGATAATGGCGAAGAATTAGATAAAAAAAGATGAATAAAAAGAAAAAACATTTTGGGTTGATGACGACTTGACCAAAATACTGGAATGGGTGGATGAATAGGTGGCGCCACTTAACCGACAACACGCATACCCAGGGGGTCGTTACCTTTCGCCATTGTTCGGTGATCGATCCCAAATGAGACACCTCTGATCGTGTCTTAAAGGACGGCAGCCGCGACCATCGTTTTCAACACGAGAGATAACATAAATGGCAATTCAGGTACGAAAAGAAGAAAGCAATATATATATATATATATATATATATATATATATATATATATATATTTATCTATTTTATTTATTTTTTTATTTTTATTTTTTTTGTATATCTTTATTTCTTAGTAGTTAATTCCTTTCCCTCTCCCAAAAAAACGAAAATAAAAAAAAGAAGAAAAGTTAAGATATAGTGGTCATTCGGTTTACTTGTCTGACTTGTCCAGAACCGTTTTAGATAAGTAAAACATGAATACAATTTAAGACTCATTAGTATCGTGTATTAGTAACAAAACAAAACCATGGGAATACTACTCAACCCTCAGGGAATTGCCTATTATCAATAATTTTAGTTTGTTTTAGACCTATCAAAAATTCATCATCATCATCATCATCATCATTAGTATTACTAGCAAATATATGCACCCTTCGGTGCAAGTATGGAAATCTTAATGTAATAAAATATTAGGTTAGATTAGAAAGGCTAGTGAAACCAAATAAGAATGCAGATAAAAAGATTTGAAACAGAGCTCGAAAAATAGAACCACTGAAATTTACTCTTCTATCACTCCCGTATTTCATTGCTAAATTTTCATAATCTAACTTAGTTAAAAGAGGAAGTAAAGAATAAAATAGCAGTTGTTTCTTCTTTTTAATGGATTTCTTTTAAGATTTATCTCAAAGATTTTTGCTCATATTCATTAAAATAAAACCAATCAATTAGAAATCAATACAATACTAAGCACATATTTATTGAAATCAAATTTTTAAAATCAATATGCAAATTAGCCTTCTCTTTCACACTGTAAACAGCTATTTTGTTGTATATATAAATTCAATTAAATGTTATTAGTATGTAGATATTGCCTATCGTATTAATAATAGAAAACGATTTTATTAATAATTGAAAGTTTAAATAAAAAATAAGATTATGGAGAATTTGACGTAAATAACAAAATGCATATTACAAAATCTTATATAAACTTGTTGTTCCAAACTAGGAGTTGTCAATAAACCAAAGGTGTTTCACTAGATTTCTGTTTATTTGTTTTTTGGTTTTATGTTTTTCTGATGTTTTTGTTTTTGTTTGTTTTTGTTTTTTTGTTTTTTGGTTGCTGTTTTTTTTTGTTTTTTTGTTTTTTTTTTTTGGTTTCAGTCTGTTTTTGTTTGTTTTTTTGTTTTGTTTTTTGTTTTGTTGTTTTGTTTTGTTTTTTTCGGGGGGGGGGGTGTTTTCTTTTGTTTTATATTCAGGAGATAAACTTCATTATGAACTAAAATTTCATGAGAGCCAATATTTATGCATAACACCATTATATATATATATATATATATATATATATATATATATATATATATATATATATAGGTTTGTACATGTGTGTCTATGTGTGTCTATGTGTGTGTGTGTGTGTGTGTGTGTGTGTGTGTGTGTGTGAACGTAAAAATACATACATAAGCGATGGTTAATAGAATTTTATAGATTTGGTCATCACTTTCGACCTTATGCCATCATCAGGAGGTGTTTCAACACTATTTCTATTTCAAAACTGATAGACAAATGCTCGGGGATTTATCATCATCATCATCATCATCATGACGTGCAGGCAGCACGGATATCCATGACAATCTCTCGCCAACCTTCCCTATCATCCATCACCCCTGGGAGTTCTTCTGCACAGAAGCCAGCATCCTCACATAGTTGATCAATGTAGGTCCTTGCTGAGCGGCCCACACTAACATGCCTATGTGTTGGCTTCCACAGGAGAACCCTTCTCCAGCAGTATCCTTCACGCATAGTCCGTCTTACTCGGCTGGTTTGTGAGATGGGGGGCATGTGGCCATACAGCTGCTTCAAGAGTGGGATCTTACTAGTAATTAAATGTGAACTGGACATTTTCTTGACACGCTTGTTTTTTTTGTTTTGTTTTTTTTTGGGGGGGGTGTTTGGTTCTTTTTGGGGGGTGCCGTTCTTGTCTGTCTGTTAATATTGTCTTTTTCTGGATATTTCCTTTCTCGTTAAAATTATCAGGTGAATCCTTATCTAAAGTCGAATTATGTTTTATCAGTCGAAGATAACGTATAAGCACACATCTCACTACAAATGGATTCCCGTATATCTTTTTTTTAAAACGTGTCAAATATTCATAAGCACCAATAATGTCGATTGCTAACAAGTAATGTACAAGTACAAGCACCTGGCGTGGTGTAATGGTCAGCCAGATTGACTATTAGTACTTGCGTGCTCCATACTTCTGGCCTTGTGCCAAACTAAGCTAGATTTTGTATATGGCAACTACCGTAGTCGAAGACGCGTGAAGTAATGTTTACTGTTGTAGGAAAGGACACGGCGAGGCGAGTTCAAATCCAGGACGAGGCTATTTGTATTTCACATAGCGCTAATACCCTTGGAAGAGGTATGAATCCAACTATTCTCCCTCCAAGTATGGGTAAATAGTAGGGAAGAATGGGTTCTTTAACCTTGGTATGGTAACCAGTCTAGGAGAAAGAAAAATCTGAATTCAAACCAAAGAGACTCTCTTCTTGTTAGTCAAAAGCTCCTCCTCTCGGTCCTGAAAAGAGAGACTTAAGTTAATTGTTATGGTTATGTTTCTTTATTTAATGGCTTATCAACCTTCACGGGTTATTTAATGCCAAAGTCATCCTTGTAGAATAGCAGGGGTGCTAATTAACCCATACCTGGAGGATTAGGAGATTCATAACTTTCCCCAAGTTTAGGGCGACTTATCGTGGTGTAATGGTTAGCAAGTTAGTCTCGTAGATCCAATATCACTGAATATCGAATTTAATCCACGCTGGATACCCCATGCGATTTAGTGTCACATCCTTACCGTGGCGAAAGGATTGGATAAATACCTACCTTTTCCAAGGGTATCAGCCCGGTAGCGAACGTAATAGCGCGACTGGAGTTCGAACTCGCTTGCTACGACGTCACAGTCTAGCGCTTTAGCCACTACGTCACGGGGAATGACCCGTTAGGTTGTGAGGATCAATCTATAATCTGTAAATGTTTGTGATAATGAAAATCCTCTACCCGGCACCTCCTCCAGGGTTGGACGATGCCTATTTTCCGGGAAATAATTGCATTTCATCTTTGAATCTAACTCTTAATTCTTACTAATTCAATGCAAAATCAGCTTCCGTCATTTTATTTGGGGGGTGGGGGTGGCGATGAGGTTATAGTAGGTTGGGGAGAAAGCCGAGACTAAAAAAAGCATATTTTTTAACACTTATTGCAAAATTCGATAGCATACCTTCAGGTTGTTTATACTCTAGGGCACCTGCAACTCTTGAAGAATCTGCTCGTAACATCCACATGTGACGTATTTGCGCACATGAATATTCCATCAGCACCCCCCCACACACACACACACATACACACATATATATATATATATATATATATATATATATATATATATTATATGGTATTTGTGAAAAGTGACTTACCGGTGAAAATGGTTACAATGGTTAGTTGATGCAAGTTTCACAATGATAAGACAGCGATATAACAAATAAAAAGTGCTCAATGCGTTAGTAGAGCAAATTTATTATCAAAAGGTACACGGTAATAACCTACTCGTGTTTCACCATAAAGAAACCATGAAGATCCTTATGGTGAAACTCGAGTTGGTTATTACCGCGTACCTTTTGATATATATATATATATATATATATATATATATACCTTATTATAATGGAGGTTGTGGGGTTTATGTCTGTAACCGAAACTATATTACTATTCAAGCACAATTCCCTTTGTTATTTACGTCACATTCTCCATGATTTTATTTTATTTAAACCTCAATTATTAATAAAATTGTTTTACACCATTAAGGCTGTTGACCATATCTACATACTAATAACATGCAATTGTATATATATACAACAAAATAGCGGTTTACAGTTGAATTAATTTGCATATTGAACTTTAAAATTTGATTTAATAAATATATGCTTAGTATTATTGATTTCTAATTGTTTGGTTTTATCTTATTGAATATGAGCAAAAATCTCGGGGATAAATCTTAAAAGTAATCCATTAACAAGAAAAAATAACTGTAATTTTATTATTTACTTCCTATTTTAACTAAATAGTTAAATTAGGAAAAATTACCAATGAAAGACGGGGGTAAGTGCAAATGATGGAAGAGTTAGTTTCAAAGTTGTTCTATTTTTCAATCATACCTCCTCTGTTCCAAATATTTTATCTGAATTCTTATTCAGTTGCCTTTCTAATTTAACATATTTTTATATTAAAACTTAAATACTTGCACCCGAGTGTGCATATATTTGCTAGTATATATATATATATATATATATATATATATATATATATATATATATATATATATATTAGTGGAAAAGAAAAGACAAAATATCAAATTATGATAATTATCTCGGAGAAGACAGTCTAGGAAAAGTTGCTATTTTGTATTATAAGACAATTGATTTAATTGGTTGTTTGCTTGGTTGGTTGGTTGGTTGGTTGGTTGGTTATTCATTTAATGAAATATCAATCATTGCGAGTTATTTAATTTCAAGTCTTGGTTTTGTTTTTGTTTTTCGTTGGGTTTTTTGTTTGTTTTTATTATTTTTTGTTTTTGTTTTGTTTTTATTGTTTTTGTTTTGTTGTACAAGATGTGTCAAAAAAAGTATCGAGATTTTTTGTACTTTTTGTCACACCTTGTATTCTAAAAAAATCAACGTTCCATTCATTGTTCATTTCTATCTTGGTAAATATAGCTTCAATCTCGATACTTTTATGATCGCCTTTTAATTGTATAGTAAACCATAACAAATAAATATACCTCTTACACCTGTAATCAAGCACTTCATTTTTCTATCTTTAATATGAAAGACCTATACATATCGCCCCGACAGATTTCAAACCCAGATACCACCAAACCAAACTTGACGCATGTACCAGTGCCTTGTAGTTCCTAAATATAGGTAAATCACCAGAATAGTTGGCGTTAGAAATGATCCTAAGCTGAACCTTTTTTTTAACAACGGAATGTTACATTTGGCTTGGTCCATGTGGAGAGCTCAATGTAATATGATTTAGGAATTATATACAGAACAATATATTTTGTAAAAAAAAAGGCTGAAATATCAGTCTTGATCTTTAATTGCTAATGTGTCTGATATGTAAGTCTTTTTCTTTGCCAAACAGGTGGATCAGAGTTTGGTCATCTCTGATAGGGTCAGCCTGGCAAGCAAAGCAGAGTATGATCTTGAAAGACCCGAAACTTCCTAGTGACCCATATATACTACATCACTGACGACGCCTACCAGAGATCCAAATGTAGGAGCATATATATATATATATATATATATATATATATATATATATATATATATATATAGGTGTGTAATAAAAGTATGGAGATTAAAGTTGTTTTTACCAAGATAGAAATGAACAATGAATGTAACGTTATTTTTTTTTTCAGAATACAAGATGAGTCATAAAAGTGCCCAGTTTGAAGCTGTATTTACCAAAACAGAAATGAACAATGAATGGAACGTTAATTTTTTCAGAATACGAAGTGTGTCAGAAATTACAAAAAATTACGATACTTTTGGACACACTTTATATATATATATATTTTTAAACGTAAACAAACGCTGAACAAACGGCTGATTCACCTGCGCTAGGTGAGAGGTGTGTGTGTGTGTGTGTGTGTGTGTGTGTGCGTGTGTGCGTGTGTGTGTGTATTATATTAAATATTATTAAAAGCAAAAGAGTCTCGCAGATTTCTTATTTTCTAATGAAAGCCCTGATGAAGATCTATTGAAATAGATCGAAACACTGCCGCGTAGGCGAAATAAATATTACTCGTTTATGAACTTGTGTTTTTCAATTATTTATAATATTACATACTGTCGGATTCACTTCCACTTTTACACACACACACACACACACACACACACACACATATATATATATATATATATATATATATATATATATATATATATGATTTAATATACCAAACTTATTGGTAAATCCTCGCGGTGAGAACAAACCCAGCAAATAGTTTGATTGTAAAAAATATACTACCAAACATCAACCGGGGAGAAAAGAAATTTTGGAAAAAAGAAAAGACCAAGATAATCATACCAACAAAAAATAATCTATTGGTACAATATTTTGGCCAAAAAAAAAAACAATTTATATGCATATATATTTACAAGATATATATATATATATATATATATATATATATATATATATATATATATATATATATATTCATATAAAACTGCCAGGAGACTAAAGCTAATAAGTAAAAAGTGCTCAATACCTAAGTAGAGCAAATGATAAAGATAAATAGATCTTAGCCCTGAAGAGCATTAAGCGAAACTTTTAGTAGGTTCGTCTGACTCATTAGATTTATCTTTATATATATATATATATATATATATATATATATATATATATGATGTTATATAATTGCTGACAGATATCTGTTTCGACCAGCTCAATAGATCGGTCATCATCAAGAGCAACATATGAGAGAAAGACAGGGAAAAATAACCGTCTTAATTTCCATCTATTTTTCATATATATATATATATATATATATATATATATATATATATATATGGGGGGTCTCCTATTGTATTTCCGTTTAACTTGGGTGTTTTGACAGAAGCCGGTGGTTGAAACATGACTTGATGGTAAGTCTCCAATCTCTTATTATTACTTTTTTTTTCTTCGTTTTTAGAAGTTGCTTTTAATTTTCTTAACATTCAAAAAAATATATATTTTCTATTATTTTTTTATATAATTTTTGTTCGTGTGTCTTTTTCACTATTCATCATATTCATTTATTTATTTTTTTTTTTTTTTTTTTCTCATACAGTAAATCAATTATATTCGCAAAACGTGATAATCCCTTTGGATAATTTGTTTATATGAAGATAGCTTCGCTTGATTGTTGTCTGGTCACTTGGTGCGAAGCAGCTCCCCCCCCCCCTCCCCCCCAAAAAGACCTGAAAAATCTCAGAAAATAACGTGATCGTTCTCTCTATTGAAAATCCATCATATAATTTCTGAATGATTAGAATTAAATAGGTTGGTTTGTTGGCTGGTTGGCTGGTTGATTGGTTGGTTGGATTTTACGGCATGTCAACCCTTATAGAGATATTTTATGCCGAAGACGTTTTGTTTTATTCATTATTATTTCTTAAATTCTTGAACTTTTAGGCAACATACTCAGTTCAAACTGCAATTTATTTCTAATTTCTTATATATATATATATATATATATATATATATATATAAAGTAATTGGTAATTTGCTTGAAGCATTGTTAAGTATGTTATAATATATTAATGATTTGAAGGCAATTACAATGCGTATAAAAAATAAAAACAAAAAGAAGTTATTTTTGTCTTATCGATTTCAAAGAAAAAAAAAACTTAAGCACGTACATTTCTGATATTCGTCTCTGAAGATAAAGTTTTCTTTGAAATCGATAAGACAAAGATAGCATCTTTTTGTTTTTTATTTTATACGCATTGTAATTGCCTTCAAATCATTAATATATTATAATATATATATATATTTCATTTTTTCAACATATATATATATATATATATATATATATATATATATATATATATATATATATATGAACAAAAATATTATTTAATAGGAATAATTAAATTATTATACTGTGGTATATCCACAGTAGGGTAGGTAAAATTTTTCATTTTTTTAAATATCAAATTGTCCATCTATGCGAAAGTTGTGTGTTACTATACTGAATACTGATACCACAAATTAGGGATGACAGTTAATTTACAGTCTATGAATTAACATTTTGCGAATTGGGTTACGGTTTTAGGGGATTAATGTTGTTTTTAATTACATATTGTTTTAAAAAAATAAACAACAAAAAACCCAAATTACTATACATTTAATTAACCATTGAAATTAATTATTGAATCTATTATTGAGACAGTTGTTTGTGTTAGTATTGCAATGCATAATTTCAATTAAACTTAGTTTAAAAAATATTTTTCAACATTAAATGTATAGTAATTTGGTTTTTTGTTGTTTATTTTTTTAAGCAATACGTAATTAAAAATAACCTTAATCCCCTAAAACCGTAACCCAATTCGCAAAATGTTAATTCATAGACTGTAGTTAAACTGTCATTGGGTACCACCAAAAAACGTTCCGTTTTAATTTTCCGACCTAAATCAGAAGTCAGCCCAAATTAGATCTTTTACTTGTACCATTATTTGAGGAAATAGCATCAAATGTCGTTTGTTACAGCTTAATTAATGAGGTAAAAAGCAGCATATCGGAGGTGTCGGTGGTGACATTTTCAATTTGAATTCTATTTATAATATTTAATTCGTTTCATTCTAATAAAATAAAATAAAATTTCTGATTTAAATATTTAAAACGGTAAATTTTCTAACCAATTTCCAGGCTAAATTTTGCGAAAACGAGGATTTTTAGTTCATTTTTAGTAGACGATTTTTGATGCTATTTCCTCAAACAATGGTGAAGTAAAAGATCTAATTTTTGGCATCAGTATTTAGAATACTAACAAACAACTTTCGCATAGATGGACAATTTGTGATTTTTTTAAAGTGAAAAATCGACCTAAAAATCGACCTAACCTAATCCACAGGTCCTGCTAGTTAATATTGAAATAGCAAAAACATTTTGTTTTTTGTTGGTTTTTCTTTCTTTTTTTTTTTGTTATCTTTATTTTTATTTTTTTTATTTTATTTTATTTATTTATTTATTTATTTTTCAATTTCATGCACAGATTTTTGGCAATTATATATTTTAGTTAGAGTAACGGAATCATTTTAGTACCTAAGCTATACCAACAGTATGATTACTTAAATATTGTAATGAGCCCGACATTGATGACCTAGAGTAAGCAGCAATATATATATATATATATATATATATATATGTGTGTGTGTGTGTGTGTGTGTGTGTGTGTGTGTGTGTGTGTGTGTGTGTGTGTAATTGCGAGTATGTTCGTGAATGTGTACGTTCCAACTTTGGTGACATTTTCCATCTACGAGTTCTGTCAAATATACGCATGTCCGCAGGATGAAGCAAAGTGAATTAAATATTAACAAAGCAATATTACAAAGTCAAGTCAGGAAACGTTTTCTTGAAACTACTTGGCACCCCCTCCTCTCTTACCGACTCTGTCCCGCCACCCAGGGGAACCTTCACGTTTCCAAGAAAAACCTGCTAAAGTTGTAAGTTTCACAAACACGAACGAGTATCAGCAAGATTACGAAAAGTAACGAAAAAGCAATTCTCGAAAAGCGAGGACCGAAGACTTTTACCGAAAATTAAAAAAATAAAAATAAATAATAAATAAATAAAAAAAAAAAAAAAATTAAAGTTTAAATAAAATAAAGATTCGAGTATAGAGAAAGTTTTATCTCTAACCTTATCTGTTAATTTTTTTCTTTTTCTTTTTTATTTTTTTTATTTTTTTTTTTTTTGTCGGCAATTTTTTTTTTTTGTTTTTTTTTGTGTTTTTTTTTTTTGTTTTTTTCATTTTTCAAACAGGTGTGTACCAATACGCGCACTTTCGCACACATGCAAAAGCACTACAACCTCCATCGCGATCGACATTTCCATCTTCATCTCCCTACCCCCCCCCCACCCTCTGATACTCCGCAACTACTACCACCACCACCACCCGCGACAGCTTTTTATTTATTCATTTTTAATCTGGGAGATAATCCCTTTCACTTGTAGAGAGTTGAATTTGGAGACGGGCAGCGCATGGCTTCTTTCGGCGAAAAACATTCGACGTTTTTTGTTTGTTTATTTGTTTTGTTTTTGTTTTTTTTTTTTTGTTTTTTTTGGGGGGGGTATTTGGCGGGGGGGGAGGGACCATTTTGCTGACAAGATTTTAGCAGTGTCTAACGACTTTGTCGATTGGTTTTATTAGCCATCTTGAATCCAGTGACCTTACGAATGAGAAGATTTAACTACAGTAAACAAAGTAATCTCTCCGATGTAACGGTCAACAAGCTCTGCTACTACAATCGTTGCCGGAAAATGGACAGACATTTCCGACAGACATTTCACCGAACTGTCATTTTGCCGGACGTACATTTCACCGAACGGACATTTACCAAAGAACATTTCACCGACGAGCATTTCACCGAACGGACATTTCACCAAACGTACATGTGTCTGACAGACATTTCACCCGCGGACATTTCACCGAACTGACATTTAATAGAACAGATAAGCGTTGGAAAGACATTTCCCCCTCGGACCTTTGTCCGAACTGACGTTTCACCAAAGGATATTTCACCGACGATCATTTCGCCGAACAGACATTTCACCGAACGGACATGTGTCTGACAAACATTTCACGCACGAACATTTGGTCGAACTGACATTTAGCGGAACGGACATTTCATCGAACGGACATGTGTCAGACAAAGATTTCACGCGCGAACATTTGGTCGAACTGACATTTCGCGGAACAGACATTTCACCGAACGGACATGTGTCTGACAAACATTTCACGCACTAACATTTGGTCGAACGGACATTTTGCGGAACGGACATTTCACCGAACGAACATGTGTCTGACAAACATTTCACGCACGAACATTTGGTCGAACTGACATTTCGCGGAACGGACATTTCACCGAACGGACATGTATCTGACAAACATTTCACGCACGAACATTTGGTCGAACGGACATTTCGCGGAACGGACATTTCACCGAATGGCTAACAATTCGCCGAAATTTGACCCTTTGACAAATTCTTTCATTTTTTTTTTTTTTTTTTACTTGAAAGGAGTTGAAATTTTTTTTATTATACAGCGGTATATTGACTTACTGGTTTTATTTGTCCCGCTCGTAACTCAATTTCTTCGTATACCAAATCAATTTTCCCTATTGAAATAAACTGAAATACCATTAATCCATTCCAGACCCCCAAACCAAAAAACACCCTAATTTTTGTTACTTATTTTAAATAGGAAAAATAGCACTGTGTTGTTTAAAAATATCATAAGATAAGATAAGATAAGATAATAATGTAATGAATTATGTGCTGTAATAATTTTTAATATCTATATTTTTATAAATTATATTTTTCTTTGGTGTTATAAATGAATTTGAAAATTTAACGTAAGCACGTCTAAAACTCGCATGTACTTCAGATTTTAGCTTGCAACAAAAAAATTGAAGTGAGGGGGAAAAGAGAATAAATCTAAAGTATTTTTTAAAAATATTTGATAACGAAATTAACTTTTGTCTGTACAATCTTTTAATTTATTATTTCACTAAATTTTTATTTTTTTTATTTTATGTATAAACATTTCAATCATTATCATCATCATCACCATCATCATCATCACCATCATCATCATCATCATCGTCATCATGGCATGCTGACAACATAGATTTCCATATCTCTCTCTCTCTCTCTCTCTCTCTCTCTCTCTCTCTCTCTCTCTCTCTCTCTCTCTCTCTCTCTCTCGCCACCGTCCATTATCAACAAAAATCTAAGTGTTTGATGGACGGCCCGCTCTGGTGTATCCATGTATAGGTGCCTACAGGATAACGTCACTTATGAGTTCGTCCTTACTGCTCCAGCAGTGTCCAGCATGTCTTGTTCGTCTTACTTCGATGGTTTGTGTTACAGTAGGTAAGTAGTCGTAAAGCTTCTTTTTATACTAATTAAAAAATATTCTAATTTCTAAATATGTTATTTCTAAAGATAATATTTCTAACATAAAACCATTTAAATTTTTAGAATAGATTTGATAAAATTACATGAAATCCACGTTATGTTTTTTCAATAATTGCCTCTACCCCTGACCTTTCTCCCAAATTAAGGTCACCTTAAAGAACAATTAGGGTTCTTAGTTGTAGTATACCTGTTTACAAGTTTACTCTTCTTTCCTTGTTTTAGGGGCGTAGCGTAACGGTTATCGTCTTGGGAATGGAATCGGAGTTCAAATCCTGGATACATTTCTTTGTGTTAATGCTCTTGGTAAAGGCATGAATCTTTCTTTTTCTCCCCCAACTATGGGTTAATAGTAGGGCAGACTGGACTATTTAGTCTTAGTAAGGCAACCAGACCAGAAGAAGGAAAACACTGAATTCAAACCAACTGTAATCCAATAAAAGAGCAAAACCTTGTGTCTTATCCTGTTTGTGACAGAGAGGTTGAGTACATACATACTCTCCTTCTCAGGTTTAGATGTGTGTGTGTGTGTGTGTGTGTGTGTCTGTTTGTTGTGTGTGTGTGTGTGTGTGTGTGTCTGTGTGTGTGTGTGTGTGTCAGTGTATGTGTGTGTGTGTGTCAGTGTGTGTGTGTGTGTTATCGATCATCTATAAGCAGAAGAATATTTGATTAATATTAAATGTTAAAACTCGCAACAACAAAAAATCCATTACTACATTTTCACGAATCTCGATCATCAGGTAAAAATCAAAATGAACGGAATTACTAAGTAATTGTTCTCTCTCTCTCTCTCTCTCTCTCTCTCTCTCTCTCTCTCTCTCTCTCTCTCTCTCTCTCACACACACACACACACACACACACACACACACACTACATACACACCACCGCTCCCTATCGTTCACCAATCCTTTACTCTCCTTAGATGAGAAATATTTTTCACCAGTTAAAACAGGTCTATATGACCAATAGATGGGATCCCAACAGATAATACAATTCCGATTCCAGTTTATTCTAACGGCTTATCAAACCGTCTGAAATTATTTTACGCCTAGAGGTTAGGGAATTGTACTCATTCTACGTTCGCATTTACATTTTTGTGGGGTTGTAATGTCCCATTAAATACGAATAGGCCGGTTTAGATCAGTCGGTAGAGCATCCGCTTCGGAACCACATGGTTCCGAGTTCGATACCAGCCCACACCAACTCAGCGCATGAGTAGCCCAGCTTGGATATGTGTGATAAAGTGGGAAGTTGATGGTAGATGTAGCGCTCCACCTCAGACGCAGAAACACTCTTCCTGATCTAGCGCTATTGAAAAGGGGGATAGACTCCCTCGCTGTCCGCCTGATACTGACAATAGGCCACTACGCCTACCTTACTTAGAAACTAAACGCGTATATATATATATATATATATATATATATATATATATATATATATATATATATATAACGAATGATTTTTAAACAGATCTATACGACCCATAGTTAGGACCCTAACTATGGGTCATATAGGTACGACCACTCCGGGCCAGAGCGGACCTTGAAGTAATTGCAAATGAAGTTCTCCAGAACTGGAACCTCCCCATTTGATGCAGTTAAGTTTATTTACTGACTATGTCAGTTGAAACCAAGGATTGATTAACGTGAGAAACCACGCACGAACCGAAGCTCATGCGTGGTCAGTGCTAAAAATTGTGGGTAATCCTGAACTTTGGTTTAGTAAATTCTGGGTATTCTGGCAGATTGCAGCAGTGCAGTATTTTGGATGGTCTCATAGGCCTTTCTATAGTGTCTTGATCTGTAATAATAATAATAATAATAATAATAATAATAATAATAATAATATAAAAATTGTCTTAGAAATAAATTTTTAAAAAACCCTACGTACAGAAAATACCAAATTAATAGCTAATCTATTGCATATGTAATTTAATCAATAACAAAAAATAAGAATAAAACACTTGTTCGAATCAATACAACTGCATGGTTTAATATTAAAAAAATATCATAAAATATGTTATTAATAACAATTAAGTTCATTTCAGATAATGCACATGCACAATTTTATGGTAGGAATTTACTAAACCAAAGTTCATGAATAGCAAATTGTGTGTATCACCTCGGCATTCCTCTTTTGATGTGTCTCAGGGACTGGGTAATAAATCCAGCCCTGCCCCTTTAAATCGAGAAGGCATGTGTTGCCTGGGGGGGGGTCCCCTTGGATCACGCTGATATTGATATCTTACCGGTCCAATGACCGAAGCCACTGGACACAGGACCCGAAGGCCGGGTAAGCATATGCTGCTCTCGACGTTAAGTGACACCCCTTTTTGGTGGGGCAGTTCTTACCCCTCTGCAGGGGATACAGTCAGTATATTCTAAGACACAGCGATAGGGCGGCAAAACAGATCGGGTAAATCTTTTTTGGGGAGCTCTGTAAATACAAAACGTTCTAAATTCTAAGAGTAACTTTAATTTTCAGTTTCTTTTTGAAAGGCGCCAAATCTTCTTTTCGTCGGTCATTCCCCCCCCCTCTCCCCTCGCCTCTCCCTTTCGGTTTCGTGTTTAACAATCGCTGCATCCCATCTTCGTCGGACAAAGTAGGAAAAAGCCGCAAAAAGTTAATGATGTTTATTCAAAGCCGAACAATGCCGGGTAACCCTGCTAAAACGCACAAGTGTACAGATCTATGTCATCTCATCATTCATTGTTTGGCCGGTCCATTTTAATTTCTTCTCCGGCCACCTTACGGACTGACCCAGGCTAACAGATATATACAAGTCCCATTTAAACCGGAATCGGTTTATATCCGCATATGCTAGAAGTTGATGATGTCCATTGAGGAGTCTTCTATCTTCGGTTTTGGCCGGGCCAGATCTACCCACGCCAGCTCCAAATTGAAACGAAGTCGGCGAAGAGCGCTCGTGCGCGTGAGAAAGAGAGAGAGAGAGAGAGAGAGACGTGTCCAGCGATCAAGCCGTCAGAGAGAAGAGCTGGTCAGAGTATGGGGTTCGGGGTGGCCGGAACGCCGGGGCTTTGTGGTGTTGGTGTTGGCAGAGATGTGGGCGGTGGTGCGAGGTGAGGTGAGGTGAGATGATGATGAAGGTGAGTTTGGAGGAAGGCGGGTGGCTGTTGGCTATCCAATTGGTCAGTCGAAGTGGCGAGGGGCCGTCAGGATCAAATATTGACTCATACAGACTATTGCCACATTACAAAAGAGCCTTTGTGCATAGGCGCCCAAGTAACAGTCGGTGGAGGATAATTGGTTGTGACTGGTGATATTTGGCGTTCAATGGTGTTGAAGATTTGCGAGCCGATTTCATTAGGTACGGAAAAGACGCAGTTGTTTTGAAAGGCGCTTAGAAGGTAAACGCATATATATATATATATATATATATATATATATATATATATATATATATATATATATATATATATGCGTGCGTATAGCTATTATTTAATAAGCCTTGCTTAGTCGGGAACACAGGTATCAGGTTGCTTACAGTACCTGCTGTCCCTAAGTGGTCCCCCATCTAAGTACTGAACATGTTTCACTGCTTAACCTCGATGATCCGATGGTTTGGAAATACTATATATATATATATATATATATATATATATATATCACGCCCAACGAAAGCGATCGTCTGTTTAAATTTTCACACACACACACACACACACACACACACACACACACACAACCTAAGGGAGCGTCTATGTCACTTTACAAGCGTTTGACTTAGCGTTCGTCATATTTTCAAACATCCAAAGAACGCTAGTTTTTCATTCAACAATTTTTTTTAAATAGATTGACCGACAAAGCAAAAGACTCTCACAGTCTTCTTATTCTCTGTGATAAATTTATTTTTCCTCAAATTAACAAAAGCCCTGATGAAGATCTATTGAAACAGATCGAAACACTGCAGCGTTGGCGGAATAAACATCACTCGTTTTATGAACTTGTGTTTGTTTTTTTTTCAATTTTTCACTATATTACATACCGTCGGATTTACTTTCATTTTCTCTTCATTATATATATATATATATATGTGTGTGTGTGTGTGTGTGTGTGTGTGTGTGTGTGTGTGTATTCATCAAAAGTTGCTACAAGGTTTTCATTGTTAATCCAAAAAGTACTCAATATATTTCGTAAAATATAGAGCAATTATAGTTGTAGAAAAGATGAACAAAAAATGATAAGACAAATAGGAATATCTCTTTTATGTTATACAATTTTTGATTGTTCTCAAATAATTTTGACCTAAGGTCATCGTTAGGAAAAATTTCTTGTAAAATAAAGTTTAAATAAGTTTTCTAAGTGTTTGACAAGCCGCAAAAATTTCGAGCGAAAAAATGTATTTGAAGTGGCGAGTGCATCTGTTCAGTGAAAACTATCTTTTGGTCAAATTCGTTATAAAGTTTTTTATAACATTATTTTTATAATATAATTTTGTTATAATATAATTTTTATATATATATATATATTATATATATATATAT
This sequence comes from Doryteuthis pealeii, assembly GCA_023376005.1. Lineage (NCBI taxonomy): Eukaryota > Metazoa > Mollusca > Cephalopoda > Myopsida > Loliginidae > Doryteuthis > Doryteuthis pealeii. The sequence goes on along the minus strand of CM042137.1, from coordinate 106,398,990 downwards.
ATATATATATATATATATATATATATGCCTGTATACATACGTACCTGTTTATATGTGTACGTATAAATGTTATTTACTAAGCTTTCTTTTAGTCTAATACACGGGCCGTGGCTTATTTACAGTACCTACCGTTCCTAAGTGATCACCCATCTAAATACTGAATATGCTCATTGATGCTTAACTTCAGTGATCTGATGGTTTGGGAATACTATATATATATATATAGGGTAATTCCATGTCAAATCATCCAGACCATGTCACCTACCCCCATCAATTTTTCAATTTTTCTTATACAAGTGTGGACTATGTTAAATCCCCAAAATTTGAGTTATGTTGATTTTTAGCTCTCCAAATTTGAGGGGGCCGTGAAAAATGGTGCCTTTTTCTAATATATTTTTGTCTGTAAAATGAGTTCTAGAGCATCCCTACTCCTAAAAATTGGCTTCTAAAAGCATTTTTGCCAGAGGAATCCAAAAATCCTATCGAAAAGTCAACCAATTTTAAGTTATTGATGATTTTCGATTTTAACATACCAAGATCAATAGCCCGATGTGGCACTGCATCTATGACAAAGATTTTTTCTTTCATTATTTCATATCTATTGAATATTATTTGTACCAAAAATATAGTTTAGTTTTTGCTCAGAACCGAAGCTACAAAACTTTTTTTAAATTTGTTAAAATTTCTCTCTTCAATTTTTCTTAAATTTTGTACAGGTACCATACCTATCTTAAAAATCCCCAAAATTTGAGCATCCAATTCCAAAAATTGGTGGAGTTATGTCGATTTTTAACTTTCCAAATTTGGGTGGACGATCACAAAAAAAATGGGGACTTTTTGTAGTCTATTTTTGTCTGTAAAATGAGTTCTAGAGCTTCCCTACTCCTAAAGATTAGTTTATAAAAGTATATTTGCCCAAGGGAATCCAAAAATGCTATACAAAAATTCTGAAAGTTAACCAGTTTTAAATTATTACTGATTTCTGATTTGCAAAATTTTAACTGGGCAAACACCAAACTATCTTTTTGGTAAAAATAATGTTCAATATATATGAAATAATAATAGAAAAAAACATTTGTCTTAGATTCAGTACCACATCAGGATATTGATCTTGCTATGAAAAAAAATCAGAAATCATCAATAACTTAAAATTGTTTGACTTTCTGATTTTCTTTAATATTCTTTTTGGATTTCTTGAGTAAAAATGCTTTTAGATATCAAATTTTAGGAGTAGAGAACTCATTTTACAGACAAAAATAGATAACAAAAAGTCGCCATTTTTCGTGATCACTACCAAATTTGGAGAGCTAAAAATTTATACTAAATTATTCCTTAGTTTTAGAATTGAATTATGTTGGAAAAAATTCCATTTTAATTGGTTCTAATTAGTCGTAATTTGCAATTAAGTCAAAAAACGACCCATGTCTGACTTAACATTCTGCCTATCACTCCTCCCCTCTGTATGTATCTCTTGATTACCTCCTCGTTATATATGTTAGTTTATCTGTGTGAGTAAGAAGAAGATGTGAGTGTGATTGAGAGAGAGACACATTATAACTATTCACTTTATTTGTATGTTAAGATTCACACCAGCATCGAAGAGCCCGTAGCTTAATAAAATTCCATGATCGAATTCAATTTAAATTAGGTCAAACGTTTCTTTCTTAGATATCTTACAAAATGATTTTAATGTTTTTTTTTACTCTCCGGTCGTATGTTTTTGGGTTGTTTTTTTTTGGGGGGGGGGTCAACTCTCCGGCAGTATTTTTTTTAACTCTCCGGCCGTATGTTTTGTTTTGTTTTTGTTTTTTAATTTAATTCCCTTTGCAAACTATATTTTCCCTATTCTCAATTATCTAGCGAGTGCTCAATGTGTGACCCAACAGGTCACGTTTTGTCTAGTATATTTCTAAAAATATTATTATGCTAATATGTTACAATACTCCCAACTAAAATGATGCATTAGAGTGAGATTTTTCTCAGAACAATACAATTAAAATGCAATTTCTATGATTTTTTGAGATGAGGCTTGATAATTTGGAGTATTTGGATTATTAGGACTATTGTCCCCATCTTCATTGTGTCCAGTTGGACACATGGAACAACTAATACAGGTGTTGGGTTAATACAGTTCTAAGTGATAGTCATCTCTAGGCTGCTGGTTCAATCCTGGTCAAGGGCGGCCAGGATTGAACCAGCAGCATAGTAACATAGAATACTTAACATAGGTTAACACTTGTACCCACTCATGGTTAACGGAGTAGGAATAGTTTACCCCCATGGATTAAATAAAGGGTTAAGCTCGAAGTTCCGAGAAGATTCCCGATTACGACATGAAGTCTCCAGAGTTCAACAAGAAGGTTCCCGAGTTCGAGAAGATTCCCGAATCCGACAAAAACACTTGTAGAAGGCCGGAGAGCACATCGGCCGAAACGTGGTGTAATGAAAATGAGGACAATAGTCCAAATAATCCAAATAATACACAATTAAAATGTTCTAACAGTTTGTTTTTTTTCTGGGGGGTGGGGTCTTTTACGACATGTCAGCCTTTGTTGGATTATCAAATACAGAAGTAATTATACTATACCTAAAGCATTGCATACTTTTGAAACAGTACATTTAGAGACTTTCCTAGAAATATAATTTGAAAAAAAATTACCTTTTGTTTGTTCATTCTTTTTCTCTGAATTAAAATTACATAATTATTACCACCAGAATTTTTGACAGATGTAATTTGGAAAGCGCGTTTTCTGACGTAAGTATTCTTTTTTTTTTTAATCATACCATACGGTCGACGAAAAATCTTAAATGCAGGATGACAAATAAATGAATCCCACACAGAGATAGGGTAAATTATCAAAATTCCAGACAAAGTGACGGCCATCCGTGAAGAAACCCCTTATGAAGTTGATGAGGACAATCGGGTTAAATTAAATCGAAGGAGTTTTGCATGACCTAAATCAAAGGTTTAAAATTTCAAAAAATTAACTCTTGGGTATCAGATTTCAATATTTTAGAAACAACCAGAATTAAGATTAATGACTTTTTAATTACTTTTTGTATATATATATATATATATATATATATATATATATATAAGGTGTGTCATAAAATATCGAGATGTATTTATCAAGATAGAAATGAACAATAGATGGAACGTTATTTTTTTTCAGAATACAAGGTGTTAAAAAGTACAAAATATCCCGATACTTTTTGACACACCTTATATATATATATATATATATATATATATATAGAGAGAGAGAGAGAGAGAGAGAGAGAGAGAGAGGGGGTCGCGTCTCCAGAGAGAGAGAGAGAGTTTTTTGAGTGTCAAGTATTAAGGGGGACATAGTTTCTGACCACCACGCCGTCTGAGAGAAGTTAACTCCGCAAGCAAAGAGTGAAGTTTACTGTTTCCTAGAAAATTCCGACTATCTCTCGTTTTCTCTCCAGTTCCAAACTCTGCGAACGAAAATAGATAAAACATCGAAGCTGAAATCCCTTGCGTTTATATCGGTTGAATATTAACATGATAAATCAAATCTCTTTTAACTAGAACCTTTTACCAGGAAAAGAAGAAAATCAACAGAAGAACTGACGCTGAAGAGTCGGGCTGTGCTTTGCCTATCCAACCATTAACTCTCCGAACAGTACCCTGACATAACACGAACGTTTCGCTGGTCACAAGGTACGCAGCCATTTTATCCCCATAGCAACTAAAAAACAAGAAGTGGTACGGTGACCACGACACATAGAACATTTTTAATGCGTGCTCACTACAAAGGTGACAGCGTTACACCCCTTCACTCAATCTTTCCCCTACGGATTACTATTTTCTGATAGGTCTAGTAGGTCAGGTCAGAGACTGTGTTTCGACGTATCACGTCTCTTCAGTGTGACTAGAAATTTGCAGGTTACCTCCAAGCGGGATGAAAACCTTATCGATTCGTCAACAGTCAGCCTTCTTAACGACTCTGCCATCGTAACCTACAGACTAGGAGGAGGGTTTTAACTGATAAATACACACATCTGTATATATGTAAAGGCCTACAGAGAGTGATCCAACCGTTCTATAGGAGAGCGTTGTCTTTAAGCTTAGTTGGCAGTCATATACATATATATATATATACATGTGTGTGTGTGTGTGTGTCTGTTTATAAAAGCATAGATAGATACAGAGAGAGAGAGAGAGAGAGAGAGAGAGAGAGAGAGAGAGATGTATGAATATGATAGATAGATAGATTGATAGGTATGAATAGGCTGATATATAAACATAGATAGACAGAAAAATAGATAGATAGATAGATAGATAGATACGAATAAACAGATTTAGATAGATAGATAGATAGATAGATAGATAGCTTGGCCGTTTAATAATGGGTCAGGTATGATATTTTTCTTTGCTGCTGGTACCATTTAACACAATATAATCTGTCAAATGTTGCTTTAAAAGGAGACGGACATCACCAATTGACCCTTAAAGCACGTCGAGATTCCATGAAGAAGAATACCTAATAGGCTAAAGGAAACATCCTTCCATTCATCCAGAATATTTCTTTAGAAACAAGAACATTTCCAGACAGAAATAAACAATGAAAGAAACGTTCAGTTTCTTCAAGATACTCCTCATGGCATTCAACGACTTTTTCAAAGGTTTCATCTTCAAAACGAATATAATTATATATATATATATATATATATATATATATATATATATATAGAGAGAGAGAGGAGAGAGAGAGAGAGAGAGAGAGAAGAAAATAAACAAACAAAGAAGATGAAAAACAAAGAAAAAAAAAGAAATGAATAAATGAAAATAAACATTCGCCATAGATAAATAGATAGATAGATAGATAGATGGACATTATCATGGGCTAATATATAAACCTAGATAGATAGAGAAATAAATATATCGATAGATACGAACAAACTGATTTATATTCCTCTTGGCATTCAACGAGTTTTCATAGCTTAAGGTACCTCTGGAAGCCCGCTCCTGATATGGTTTGAATGTATCTATCTATCTATCTATCTATCTATCTATCTATATTAACATATCTATCTGTTCATGTATATCTATTTATAACGGTCTGTTCATATCTATCTGTATATTTAGATCGGTCTATTTCTATATATCTATATCAGTGTCTATCCATCTGTCTATGTACACATATCAGTCCGTTCATATATATATATCTATCCATCTATCTATATACATTTAAGCACACACACACACACACACACACACACACATATATATATATATATATATATACATGTAGAATTAAACAAATGACACATCTCCGGTTTAACAATATTATTTTTTATCTTTTCGAGTTTTCTGGCCAACTTTTTAATATTTGGGTGGAATACATACATTGGATTCACCTCAACCACATTGTCACGTCGTCTAACCCTCCATTTAACAGATAATAGCTCCATTTCACAACACCTAAAATTACATTCATGCCCCCACTCTAATTACCGAAATATTCTAACGGAAAATACACAAATTCTGCACAAAGAAAAAAATAAACAAAAACTCCAAATACTAGAAGCTCTATACATAAAACTATACAAACCATCCTTAAACAAAATTAATTTCCAATGCAGTACACACATTTTAAAATGCCTATAACACCATTCTCATCAATTCTTCTCCTTCCAGCCTCCACATTAATATAATTTTTTTAAAAACTGGAACGCATCACCCCTGATGATGGCACTTCGAAGTGCCGAAAGTATTCGGGACTTGAACTTTGGTGGGCTTATCCACGAATTCCACCCGAATATTAAAAAGTTGGCCAGAAAACTCGAAAAGATCAAAAATAAAATTGTTAAACAGGAGATGTGTCTTTTGTTTAATTCTACATGTATAAATGAAAGAATGCTGCCCAAATACACACACACACACACACACACACATATATATATATATATATATATATATATATATATATATATATATATATATCAGACGGTTCATATATAT
>CM042137.1:106382998-106387998 GCA_023376005.1 Doryteuthis pealeii | reverse complement strand
AACTTATTGATATTTTTTCATTTATCCTCGAACTTAAGAGATGTCACGTGATAACGCCGACTTATCTATGTTCGTTATTCTTTGTCGGTGTTTCTTTTGTTTTTGTTTTTTGTTTTTTGTTTTTGTTTGTGTATGTGTGTGTGTGTGTGTGTGTGTGTGTGTGTGTGTGTGTGTGTGTGTGTGTGTGTGTGTGCATTAATTTGCGCTTTTTTGTTCCTCTTTTATTTTTATTTGTTTATCCAATCTTTTTAACTGCATTTACTCTCGTAGACTTTTCATATAATAATAATAATAATAATAATAATAATAATAATAATAATAATAAAAGAAAATAATTACGTGTATTTTGTCCGGGTAACAAAAAACGGCGCTCTTTTCACTATTTTGTTGATGGATTTTCATCTCCTATCGGCGGAAGGTATCCGACTTACAATTATCTCCCCTTCACAGATAACAGCTTTCCAATCTCCCATCTTTACATAAAAAATTAAAATACAATAGATTAAAAAATATTGAAAATAAAAAAGGTAAATATAAATAAGATTATTGTAATAAAAACAATTTCAACTAATATATTATTTTATATATTTAACAACTCACGAGCAGGATGTGACACAAGGTCAATTTCTTAAGCGGAGCTTAACGGGTTTGATTTCAGAATTTTCCTTCTCCTAGAATGGTTTCTTAACCAAGGTTAAAGAGCCCAGTCTGCCCTAATATTAACCCATCGCTTGGAGGATAATAATTGGATGTATACCTTCTCAAAAGTATAAGCGCTGTGTCAAATGTAAACAGCTTTGTCCAGGATTTGAACTCGTGTTTCCGTAGCCCATTTTATACGATGGAAACCATTACACTACACGCCTCCATACTAATGTATATTATAGATGTTTGGTTTTTTGGGTTTGTTTTTTTGGGGGGGTTTTTTTTTTTTAGTTATGAGACTACTCGTTAACTTATTGGGCTCCCGTTGTAAGGGTGACCAATCATGATATTATCATCATGACGTGCCGATAGCGCAGAACATTGGACACTCTCTCTCTCTCTCTCTCTCTCTCTCTCTCTCTCTCTCTCTCTCTCTCTCTCTCTCACACACACACACACACACACACCCGCACACACCATCCATCCTTATCGGCCATCACTCTCACATTAATCTAGCGGCATCTAAAGTCTTTGCATGTCGGTCAACACTGGTGTGTCCATGTGTTGGAGTCCATATGAGAACGTTGCTTTTAAATTCGTCCTTACTTCACCAGTAGTGCTCAGCATATCATCCTTGTCTTTCTTGGTTGATTTAAGAGATGGCAGTTAAATGACCGTACAATTGATGATTTGTAGGATGCTGCTTCTATTATTTGTTCAAAACAGCACACAACATCCTTGTGCAGTTCCCATCTCGCCTTTTCTCCAGTCGCTTCGTTAAATTCCAAGGGGTGCAAACATACAATAATACTGACACGGCTACAGCTTGAAAGAATTTTCTGTTTTATTTATCAGCGAGATCAGATTTCCTATGCAGTCTATGATTTACTTATGCATGTGTTGAAATCGCTTTCAGTTGATAAGACATTGCTACCGAGGTATATGAACTGGTCTACGAATTTTCAGAGACTTTCAATTTAATGAAGAGATAGGACAAACTTGATTAAAACGCATGAAATCTGTTTTATCTGAATTCACGTAGAGACCAATGTCTCTTGCTGCCTGTTCCAGTCTATGCTGCAGAGATTTGGCTTGGGGATTCTCATTTACATTTAACTCTTTGCCTACCAAATATCCCCGCGGCTCTACCAAATGTTCTTGGTATTTTCTAACGAAAATTGGCTACCATAAGTCATCTTTCTTTGCATTTTGTTTTGTATATTCTTCAAGTCCTTGGATTGTGGCATCTTCGCAGTCCTCTGTGTTGGCGAAAACTCTTCCACTTCCTTCCGACTGAGAGACAGCAAGTTCCTCAGGTCTCCAGGACTTTTCTGAGTATTCTAGCCGATTTCAGCAATGCTGTTTTCTGGATGGTCTCAATTCTTCCTCTAATTTCCAGTTCCTCTAATCTTTTTCCAAGCTTTTTGGGACCGTTCCTAGTGTACCAACTACAATTGGTATCACTTTCCCTCTCATATTCTACAGTTTTTTTTGTTTTTTTTTTTCAATTCTCTGGCAAGATCCAGGTATTTGTCTATTTTCTCGTTTTCCTTCATCTTCACCTAATGATCTGCTAAGACTGCAAAATCTACCAGATGACAAGTTCTCTTTTCTTTCCTTTTTTTTTTTAATCAATACTAGGTCTGGTCTTCTGGCTGGGATGAGGTGATCGTCTTAATCTCAAAGTCACAGAGAAATTTCATGCGTTTCATTTCAAGAACAGATTCTGGTTTATGCATATACCATTTTGTTGTATGATCAAAACTTAGTTTTTTGCATAATTCCCAGTTGATAACCTTTCCAACCCAGTTGTGCTTAGCTTTGTATTCTTGTTGTGCTAGTTTGCTACATTCGCTTAATACATGGTTAATGGTCTCATCTTTGTCATTACACACTCTACATTTACTGTTTTGTTGTCTTATCATTTTTTACTTTGATATAATTTGTTCTCATGGCATTGTTTTGTGCAGCAATTATTAGCGATTCGGTTTCTCTCTTGAGGTTTCCTTTTCTTAACCATGTGCAAGTCTTTGAACCTCTCCAATTTGTCGTTTGAAGTATCTGTATAATTGTTTTTCTTCCCATCTTTGCTTTCTTGTTTTTGTTGTTTTTCTGCTTGTCCATATGCTGCAGCTGATGTTATTGGCTTCTCTAAGTAATCTTTCTTTGCTCTTTTTTGTGTATTCTTCTAGTCCTTGGATTGTGGCATCTACGCAATGCTCTATGTTGGCGAAACCTCATCCAATTCCATTCTTGATACATATAACCTGTCTCTATCATCTCTAAGGTGTAATTTTTTGTGCATCGTCATTAATTTTCTTGTCTTTTTGTTTATTTGTTCCTCTCTTGCCCATTTTAAGAATGGTCCAGACTATCTTAAAATGGGGACGGCCAAGGTATTTATTCCCTTGAGGTTTCTGCGGCAGAGCTTGGTGTTGACTTATTTTGGTGATATAAGGCGTGTGCTAGAAGCCCACTTCTACTAATAGACTCGCCGAGAACCATGTAACCAACCTCTTGGCCAATCACTGGCAGTAATCTGCTGCTGTTATAATATTTATACAGGCTGTTCTGATCTTAACTACTCACAAATGCTTTGAACCTTCGTGGACGACGGAACATAGGATTATATCACTGGACCTTTGACACTACGTAGGATAGGACTTATTCACTTACCAAAGGATTCCATAACTCAGGACTTACTTACTTTAAGTCCTTTTCAACTGGCCATGGATGGCGTTCAGAAACTTAACACTTGGTTTCTTATTCGCCTGAGGTATTATCTTTTAATTTTTTCTTTCGTCTGCTTGATGGTGTCTGCTTCTAAAATTCATAATTATTTGTAACCTTTCTTTAATCCAAGTATTCTTATATTTTCCTGATTTGGTAGTTGTATTCCTTCCGTTGTTTTTCTTTCGCCCTTTTAGTATCACTAGCATGGTGTTATATACCCTTTCTTTACTTCTATTATTCTTCTGCTCATCTTTGGTATCTTACGTTCTTCTTCCAGCGTCTGGACTTAGTCTTGGGGACTTCCTGTCTGGTCTTCTATTCCTCTGTTCTTGCTGGTTGGTCGTCCTTGATTCATTTCTTCTTCTAGGTCAGTCTTGTTGCCAAGACATTCATCAACCAAAAAAACCGTATTATTTATTTAAACCTTTATTTACTTAACTAAACATATTTCTCTAACTAAACACAACACGCGTGTGCAAGTGAGCTCCAGCTAAGGCAGAAACATCTTATCTGCCTGACATCCAAGCTGAAACTGACGACCCAGCCAGGTCCCACGTGACTTCACGTATTTCGAGGGCTTTCTGTAATATTCCATGGAAAGTCCCGCCCGTTATTGTCAACCCCCTGTATTTCTGAAGGTATGGCCCCTTCAGAAATACAGGGGGTTGACAATAATCTATGCATAGATTATGTAACGATGGCACATATTTCAATTCCGAATTACATTCTTAGGAACACACTAGAGACCATAGGCCCGTCCGCACCCTACGCCGCAGGAAAGCAAAAAGAGAGCGATCTTGTTGTTCGTCGTTCCACGTCACCACGGTTCTGGTCACACACACACCCTGAAACTTCCGGTGGACTTCCAATTCTCATCTGGGGGTCATACCTCGTTCAAATTACCGGCAACTCATTGTGTGTCCACTCCTCCTTTTTTAACCTTTACTTTCTCTTATTTCTTCTTCCTCTCTTTCTATAGCAGTCCACCCACAGTTTTATTTCTACTATCAAACTCCAGTGGACCTTCATAATCACGTTACATTGGGTATTCAAAGTTTTTGGGAAAAACATTTTTGTAAACTCATTTTTTAAGTCTATTTAATCCAGTGGTTCTCAACCTTTTTTTACCCATGGACCCCGTATTCTTATTGTTTATTCAATGGTTTCTTGTCTTTTGCCATCTTTTGCAAATAGACGAGACTGAAAGGCAGACCTATGAACAAGCGGATTCCCAGCCCCCACAAACAAAGCGCGTCAGGATATGTTTGGCCTGTGGCGAGCGGCTACGGATACTCGAACTCGCTACCTCCTCGTAGCTGAGGTGTTGTTAGTAGAGACCCAAATAAAGTATATCCGAATTTGCATAAGCGCATCCGAACGAGCAGAAATAAAGACGGACTGTCGCTGACAGGGCGAGTGAGGAAGAAAGTTTTGGACGGCAAGTGAAATCTGACGACTGCTATATGAAGTGAGAGTGGCGTGTTCGGTTGGGAAAGGAATTGCATTTCGTTTGCTGGAGAGACTTTCAAAGGATTGATATTACCTTGAATCTTTTGGACCCTTTCAAAAGACATGTACATATGGTGTTTATTTTTTTCTGTGAGTAATCTCTCTCTTTTTTT
>CM042137.1:106381650-106382898 GCA_023376005.1 Doryteuthis pealeii | reverse complement strand
CCGACAGGAAGGGGATCCATAGCCGGCATCCGAACGAGCAGAAATAAAGACGGACTGTCGCTGACAGGGCGAGTGAGGAAGAAAGTTTTGGACGGCAAGTGAAATCTGACGACTGCTATATGAAGTGAGAGTGGCGTGTTCGGTTGGGAAAGGAATTGCATTTCGTTTGCTGGAGAGACTTTCAAAGGATTGATATTACCTTGAATCTTTTGGACCCTTTCAAAAGACATGTACATATGGTGGTTTATTTTTTTTTTGTGAGTTAATAAATTATTATTATTATGTGAGTTTTTCACACCAGCATTAGCTGATGGTCTTTCACTGGAGTCTGAGTGACAAAAAGTCTCTTCATGTGTCCAGGACTCTTATGAGTATTCGAGCTGACTGCAACAATGCAGTAGCCTGGATGGTGTCAATTCTTCCTCTGATTCCCAGTTCCTCCAGTCTTTTTTTTCCAAGTTTTTTGGGACCGTTCCGAGTGCACCAACTACAATTGGTATCACTTTGAACCTCATATTCCACGGCTTTTTCAATTCTCTGGCAAGGTCCAGGTATTTGTCTATATTTTCATTTTCCTCCATCTTCACTCTGTGATCTGCTGGAACCAGTTGACAAGTCTCTCTCTCTCTCTCTCTCTCTCTCTCTCTCTCTCTCTCTCTCTCTCTCTCTCTCTCTCGTTAAGCAATACTAGACCTGGTTAACTGGCTGGGATGGGGTGATCCGTCTTTATCTCGGAGTCCCAGAGAATTTTATGCATTTCATTCTCAAGAACAAATTCTGGTTTATTATTATTATTTACTCCTTTTGAGTTTTCACATCAGCGTTAGCTGATGGTCTTTCACTGGAGTCTGAGTGACAGCAAGTCTCCTCAGTTCTCCAGGACTCTTCTGAGTATTCTGGCAGATTGCAGCAGTGCAGTGTTCTGGATGGTATCAATCCTTCCTCTGATTTCCAGACTTTCCAAACCCTTTTCCAATCTTTTTGGGACCGTTCCAAGTGCACCAACTACAATTGGTATCACTTTGACTTTCATATTCCATAACTTTTTCAGTTCTCTGGCAAGGTCCAGGTATTTGTCCATTTTTTCATTTTGATTTAGCTTCACCCTGTGATCTGATGGAACTGCAAAATCCACCAGTTGACAAGTTCTTTCTTTTTTGTTAATCAACACTAGGTCTGGTCTTCTTGCTGGGATAAGGTGATCCGTTTTTATTTCAAAGTCCCAGAGAATTTTAAAATCTATTATTT
>CM042137.1:106321650-106376650 GCA_023376005.1 Doryteuthis pealeii | reverse complement strand
TTTTTTCTTTTATAAGTTAGTAGCCAATTAAATAATTATCGAAATGAGTAAAAAAGAAATCTCCAAAAAATTAATCATTTATTATTTTTTTACATTTTATTTTTCGATTTTTCGGTACTTATTTTCTCATAGAAAAGCCACCGTAATTTTATTTCTATTCATAACTTCGGTCTTTTATTTCTTTATTTATACTGTAATTAGTACAGTATAAGATCAACTCGAAAAAATGTTACGACCCCAACATAAGGGTGGGGTCAAAATTAAGTGACCTGAAAAAATGAGAAAGTTTTGAAATAAAATAAATAATGCATTATAAAGATCATTCATTGATAAATAAACACTTAAAATTTCATTAAAATCGATAATTCCCTGATTTTTGGTAAATTATTTTCTGTAGGGGGGGGGGCTAAAGTCATTTTGTCAAAAACGCATTTTAGGACCATTTTGGGTATACCTAATATAGATACATGGTTTCTATGTCAGGTAAATATATTTGCCCGAATTCCCGCCAAGTTAGAATAGACATAAAATCATTATCCATGCACGAATCTAAACTTATGCATGGCTATTACCTTCAGCGGCGTCTCAAGTGCCCGGCAATAAATTCAGCCCTCGCTTACTTTTAGACGAGGTACGGAGGCACCCTGGGACCAAGCGAATATTTACCCTCACTTATCCGACCGAAACCAGGTATTAACAGGCATATAAAATGTGCTATTTTAAGAACACTATGTAACAGGGGAGGTAACTCTTACTCTTGTAATATGAATTGCTTCCCTTGTTTTAATTTGAAAGAATTTGATTTTGAATTTGATATATTATCGGATTAAACGTCATTACTTTCGACATATTTTAATACTACTGAAGTTTATTTTCTATGAAACACCAGGAATTCTTGTTAAATTATTTGATAATTTCATTTAATTCCAGTTTACTAAGGAAAAAAGACAACAACAAAGGATGTATGTATTTCCATAAAATTTATATCATATTAAATACATGGATGATAACATAGAAGGTTTTGATATTTATGTCTGAAATATAAACATTGTGGACAACACACAGAGTTTGTTTTTATACAGCAATTCAATTAAAAAGAAGATAATAGTGATGAATGGGTTTATGAACGGATATAATAAAGTCATGAATATGTGAGGTGGCAAGAAGTTTTATGATCTTAGGTTTAAAAGGTTGCTTGTTATTCCTGGTGGGTGTTCCTAGGATTTGCTTTTAACCCCATCATATTTGGTGGTCACGCTGAAAAGGAAGGAATTCAAGGAAAGAAAAGGAAGAGACAAAGACAAAAGGTAGTTTTATGATATAGGCTTTATTCACAGGTCATAACCTCCACATGGCAAGGAAATTTCTCCCTGGCCAGTTTTAGTGTCTAGACATAGTTAAGGCCGAAGTCAGAATGGCAGAGAGATTATCTTAGGGGTCGGAAGTGGGTCTTTTTTTCATGCTTGCACATGCTCGGAGGGTTCGTCCGGTGAAGGCTCATGGGAGTTTTTTTTTTTTTTTTTTTAAATTTATTTTAATTCCCATAAATATTTTACAAAAATTTTGATGGAAAGTATAACCAGCTTTGAATAAGAATATAAATACAAAACCCCAAAAGAAAGGCACTGTTTAATTGTATAATGTTTTGGGGTTATTTCTGATAATTCCAACATAAACAAAGGGGAACCACTCTTGACTGATAAATTATTTATCTATTTTCCCATTAAACAACCCTAAACCCTAACCCGTATTCTTTTTTCCTAGTAGATCAATAAATAAATAATTTATCAGTCAAGAGTGGTTCCCCTTTGTTTATGTTGGAAATAACCAGTTTTGGAATGTGTGTTTGCTTATAACATGTTTCTGCTATTATGAATTTTTTTTTTGCAGAAAGTTTGTTAGATCTTTACGAGAACATGTCTTCGCCTTTGCCCTAAATACTTAATTTAAAATAAAAATCAAATTAAAAAATCACAATCAGAAGTCAGAAAAAGAATTTTAATTTGATAATTTGAATATTTATAAATAGAAATTCAATTTTATATTTCACTCTTTAATATATCAAGATCTGACATAAGCAAATCTGTTGCAATTTGTTTAGTAAAGTGAAAATAAAATTGTTTTTCTTTAAATTTTGAGAGTATAACACCAACATAAACAAAGGAACCACTCTTGACTGATAAATTATTCATTTATTTTCACATTAAACTAACCCTAAACCCTAACCCCTAACACCATCTTTTTTCCTAGTAGATCAATAAATAAAAGATAATCTATCAGTCAAGAGTGGTTCCCCTTTGTTTATGTTGGAGTTATAGGAAATAACCATTTGTTTTATTATCTTTTATTCTTTATGTATTCTAGTTTTTTAGTTGGTTATTCTTATTATTATTCTGGTTTGTATTTTTTTCTTTTATTTGCTTTTTATTATGTTTTATCGTTTATTAATTTTTTTTATTTTTTTCTTATGAAAAATGGGATGTAAAAAGGTTTTTAAACCCCTCTTGAACAAAAATACGGTGTGGATTTTATTGAAATATCTGCTGGTCTGCACAAATTTTCCCTTATAAAAGAATGTGCGCTCAATTATTGTACAAACATACAGACAGTATTTTTTTCTTTTATATGAATAGATAGATAAGACTACAAGGTTATTTCCTATAATTCCAACATAAACAAAGGGGAACCACTCTTGACTAATAAATTATTTATTTATTGATTGATCTTCTAGGAAAAAAGAAGCCAGGGTTAGGGTTAAAGGTTAGTTTAATGGGGAAAATAAATAAATAATTTATCAGTCAAGAGTGGTTCCCCTTTGTTTATGTTTGACTTATAGGAAATAACAGACTACAATCAATAAACTTACTACAAAAGCTAAAATTTAGGTTTGGTTTGGTTTGTTTTTGTTTTTGTTTTGCGGCATATCAACCTCAGTGGGTCATTTAATGCCGATAAAGTTTTGAAATAAATCAATTCTTAATGGATAAGTTAATGGCTTGACATGACCAGCCAATTGATCGGAGGGGACCTCTCCGACCGCCCGTTTAGCCCAAGATAGGGCCAAAGTGGAGTATTGCAAGTCATGAACTGCTCATCCACCTGGGCTCTATCCTTAAGCATCAGGGGTCACCACCCACGGCCAACAGGTGGCCCCATTGGGGGAGTCTTACCCCTCTGCAGAGGTGCAATCGGTGCATTCTAACGCCCCAGCCGACAGGGCGGCTAAAATTCAGGCTTTTAGTTACCTTTAGTTATTTCATCATCAAGTGATGCTGACAGCACGGATTCTCTTGGCTCTCTCTCACCATCCGTCCCTATCAGCCATCACTCTTGGTAAGTCTTTGAGATAGCAATCCAAATTTAATACAAGCTACTCATAGAAATTAAAAAATTTTACAAATTTATTAATGACTATTGACCCGTCTTCAACTTTTGTTTTCATTGTGGAGGTTATATTCACCACGTTTCAACCGAGGGGATTTACTGAGACTATATATCTATTAGTAATGGAGAATCAGTCTTTCTGTAACTGAAACTATGTCACTGCTTACGCCACATTATCCAAAATCATCAACACATAGAATAAAGAACAACCTTGTATAATATACACTCAAAATTTGGGCATGCAATCTTAGATGGTCTTCATTGTTTTGTAAATCAAGTTTTGATAAATACATGCCTGGTATTATATATAGTTTGTTTTATTTATTATATATATTTAAAATTATCAGAACTAAGTTTCCATTTCAAATTGTTCTTTTTGTTTTGTCTTTTTACTCCTTTTATAAATTTGATGATTTTACTTATGGTACAAACTCTCTGGCATTGAATTTTTAACTCCTACGCCTCCAGGCAATATCTTTCAAAAATTAATTTTTACACTTACCAGAGGGTGTTTTTTCGGGAGGGGGGGTCTAATATATATATATATATATATATATATATATATATATATATATATATATATATGATAATGACAACTCCTCATCTCAGATTTAAACATTTTTTCATGCTCAGAATAGCCAAGGTACGGAATAAACTGCCTGCATCCGTTGTAGACTGCCGAAACACTGCCTTTTTCAAAGCCTCTATGCTTCCTGTAATCCGCCAACACTATACCTGATACCTGCATGCACGCACACATACATGTATATTATTACTGTACGCTATTCCTGTTATTAACACTAATACATTATTCTGTGTACTTGACATGAGACTTTGATGAGTTGTGGTGCACCTGAGCACTGTACACAATAAATTTCATTATTATAATTTTTTCAGACCGAATTTGGTTATTTCCTATAAGTCTAACATGATCAAAGGGGAACCACTCTCGACTGATAAATTATTTATTTATTTATTTTCCCATTAAACTAACCCTAAACCCGTCTTCTTTTTTCCTAGTAGATCAATCAATAAATAAATAAATAAATAATTTATCAGTCAAGGGTGGTTCCCCTTTGATCATGTTGGGGTTATTTCCTATAAGTCTAACATAAGCAAAGGGGAACCACTCTTGACTTAATTGATAATTAATGGGAAAATAAATAAATGAATTATCAGTCAAGATCATGTTAGACTACTAGGAAGTAACCACAATTTTTTTGCAACAAAGTATTGAGATATCAGTTTCTATATTGGAAGTGAACCATTTTAATAGGTCATTCTTAATTAGAACAAGATTTAATAGAACCATTTTAATACGTCATTCCTGCTGGGCAATATAGTTATAATATAGCCACAAATAAAACTTCTTTTCTATGTAAATCATTGTTTGCTTTTGTCTTAAACTCTTTCTTATACTTTTAAACTCTGTTTGAAAAGTAATTACCTGTTTTCTTATAATTGTATAAAAAGTTTAAGATTATTTCATAATTCATTTTAAGACTAGCAGGATCTGTGGATACACCACTGTATGATGATATAATTATTACAACGTTTGATATGTTGAAGAAGTATTGAAAAATATGTAAAACGTATAATAATCTTGATTTAATTCTTTAATTTTCTTTCTTTCCTTTATTTCATCTTTTCATTATGTTCAATTGAAACAGATTAGCATTATCATTTCCACATGCTTACTCTCTAACTTTCCCCATCTCTTTCTTTCTTATATTTTTCTGTGTAGCATATCCTTTTTCTTCCTTCTTTATAATAAAAATGGAATGGTCCATCATTTAACTGAGATGACAATACTCATAAGAAATAAAAAATTTGGTGGATAAGCAACACTAGATATTCAGGATTTACATTTTTGCATTTGTTCTTGGAGGGTCTCATTTTTAACCAGAGGGTGTTGCATGATTATAACAGTTGTACAATTAAGGAACACAAGTATCAATATATAGATTATAATAATAATAATGAAATTTATTGTGTACAGTGCTCAGGTGCACCTTACAACTCATACATTAATGTCTCATGTCAAGTACACAGAATAATGTATTAGTGTCAGGCACATGAACAGTTTACAGTAATAATATGCATGTATGTGTGCGCATGTGTGCATATGTATGTGAAGAGTGGCATCAGGTATAGTGTCGGCGGACTACAGGAAGCATGGAGGCTTTGAAAGATTGAGTGTTTCGGCAGCCTACAACAGACGCGGGCAGTTTATTCCAGGTCTCCACAACTTTTTTATTTGTCTGAATTTTTTAAATTAGGCTTGATAATTTGTATTATTTGGGTTTTTTGAACTGTGGTCCTAATCTTTGTTATATACACAACATTTCTTCTTCAGGTGTTTCTTGTCAAACTCAAGAGTCTTCATGGAATTCTCCGCAATTCTGAGCGTGAAAAAATGTTTCCGAAAGTCACGTGAGCAGTGCTTAATACTGCTGGATCTATTTTAATATTTTTTAATTGAAACTGAGGATTTAATTTATATTATATTGTTTTGTGTCTATCTTCCAAATTCTGAGTGTGTGTGTCTGTATAATTATTTGTTTTGGTTTGTTTTACGGCATATCAACCTCAGTGGGTCATTTAATGCCAACAAAGTTGTGAAATAAATTCATAATGCATAATAGAATTTTATTTATAAGCTCATGTTTTTCTATTCAACCCATAGATGGGACCATAACAGGTACTATCACTCCGGGTCAAAGTGGACCAGGGAGCAATGGTGATGAAGGGGTTCTCCACATTCCCCAAACCTCCAGAACTGGAACCTCACCATCAGATAGAGTTTAACATCATTCCCAGGACATGTAGATCCTCAGCCACCGCCTTCTAGCACCCATATAATAAGAAGGATTGGGGGTTGCCATAAGGGCAATCATATAGGTGCTAGGGCTTGACGTGGCCAGCTGATTGATCGGAAGGGGCCTCTCCAACCGCCGTCTAGCCCAAGAAAAGCCTAAAGTGGAATATTGCAAGTCATGGATGCTCAGTAGCCTGGGTTCCATCATGGGTCGCCACCCACGGCGGCCCCATTGGGGGAGTCTTACCCCTCTGCAGAGGTGCAGTTGGTGCATTCTAATGCCTCAGTCGACAGGGCGGATAATTATTTGTTTTCTACTGGTTTGAAAAACTTTTCATTTACCTAAATATTTTTCATAACGTTTGAGAAGGCACATTATTTTTTTTTAAGTAGCACAATTTTTAATATATCATTCAACAAATGAAGACCGAATAGTTCATAGACTCCAGTAATCACCAATAAAGTTAACTTTCTAATCTATATAAGTGTTGATTTTTTTTGTTTTTTTCAAAGGCATTTGTGTTTCACGAAAATAAATTATAAAAAACCCTGTGAATCAAAGAAAGAAGAGGAAAAGGGAAAATAGAGGGAAAGAAAAGTTTGATGAAAGGAATCGTGTGAGATAAAGAAGAAAAAAAGAAGCAAGGTTGGATGAGATAATGGTTAGAAAGAAAGGAAAGGAAGAAAGAAAGGTGGAATTGTAAGAGAGAAAAAGAGAAAGTAAAGAATATTAAGTTAAAGTCCCATAATTACAAGCGACCATAACTTGTAAGTGATATACCGACAACTTAGCAGATGGGGGAGGGAAAGACTAAAGAAAAATAGCTGATGGACGAATTGTAACTAGTTGTAGATATAATTTTGGGAATTAACTGTTCAGTAAAATATGACGGAAATCACTGAAAATTAGTATTATCTGCTTTTGTGGATCCAAGTATTACAAGAATAAAAATAAAATATAAAAATTTGCAAAAAAATTTTTTTTTGCTTTTTCAAATCAATAAAATAAATCCGCTATATTCGGTATTTGATCAAGGGAGGTAATTAAAAAAATAAATTGTACAAGTTATTTCCCTTTGATTTCTTTACTTCAAATAGTACTTTTTTTTTTAAGTATTAAAACGATTGTTCATAGAAAAAGGGTATGAAATTGATACAGAGTATAAAAAATACATTTTCACAATTAAAGATTTGTTTATATATATATATATATATATATATATATATATATATATATAAAATGAAAATAGTCAGTTTTACGTAAGGTAAAAATTTCATGGCTACTGAAGGCACATATTGGTCAGGGTCAGAAAAATAGATTCAGAGATCACAATAAAAGAAGTAATTGCAAAGTGACCATAACTTGTAGGCGACATAATGACACCTTTGTGGTTGGGGGAGGAAAAGACTAAAAGGAATATGGCTGTTGGATGAATTATAGCTAGTTGAAATATAACTTGGGGATTTAACTGTTCAATAAAAAAATAAACCAGCTGACTAAAAATTAGTCTCATCCGGTTTGTGGATTAAAAGGATTGAAAATTTCATTAGAGGTGATATTCTTTACAACCACAGAAACCTTTAACTATTTGCCTATTTTAAACCACTCACAGCAGCTCTCTTACCACTTCGATCCTACCGTAATCAAAGTACAAAAACTGATGGTTAGTTCATTATAATTGAGCAGATGGACTCCGATTACAATAATAATAGGACTTTATTTGAATTTAAGGGCCAGATTAGCTCAGTCGGTAGAGCGGTTCGATACCAGCCCTCGCCAACTCAGCATATGAGTAGCACAGGTATCTGTGCGGTAAAGTAAGGAACTGATGGTAGGAGCTCAGACGCAAAAACAATCTCCTTGGTCTAGCGCTAGTGAAAAGGGGATGAACTCCCTCACTGATAGGCTGATACCGACTTTAGGCCACCTGACACTTTTTTTTTTTTATATGCTCAGTCTAACATTCATCATGGACAGATATTTTTTTAAATTGTCATGTGATTACACATTCATTATATATATATATATATATATATATATATATATATATATTTAAGTTGGAAGGAAAATGTATGTGTGTGCTTGGAGCATAATGGTTATCATCATAGGAATTAACCTGAATAGAATTATTCTCTTTATTTTTAAATTATTTTCACTCGAACATTATTCAGGCCATTCCCTAGTATACATATTTACCAAACCCTTCCGCACAAGTAGGATGTGACACAAGATCAATTTCTTAAGCAGAGTTTAACAGATTTGAATTCAGAGTTTTCCTTCTTCTAGACAAATTGCCATACCAAGGTTAACGAGCCAGTCTGCCCTACTATTTACCCATAGCTGAAGGGGGAATAGATTCATACCTTTCCCAAGAGTATTAGCACTAAGTGAAATGCAAACAGCCTCGTCCAGGATTTGAACTTGGTCACCGAGTCCATTTCCATGACTATTATACTGAATGCTTCCTCCTAGTAAAAATAGAGTAGAAAATCTTGACTATTTAATCAGTAAAAAGAAAGTGAATGTACCAACTCCACCAAGGCAGATTGTGATAAAAGTCATTTTTTTTTAAGCAGATAAAGCTGGTTTGAATTCAGATGGTTGGTTATTTTGTTTTACGGCACATAAACCCTTTTCGGGTTATTTAATGCTGAATCAAGTCAATTTGATATCAGGTTGCTTACAGTACCTGCTGTTGCTTAAATGGTTCCCCATCTGAGTATTGAGCAGGCTCATCACTGCTTAACTTTGATGATCTAGCGAGAACCATGATTTCAGCATTACTTGACTGTAAACTTTGAATTCTGAATTATCCTTCTCCTATACTGTTCACCTAACCAAATCTAAAGAACGCAGTCTGGTGTAGTCTTTACAAATAAACTGTAGTCATTTAGAAACCTTAGTTTAATTTAACACAAGTATGAAGCACCCAGTGAGAATCAAACTCACTAACAATAGTTTGCTAACCTAACTTGCTACGTTATGGTAACCTCCCAACCCTGTTTATCATATATGTGTTAGAAAGAGGTGGCTGAAGGTCTTAGTATCCGGGGTATGATGTTAAACTGCATCTAGTGGTGAAGTTCCAATCCTGGAAGTCTGGGGAATATGGAGTACCCCTTCATCACCATTACTCCCAGGCCCACTTTGACTGGGAGTGGTAGTACCAGTTAGGGTCCCACTACAAGTTAAATAGTATTAAAAAATGTTTAAGAAATTGAGTTTGAAAAAAATAAATAAATAAGTAAATAAATTGAATACCCAACAAGAATGAATACAACAAAATGTCTTTGGCATAAAATAACCCAACAAGGGTTCACATGCTGTAAAATCCAATGGGGCAACCTCAGTTGCTAACCATTACAGCACACGTGGTGCCCTAGTACAAGTCAAGTATAGGTATGGTCAGAGTTGGATTTAGAGCTGGGGGTCTCAAGGCACTTCTGGTTACCTAAACATAGAAGTTAAATTACCGTAAATCCTAGCATATAGCCCACCCTTGAGTATAATATGCAGGGGATTTTTAGGGGACTGTACCTCTGAAAAACCTAAACCTTGTGTATAATACACACCCCTTCTTTAACTTGAGACAGGTCTATATAACGTCCTTGGTTTTGTTACGTATAATCAATGGTCAGCAATTGGAAACTTCTAGAATGTTCTTAGGACTCTCTGACACCAGTGTGGAGAGGGAGTCCCAGAAATTGACCCCAAATGAACAACTGATACTACACTTGTTGCTTTCCTCACGTACGCCAAGCTTACCGAGAGACAGGTGACGTCATGATTTGGGGGAAGGAAGGAGATCCCTATCATCAGTTTTGCACTCGGGACCCAGTCGGCAACACATAAATTCATTTACCTCGTTGGGGGCGGGAGAAAATCGTTCCTATGAAGAAGGTAACTACTACCAAGAAAATTAACCCCATGAAGAAAATACAGAAGATGAATCAAGCCCATAAAAGATAAGTACAAACTTCTTTCGTTGTGAAAATTTGTTAATTGATATGAAGAAATTCCGCCTAATGACATTATCAATCCTAGCCTGTCGGCGTCCGTCTCATAATCCTCCCAGCTTACAAATTCTGAATTAAAGATTATATTATAAATGTATATATAGTCTTGTTGTTTATTGCCAAGTCTTGTATGTATACCTCTCATTTTTCTTTGGTCTCTGATGGAAAAGCGTTGTAAAACGTCGAAAGTGATAGGCGAACGTAACAGTTTGTAAAAAAGTATACGGTGCTGTCCTTTATTATTATTGTATATATAACATAATGCAAACGTGTAGCTTTTTTGTGCATTTTGTTTGCAGAAAATAAAGAAATAACAGTAATAACATCAGTGAAAAATAAATATTAAGTAAATTTCCTTTATGCGTCGGAATAGATATTGCTGGACAGCAAATAGAGACTCGGACATTGCTTAAAAATATTTTTAATTTTTAACCTTGTATAGTACGCACTAGGGATTTTGACCTTTAAATTTTGGGGAAAAAATGCAGATTATACTCGAGGATTTACGGTATGCACATGAGAAATAGGGATTAAAAATCGAGTCTGATTTTTAACCCTTATCTTTCTGCTGAGGTTTAGAAGGGGTGGGGTTATATCTCGCCTCATAGGCCCGTTTTACTCCCACCTTTCCCTATGTTATTTTTATACATTATGTATATCTTTATAATAATAAAACTAATTTTATAGGTTTAATCAAGGAAGTCTGGATGCCTCTCTGGTAGAGGAGCCTGAGGCAACTTCTCCCTTTGCTCCATTATAAAGTTGGCCCAGGGCACAGTATATCATAAGAGGCCTAATCAATTTAGTATAACTAGCAGGACC
This sequence comes from Doryteuthis pealeii, assembly GCA_023376005.1. NCBI lineage: Eukaryota > Metazoa > Mollusca > Cephalopoda > Myopsida > Loliginidae > Doryteuthis > Doryteuthis pealeii. The sequence continues at coordinate 106,365,609 of CM042137.1, read as the reverse complement.
AGTGGATATACCACAGTATGATAATTAAATTATTCCGTCTCATATGTTTACTTAAGAGCTATTGAAATAGTTCAATATGTAAAAAGTATAATTTTGATTTAACTCTCTCTCACTCTTTCTTTCTCTTTTCATTACGTTCAATTGAAACAGATTAGCATTATCGCTTCCACGTACTCACCCACTATCTTTCTCCTTATATTTCTTTCTTATATTTTTCTGCATAGCATATCCTTTTTCTTCCCTTTATGATAAAAACGGAATGGTCCATTATTTAACCGAGATGATGATACTCATAAGAAATAAAAATTTGGCACATAAGCAACACCAGATAATCAGGATTTACATTTTTTGGTATTTCCTCTTGGACAGTCTCATTTTTAACCAGAGGGTGTTGCAAGATGATAACTGTCAAGAAATTAATGAACACAAGTATTAATATATAGAAGATTATGGTAATGGTGTTCATGTCAGAATATTCCACTTGCTAGAACATCTCCATCCCCCAGGTGTAGCAAGATGGATTTTTTTCTTTCTTATAAGAGTATGTTAATGCTATTACACTAAGAGGATAAAGTTATTTTCAATGAAATTTGCAACATAATACTAATAGCATTCATTTTGGTTTTTGATCATTCTTTCCCAAGGGAGACAACTCAAATGTGAGTACTTATTTATATGCAATTAATAAAAATGTGTTAAAATAGAAAGAAAAAAAAAAGGATGAGGAAAAAAAAAAAAGGGAGAAGGAGAGGATTTTTCTTTCTTGATCCACCCCTGCTAAATATCAACTCCTACCATTATCCCCTCCCTAAATCTCTCAAAATGAATAAATAAATAAATTTAAAAAAAAAAAATTAAAAATTAAAAAAAATTTTTAAAAAATAAAAAAAAGATATGAATAAAAAATAAAAAAGATAAACATAAAAAGAAAGAAGAAAAGAATTTAGTATTTCTCTGAATGTTTGAGATGAGGCTTCAAGATTAGTCTTATTAGCGTTATTCGGACTATTGTCCCCATCTTCATTGTTATTTGTACAACGTTTCGGACCGATATACCCTCTGGCCTTCTTCAAGTATTTCTTGTCGGACTCAGGAAACTTCTCAGACTCAGCTATGGTTAGCGGAATGAGAACAGGATACCCCCGTGGAATAAATAAAGGGTTAGGTTCAAAGTTCCGTGATGGCTCCCGAATACAACAAGAAAGTTCCAGAGTTCGAAAAGAAGGTTCCAGAGTCCGACAAGAAATACCTGAAGAAGGCCGGAGGGTATATCGGCCGAAACGTTGTACAAATAACAATGAAGATGGGGACAATAGTCCGAATAATGCTAATAATACTAAAAGAATTTAGAAAGAAAAAAAATTAAAATGTGAAACTTGGAGTAATGGACAATGATTAAAATGGAAAACTTTTTTTTTTTAACATTTCAGATTTTTAGCCAGTTCTACTTTAATGAAAACATTGAGCATCCTTTTCAAAATAAACAAAATGTTCTCAGACTTTTGACCTTTATAATTTATGTACGTACCTGTAGTTAGAATATTTTGAATAGGGTCTGTTAGATTCAGAATGAAGGGGTCCAATGGAAAGTTACTCAACAGTTATTGATGAGTAGTAACCGTTTTACCTGACCCCTTGAAAAGTGTGCCATTACAGATGCAGCAGAAAATTCAGAGTGAGTGGACCTATAAGTCACTTGCTCTGCTGTCGGACTCCCCCTCCCCACAGCGGAATCATGGGCTGGGTTGTGAAATAAAGCTTTATCATCAGAAAACAACCAAGTCTTGTTTGTTGAGTTAATTCAAACAAGAAATGACCAGCCCAACACAGAAAAGAAGAAGAACCAACCCTTAACAGAAATCCCTGAAGAGAAGTCAGCCTAAAGAAGATGGCGGCCGAGTTAGAAGCAGTAGCAGCGAGTAAAAAAGTTATCTCCATCATCTGTCTGTCTCTCCCTCTTTATATACCCGATGATGAACAAGTACATAACAAACGTGGCTGTTTGCATTTTATATAATGCTATTACCCTTAGGCAAGGTATGACAACCAACTATGGGTAAATAGTAGAGCAGACTGGACACCCTTTCATATAATTTCTGTGAGATCCCACTTTTACTTACTCCCAATACTACTCATGTTGTTTAACCACCTTCCATGTTTAAAAAGAACAAGGAACCCACTCAATTACATCTGCCCCTGATGATGGCACTTCAGAGTGCTGAATGTACTAGGGATGAAAACTTTGGTGGACTAATCAACAAACTCCACCCTGATATTAAGAAGCTAGCCAGAAAACTAGAAAAGATCGAAAAGAAACTCGTCAGACATGAAATGTCCGTCTTGTTCAACAAAGTATGCATAAATTACAATACACTATTGGTGTCGGGATAGGGTTGTATATAAGTTTTTTTTTTTTTTTTTAATTCCCTGATAATTCTAAAGATGATTAAAAATTTTTTTAGAAGTAATAAAGTTTTTGTTTGGATTTTAGGGTTGGGGCATATAGAACATATTGAAATCTGATCTCCCTAAAAAAAAAAAAACAGAAATTCTTCCTAACTAGAGCCATGTTAATTGTATAGATGCACCGGGTTAGGTCAGTCGGTAGAGTTCGGCTAGAAACTACAAGGTTCCTAGTTCGATAACGGCCCTCGCCAACTCAGCGTATGAGTAGCACAGGGATCTGTGCGGTAAAGTAAGGAGCTAATGGTAGGTGTAGCGCTCCACCTCAGACGCTAAAATAATCTCCTTGGTCTAGCGCTAGTGAAAAAGGGATAGACTCCCTCCTTACTTTTACTTATAGATGCACCACTTGGACTTTTTATGAAACACTTTGTGAAAGAGAAAGAAAAAAAAAAAAAAAAAAAAAAGAAAAAAAAAAGGAGATGAAGACAAACCAAAGATATTGCATGCATTTTTTAACCAATCTTAGAAGCAGTACCCACAAAACAGCAGTCAGTGATGCTGATAGCTTTTTGATTTAGTGCATCCTAGGATGCACATATTTGCTTTGAATGAGTACTCAGGAAAATTTATGGGTCCCAACTAAAGCTGTCTAACTTCTACCTTGTAACCTATCCTATGTAATTAATTTCTAAGAAGCTATTGAAATGTATTTACAGTTAGCTTGAAATGGTGGGAAGAAAAAAAAGAAAAATACTACGATGCATGGATACAATTTTACTGCGTCCATTTAGATTTTTGTGCAGGACGCGTACCTATCAGCATCTCTGAGCAGTTGTACAGCCACTTACAAAGCATACTGGGCACTGCTGGAGAAGTAAGGACAAACTCATAAGCAACATTCTCCAATGGACTCCTACACATGGACACACTGATCAATAATTAAATCGATCTAGAAGCAGAACTTAATCCTAACCTGTTAAACTCTGCTTTAAAAAATAACCTTGTGTCACATCCTGCTTGTACAGAGGGGTTGGGTAAATGCATATATAAGAAACTATGTTTGGTTGGTTTTTATGGCATATCAACCCTTTTCAGGTCATTTAATACCAAATTAAATCATTTTAATAAACAAAGAATTCAGGTTGCTTACAGTACCTGTTGTTGCTTAAGTGGTCACCCAAAAATTAACAGTAAGGTTTTCTTTAATTTTTTTATGGGTAGATTAACTCACATCTAATGATTATTATCTATATATTAATACTTGTGTTCCTTAAAAGCATGACCGTTATTATCTTGCAACATCCTCTGGTTAAAAATGTGACTGTCCAAATAAATCCTAGATGAAATGCAAAAATGTGAATCCTGATTATCTGGTGTTGCTTATCTGCAGAATTCTTATTTCTTATGAGTGTCATCAACTCAGCTAAATAATGGACCATTTTGTTTTTATTATAAAGAAAGGGAAGAAAAAGAACATGCAACACAGACAAAAATATAAGAAAGAGAGTAGGGGAAAGATAGAGAGTAGGGGATAGATAGAGAGAGAAGATAAGCACAGAAGTGATAACACTTATCTGTTTTATCAAACAATGAAAAGAAAAAAAAGAAAAGAAAAAAAAAACAGTAAGAGAGTTAAATAAAAATTATACTTTTTCATATCGAACTAATTTTGCAGGGTTAGCTCAGTCAGTAGAGCGTTCGGCTAGAAACCACAAGGTTCCTTGTTCGATACCGGCCTCGCCAACTCAATGTATGAGTAGCACAGGGATCTGTGCTGTAAAGTAAGGAGCTGATGGTAGGTGTGGCATTCCACCTCAGACGCTAAAATAATCTCCTTGATCTAGCAAAGTGAAAACGGGATAGACTCCCTCGCTGATTGGCTGATGCCGACTTTAGGCCGCCCCGACGACTTTACTTTTACTATGGTATATCCACATCAAACTAATTTTGCAATACATCTGAAGTAAACATATCAAATGTTATAAATTATCATACTATGGTATATCCATAGGTCCTGCTAGTTATCTATTATTATAAGACAAATATTTAGAATATAAATGAGGTGAAGAATTTAAATAAAAGGTCACTCCTTGGATAATTTGACTTCAACTTGTTTTCAATCAATTGAGGAGGGTTTGTTTGTTTGAAGAAAAAAATTGCTAGTTTTAAATTCCCAAGTTTTGATATGAAAAAATACATCAGCCAATGCCGGTAAAAAGTATTGGACTGATTAAATACAATAAAGATGAAATCAATGAATTAATCGGACCTTTAAGTTCTGCAGAGAGGACCCATCTCTACATCAAAGATTTTTCAAAGCCAGCATGCTAAAAAGGCTACACATTTCAATAAAAGGCAGAAGGTGTAGGAATATTGAAATACACTTTATCTTCTGTTTGTAAATATTACAAATATCAGTAGGTAAGTGAAATAGGTAAATAGGTAAAATAAAAACATGCAAAGAAAAAAAAAAAAAAAAGAAAGAAAAAAAGAAAAAAAAAAAAAAAAAAAAGAAAAAAATTGCACATGAAAATATTAGCTTTATCATTTTTTTCTTTATTAATTTTTTAAAATCTCTTTTTTTTTTTTTTTTTTTTTGTCAAAGTCTCATGCAACAGAATACTGTCAATACTTGATTTTGTGACTCTTTCTCTGAAATCTACACAGAGAAAATTTTCTATGATAAAATAAATGATGCCTTATGGAGGGGGCAGATTTTCTCAAATAAAAAAAAAAAAACAAAGCATTTATAAAAAAAAAAAAAAATTTTTTAAATTTTAAATCAAATTTTTTTCTTTTCTTGTTTAATAATTTTTTGAGAATTCTCAGCAAGGATATATATATATATATATATATATATATATATATATATATATATATATATATATATATATATATATATATATTCGACAGCACTATTTCATTTTAATCCATAGATTCAGAGGAACACATTAAGTGCCTTCACCGAGAAACCTGAGGAAACAAGTACAAAACATGTAAAGAGACTCAAAATGAAAATGAAAAATAAGATCAATGTTTAATTATACAGATCATCGTAGTTTTAACCTTCGGCCTTCAAATACCACGTTCCTAAGTTGATGTTCTCACTCAAACACACACACACACACACACACACACACACAGAGAAAGGCACATGTAAAAAGGCACTCAAACTTCACTCAAGAGTGTAGACACAGACATTTTGTTTAAAGCTACTCCATGATTCTATTTAAAGAAAGTCTGTGAATGATCGACATCATCATCGTTATAAATAGCCGATACCATCTCCAAGCCCATAATATCAAGCTTACAGTGTAGAGTAAAATAGTCTTATTTCACTATTAGTGCTCAAAATGAAAAAAATGGGCTTACAGTGTATAGTAAAATGGTGTTATTTTACCATGGGTTTACAGTGTATAGTAACTAGTCCTATTTTACTATTGCACTGTAAGACCACAGTAAAATAGCACTATTTTATGCTTGGTGCTCAGAATGAAATACTGGGCTTATAGTGTATAGTAAAATAATGTTATTTTACGATTAGCACTTGGCCCAAAATATAAAGCCTACAGGTTCAAAAGGTTAATACATTGTATTGGCACCATGATCAATTTACAGACCCAGTCATACTGTACCCAGATAACAAAGTTAAGGATCATACTTCAATGACTTCTTTTTTTTTTTTATGTTATCAAAATTTTGCCATAAATGAAAAGCATCAAGAATCCTAATCTTTTAAAGCCCAATCCACACATACATCGGATCAATGTACGCAGTTAGAAATAAATAAGTTTTTTTTGGGTTCAACAACAGATGGGTGTGGCCATTGTTCTTTTTTTTTTTTAGTTCTAGTCAAACCAGAAAAAATTAAAAATAAAACAACACCGATCTATAATTGTTGTGAAGTTTGTTTGTTTAGCCCTCGGTGGTCAGTAAGGAGATTTGGTATAAGCGTTTGAAACCAGAACAAATTCGGCACAAGGTGGGAATGCAATGCAACATGGTGAAAGCGAGGACAATTCAAAATTTGTCAACTAATTTCTAGTTTAGATCAGCACTTGTCCTTAAGCTTAATTCATATTACACTTACCTGATGATAGGTTTGGCCATGAGATTCTCGAGATAGTTCTATTATGGAATTAATGCTATGATGTATAAAAATTATTTACATAATTTTACATATAAAATTATGTAAATGATATTATGATATATGAAATAAAGTGTATAATCAGTGCTGGATTTACACATGGGCTAGAATGGTCTGCAGCCAAGGGCCGCTAAGATTAGAAGGACCTTATAGTCTTAGGATCCTTGGTGATATGGGCTAGTATTGGCTGCAGCTAAAAGGTCTCTAAGACTATAGGGGCTCCAAAGGACCTTATAGACTTAGAGGCCCTGATAATATGGGTTAGTATGGGCTGCAGCTATAGGGCCCTTAAGACTAGAGGGGCCCTGATAAATCTAAAAAACGATAAAGATATCAGAACAGAAGAGATTTGTTTATTTTCAGATTTAATGTGGCTTCTCTGAACTAATATTAAACAGTATTTGGGCTCCTCTAGTCGGAGGGGTATTTTAAATTTGATAGGCCCCCTTGAGGTATTTTTTTTTTTATAGAGGTGCAAACATACATGTTAAAGAGGCCCTGAATTCTAATAGCTCAGGAACCTCTTAAGCCCTGAATCTGGCCCTGCATATAATGTATTATATAGTATAATGCATTAATCTTGCAAAAGATAAATTCATACAATTTCTAAATGTGTTTGTCATATTAATACGTAATTTCTATTTGAAAAAAAAAAAAAATGACAAAGTTTCAGTTAGTATTCTTTTTTCTTCATTATTTTTTTTTTAAATGCAACTCAAGATGCGAACTTAAATTTTACTTTTAAAAATTAAAAGCTAATTTCTAAAAATCTGCAATAAAAATAATACAGTGTATAATTCCATACAATTAAAAATCTGGATCTTAAATATAGACAAAATGTCCTCTTTTAAGAGGTGGGGGAGAATAATAGGTAAAAATGTTTAAATATAAATGGGGTTATAATAGAAGGACTTCTGAAGACTACTAAAAATTAAAGTTATTTAATAATTCTTTATTACTATGGCACATTGCACTGGAAAGAGTATTTATCAAATACGTACTTGACTGCATACTTCCATTATTTTTTGTTTTTTTAATACTCTCTTCAAATTAAAGCAAAAAATATTTAACAGAAAAAAAGAAGGTGTATGTAAAAAGGAAAAAAAAAAATTCAATGACTAGAATATGATCGTTTCTAAATGTCTGGAATGAGTACGCCACACAATAATAGGAAATACGTCTTATCAAATGAATGAATGGCAATTTTGAAAAATATCACAAATGCATTTGTATTGAAGGTAAGAATTTCCTGTGTGACTTAATGAGACAGTATTTTCAAAATGGTAATGGCGGTATGTTAGAAGAGAAAAAAAAAAATCATACACATATATATATATATATATATATATATATGACACACAGGGTGTCCCAAAATAATGTATACACTCTTTAAATATTAATAGTTAATAATACTTCTTTTTTTCTATTTCAGATTTCACTAACCATTTACAATGGAGGATACTCTCAAATTCTTTAAATCTGTATTCATTCTCTTGCATCAATCTTTTTTACAAGTCAAAATACATAAATTGAATAAGTTATGATTCAAAGAGTGTATACATTATTTTGGGACACCATATATATATATATATATATATATATGCAAAAGTATAGTTGACAGATTTTTTATACAATACATAGACAAGCTGTGGTCTTTAGATAGTTTGTTAGATAAAACGTTTTTATCAGTCTTGAGACCTTAGAAAAAATATATTTCATACATTTTACTGCATAAAGAAGTTGAAAAGTTTGACACTTTTCTTATATTAAATAAGCAACTACACAAGCTAAGCAATGAAAAATTTAAGAGGGTGTTGGTAAAAAAATGCCATTAAAAATAATTTTAATAAGCATTCACAATTAACATTTGCCAGTCACCCATTAAATATTAATGTGGATTCATTGACTTACTCGTAATGCTGATAAAATATTAACAGATTTTTTTTTAATAAAAAAAAAAAAAAAAACCTTAAAAAAATAGTAGAGACTTTTATAATTAACTTGTTTTGTCTCAATTACAGGAATTTTTTTTTTTTTTTTTTTAATTTTTGGTCAAATTACCCAAATCAAAAGTTTTTTTCAGCTTCTGATCCATGAAAAAAAAAAAAAAAAAAAATATTTGTAAATCAAATGCTGAATTTTTCTTTTGTTTCCATTTCATTTTATTTATTTATAAATTTTGGAATTGAAGTCAGTTAAATGCAGAATTTCGGAACATTTACTTTCCAGAAAATATTCTCATCTTGATTTTAGCAGGATACAAAACGGAAATGCAAAAAGTGAAGAGTGGGCATAAATGTTTAAAAAAAAAAAAAAAAAAAAAAAAAATGAAAAATGAAAAAAAAAAAAAATTTGTTTTTAAAAGGATGAGGGGTATTAAGTATGAATCTTGGCATACAGTTGAAAAGAAAACAAAACTGAAAAATAAACACCTGGTCAGGTAGAAAAGCAAGGTAAGAAATATTGATTTTTTTTTTAAAACGAAAAGATTGAAAGATTTTCATAAAAATACGTTTTAAATTTGACTATTACCTTCAAAATGGATGAAATTCTTTGAAAACTGTATTGCCTGTGCCAAAGATTCATTTATTAAATTTATTTTTTCCTTTTTTAATTAAAAGGTTTGTTTTGGGGTTTTTTTATAATTTGGGGAGTTGGTATTCTTGGCTTGTTTTTTTTTGTTTTTTTTTTCATATTTACAGAAGCAGTTAAAACCTACTAAAGAAAATAAAGCCTTTTTTTCCCCCTTCCTTTTATAAGAAAGAAAACCAGGCTAAATTTTCCTGATCCTTATCAATAAAGAATCAAATGAAAATGTTAAAAGCAATAAAAATCTATTTCAAAATTAAGAAAGCAGTTAAGCAGAGAATTCTAAAATCAAAATGTTTCAATTAAAAAAAAAAAAAAAAACCTTTTAAAAAAATTTTTAAAAAATAAAAAAAATAGAATCCTTTTTCGGATTCCTGAAATATTCCGTTTCGGCAATGGACCCAAACAAGTCAACACAAATACACACACTCTTGAATTCTTCATGCATTCCAAAAAAAAAAAAAAAAAAAAAAAAAAAAAAATAATGGTATAAAAGTGAACGGATATTTTAGATACCATGATTTCAAAGTTGTGAGAATCTTCTTGCATTTTCTCAAGGCACTGAAATATCGGCATACCTGGAGATGGTTTAAATGAGGGGTAAAAAAAAAAAAAAAAAAAAAAAAATGATACCTCTGTCCTATAAAAGTTGGTACCTTTAGTGTATGGAATCTATATGCAAATGTAACAAACATTATGGGACAGATGTAAGTTGGTTTTCCTGGGTCACGAATTGGTTATGTATGAATGCAATATTAAAAAAAATAAAATGTAGTCCATTATATTGGTGGGACAAGTGGAATTTAGTCTCTTTTCCGAAATCCATACCACTAAAATGGCTAAAGGACATACTTCGTGCACACAGATCTACAGTTTTTTGTGGGGGTTTTGTGTGTTTTGTTTCTTTAAATACATGCACCTACTATTTAGTCGATCATCATGGGTCATTTTTTTTTTTTACATGTCACCAAAAGTTTGTGATTTTTTTTTTCTTCTTTAAAAGACCCAAAATGTAAGCAGGATTTTAACCATGCGGGATTAAAAAAAATAAAAAAATCAACATGGCTGCCTTACTAAATATAGCTATATATTATCCATATAAAAAAAAAAAAAAAAAAATTAAATTATAATGCCTCCTCGCCCACATCTTCCATCACAGCACTGTAATCAGGCGGCGCAACATCATTATAATGATAAGGAGAGCTAAAACTGTCCATGGCATCATCTACTTTCAAGTCCTCGGGACGTTTACCTATGCTTTTAGGTAAGAGGTATTCCTCGTTACTCATATCTGGCGATGTACCAGGAGCATAGGCACTGGAATGGCCACTGTCACTGTCCTCCTGGTGATGAACCTGGGCTTTTATCCGTTGGATAGAATGCGCATCAGATGGAAGGTGTCCAACCTCCTGCAAGGGAAGCATGGCCTGCTTCTCATAACAGTCCGCTTTCTCATTCCCCCATCGTGGGTTCATATATTCCTGAAGGTCTTCATTTTGGCTGTAATTGCTAGACAGAGTTACAGTGTCGACTTCTGGTACTTGTGGGGACATCTTTGTGTACTGGCCTCCATCCATTTTCAGGTAACCATCATTTGGAGAATTTTCTGCGGGCATGTCAACGTAATTCTGGCTAAGATCCAAGTAATACTGAAGAAGAAGAAAAAAAAAAAAAGGGATTTCAATATATTAATAGTCTCATTAATTTTATATATATATATATAATATATATATATATATATATATATATATAAGGTTAAATTATTATTATTGTTGGAGAATTGATTATAGAGGGCTCAATTACTTATGTAAGAGCTTTATTTATTTATTTATTTATAATTAATAATACAATTTAAAAGTCGGTCCTACCATTGGTTTCTGAATAACATTTTTTCGGTGTTATTTGTCGTCAGAGGCGTTGACTTTTTCTTCAACGCCTCTGACGACGAATAACACCGAAAAAGTGTTATTCAGAAACCAATGGTAGGACCGACTTTTAAATTGTATTATTAATTATAAATATATATATATATAATATATATATATATATATATATATAGATAGATAGATAGATAGATAGATATGTGTGTGTTTATAGGACAAAAATTTTAATTTAGTTTAATGTTGAGTTACAGTGAAAAAAAATATACTAGTTTTTTTTTATAGTTTTTTTTTTTTTTTTTTTTACATGCTTTTGATACTCACTTATGAAAAACTGAAGAATTCAATAAACCAATTGATTTATAATCAAATAAATATTTAACTATTTATAAGATAAAGTGAAAGAGCTTTGTCAAGGATTTGAACTCAGGTCGCCGATACCATTTCTAATGACAATAATCATCACACTAAGCATGCCTCTTAGCTGGTGTGGATAGTCGTATCCTGAATCTAGATGCTGACATAGGCAAGTAATTTGAAGATTAGCAATTGTCCATTTCGTAACTCACCTTTCTACGACATTATTTTTGGCCAAAACGGTAGGATGCAAAGGCCAATAAAACTTGGTACAAAAGAAAAATCAGACAGCTTTAAGGAGTCCAGCTCTTGGCTTTGAATTGAACTGTCCTTCTCATAGACTAGTGGCCCACCATGACTCTTCCAGTCCTACTATTTCATCTTTTTTCTTACTTAGAAATGGTAGAAATTATGCATTACCTGTTTAACTCTGGCTTCCAAAAAGCGTCCCATTGTATCAGCAAGACGAGTGAAGGTGGGTCTTTGACCAGGCTCAACTTTCCAGCAGTCACACATAACTTTGTACCTTCATAGGGAAAACAAACAACATACATTATAGAACTTTCCAGCAATAATCATTCTTTGTAGAAAGATACTTTACATATTTTTATGTGATGAGACTTAATATAAATAAATATGATATTTTGGACTGTTGTCCTCATCTTTATTGTGTATAAACACAATGTTCAGACCACTGTAACCTCGGTCTCTATTCTAGGTGTATTTTATTCATTACTTTAATTACTTTAAAACAAGTCCTCTTCAGTCGATTACCAATGAATTTAAATGCAGTTTCACAGTTTAATCGTCACTACACACTCACTTATTTTAAGCAAAAACACAATTTCCCTGGTTTAGCACTAGTGAAAAAGGGATAAACTCCCTCGCTTTCCAGCTGATACCGACAATAGACCACTTAACCAACATTACTTTTATTTTATTTTTCACTTCTTTTATCTATCATTTTAGCTCAGTCAATATGTTACATAATTATTAGATTCTTAATATTTATGTACAGTAGTGTAGAAATCAAAATGGCTGTTATAAGTTGAAGCCCACGGCCTTGAATGATGAGTGATAAGGCTTGACCTCATCCTGATCCTTTCCGGTGGATACCGTGAGAATCGGTGGAGGAGACCCTTTTCCGGTTTAGATTAGAAATAGATTTAAGTCAGTCAGCGAGAAACCACGATGGTGGTGAGTCGTGTTATACACACTCCGACTCGATCTGCACAGGTAGTCTGGTGGGGATTTCGGAATAAAATGTGATCTAAGTAAATCGAAGTCTTGTGTTATTATCTAAAAATTAACAATGACACAGGGCTTCTGATAAAGAGAAATCCCCAAGAGAAGTCCAGACGCTAGAAGAGATGTTAGAAAGATAGAAAAGATGTCAGAAGGAGAAAGTAAAGAAAGAGGTATGCAACAAATAGAGCATCCATCTAGGAATCCCAAGGTTCGGGGGGTTCAATATCAGCCCTCGCCAACTCAGCGCATGAGTAGCACAGCTTGGGTAATCTGATCTGTGCGGTAAAGGGCATTCTCAAAAGGCCTCATTCAGGATTTGAACTAGACTCAGTCACAATGGTATATACTTACAATTCATCCGTCGCATATAAGGGTTTGTCCATTCGGTATCCAGATTTTAGCAGATCAATAAATTTCTCATTAATCTTTACACTTGGATATGGATTTCCACCTGGGAGAAAGAAAAAAAAAATCAATTAGGATGTATCAAAAGTATTTTATTTTTTTTTTTTTTTTTAACAATCCAAACCTTTACTCCAAAAGTTATTTCACGAACATATCTACAGACTATGATTTTATTATATTACTAGCTCTATGTTCCCAGCCTTGCCTGGGTTATATAGTATCCAGCTAAATCTAAGTATACACCTTTGAAATCTCACATTCGTCATCATTGGATAGCAGTACCTATCACTCTATGTGCTTATTGTGAAAATGTTACAGAAATTATGCAGATTAAAAACCCTATTTACCAATAACACAATACTTTTTTAAAAATTCATTGAGACAATATCAACAGTGCTATCATTAATGCAAATATATATATATATATATATATATATATATATATATATATAGCACACATTATGTACATAAGTAAACAGTGCTCAATATCATAGATAGAGCATTTCCAAGTCCGTCTGAAGATTGCATAGGTGAGAAACTGTCATTAACCAGGCGCCATTGACTCCATGTCCACACTACCTTGACTTTTTTCTTTCTCTCCCTTTTATATATATATATATATATATATATATATATATATATATATATAACAAAAATAAGGAACCTGTAATCTCTTGATCAATTACTGTGTTTTATGTGTCACTACAATTATCAGATGGAAAAATTTTACATCTTTATGATTGTGGGGGCACATGAAACTCAAACAGAATGTGAAATTTATGATTTTATATTTAAGTCTTAAACCTGCTTAACTATATACATATGCATACACCAATTTAATTTGATTCTTTCTCAGTTTGCTTAGGACCAGCAAAATTGTCCAGATAAGGAAGACGGGGACCAGCAAACAGAATTACAATGAAGTTTATCTATACTAATACACAACAGTGAATGGGTTAAAACCAAACAAAAAAGAAATGTCAGGCCTGTTTAGCAAACTAGCTAGTTCTTTTGTTAGCTCTTTAAAACCTGACATCTATTTAGGCTTAGTTTGTGTTCTTTGTTTAATGGCATATCAACCTTCATGGGTTATTTAATGCCAAAATCATTTTTGTAGAACAGTAGCGGTACTATTCACCCCATAGCTCCAGACCGGTATGGAGACCATGCCTGCACTTTAAAGGTGTCTGCAAGAAGGACATGAAGACATGCCACATCAACACCAATACATGGGAGGTTTGTGCAGAAAACCGAGTGGCCTGGCGCCTCCTTGTCAAACAAGGGACGAAAAGGAGTGAAAAAGAGAGGAAAGAAGCCGTCACAGAAAAGAGAGCCAGAAGAAAGGAGAAATAACAGCAACTCCAGCAAGTATCACTGTTTGTTTGCAGTCACTGCACCAGAGATTGCCATTTAAAAATTGGTTTGTTCAGCCACTCATGCAGATGCAGAAAAAAAAAATAAATAGTGGACACTACGCCATGGTCTTTAGCAGACGGAAGGATGCTAACAAAAAAATTTAAAAATAAGAATAAAAAAATTAAAATTAAATAAATAAGAATAAAAAAATTAAAATTAAATAAAAATAAAATAAAAAAGTTTAAAAGCAAACAAACTTACCAAGGCAAAACAATTCCCAGAGAAACACGCCATATGACCATCTACAAGATTAAAAAAATTTGAAGTTTAATTCGTGTGTGAAAAATGAACTTGGTTGTTTTTTTTACAGCATGTCAACCTTTGGATTATTTTATGCCAAATACGTTTTTGTTTTATTCCGTCTTGTTGGGTGTTAAATTTTTTTTTTTTTTTTTTTTTTAAACACTTTAAAAAAATCTATTCAACATACAAGACTAACAGATACAACAAATCAGGCTCAGAGTGGACCTGGCAATGAAGAGGTACTCCACACTCCCCAGAGCTCTAGAACTGGAACCTCACCACTAGATCCAGTTTAACATCATACCTAGGACACTAAAACCCTCAGCCACCGCCTTCTATCGTATATGATAAAAGGGCTGGGGGTGTCCATAAAAACAATAGGGTTAGGAAAATCATGTTTTGTTCTACTGTTACAAAACGTTTTAGTTTGGTTAATGGCATAGCAACACGTTATGGGTTATCTAATGCCAAACTTTGATTCATTTATAAAATGTTCAATTATGATCATGACTATTTAAATTTTCAAAATAATGCCTCCCAATCCTACTTAATCAATTATAAATATAATCATTATATCATCAATGCTACTGAGTATCAGGTGGAGCTTTAGTATGTTTGGAATATTCAAGTGAACACAGTAGGCTACACAAAGGTCTAAACTACATTGTTTATTTACAGTAATGCACCGATTTTCATTGTACTGAAGTAGTTTTGAAATTATAAATAAGTGTTTGAATGTTTTCTGTGTTATTGGATGTTAGAGAAATATTTGTTGCGGCAGGCTCTCCGTGGCGGACGGTTCATGTCTGAAGCTACCTTGGCACAACATCATGAAGCCAAAAGGTCCAGAGGAAAGCAGTGGCAACAAAGCACCGGCACATCAACATCTTCAGGGACAACCTTCATATGTGACATCAGTGGTCGAGAATGTTTTTCGAACATTGGACTTTACAGTCACAGGAGGCGCTGTAACTTCAGGGGCACAAAAACTATATTATAGTCTTCCGAGACTGAAATGCCAATAATATTATAAAAACACTTTTTTGCAGCTATAGGGGATTATCTTCCTTTTGCCGGAAGAGTTATCTTCTCGCTGCGTTGCTGTTTGTTCCCACTAGGGGGACCTCTGGTAGTTAAGCGCGTTCTTTGAAACTTGTCTTCCTCTTTTAGTTGGACGCTTCTCAACGAACTGCTATGGGCTAGAGTCTATCTACCCCCCTTCTCGGTGGAGCTTTTGCCTCTCCCCTTACATTACTGTAAGTCCTTTATACAGCATGGACTATCCTTTAGTTCCATGTCTGTAATATTTATATATTGAGTACATTTGGGTATCTTGTTTATACCTAAATATTGTATATGTATTTACATGTTCTATTCTCCTGTACATTATGTATCTTATCGTTTCCATGTGCTGTTATATATATTAAATGTTTTGTCTCACCATGTGTCGGAGCTGTTATTCAATTATCAACCTTGAATCTTACACGGCTATAAATTAGGAGGTTGTTCATAACACAAAATCAAGTCTAAATCAATTAGTAGAGTATATATTAGGGTATACTTACACGTCACTTTTTGTTGTGTAGATTCTATGTGTCAATGATTCAATAGCCATCCATTTAATTGGAACTGGGGTCTGGAAATTTAAAAAAAAAAAATATTTATGAAATTTTTTTTTATCTCATAGAATATATGGCCCCCTTGGGAAGGCCATGAGATTGCAGGAGGGACACAAATCAAGTTTGAAAAATCATGGGGCACATGACAGAATATTTAGGACCCACAATACATATACAGTGATGCCAATAGCTTTTTAATTTAGTGCATCCTGGGACGTATATATTTGATTTGAAGGAGTCCCTGGGAAATTTTATGGGTCTCAACAAAAGTTTCTTAATAAATTGTAGAGATTTTATCTATGGACAATTAAAGCCATCTAACCCCCTACCTTGTACCGCATAGCATGTAATTAATTTCTAAGTAAACTGGAAATGGTGGGGGAAGAGTTTGAGTTTTGTTTAACGGCATATCAACCTCTGTGGGTCATTTAATGCCAAAAAGGTTATTTTGGATTTCAGTCTTTAAAGTAGTGGTTCTATGGAGATAATTGGTTATGTTCTGTTATATTTTGTTGAAAAGGTTGCTTTTTTTGGTGGGGGAAGAAAAAAAAGAAATCACTAGGACACACGGATATGATTTTCCCCGTGTCCTTTTAGATTTTTATGCATCAGTGAAACAGGACGTGTACCTATCAGCATCTCTGCATATATATAGAATATTTTCTAATTAATAATTATCATTTAAAACAAAATATTAAACTTATTATTTAGTTAAAATGTTAAATAAATCTAAGCCATTTTGTTAACATAAATATTTATCCATTGTTTTTTTTGTTTGTTTTTTTTTTTTTTAAATATAATCAATGCAAAGTAACTGTTTTTAGTTTTCAATTTCAAATTTTAAACTCCTAATTTATTTTTTAAATTAAGGTATTTTTTCAGCAACTTGTCATCCAATCTTTCTTTTCATTTTGTAATTCATTAGTTTCAAGGTGTGTCTAAAGGCCACTCTGCAGACAAATACTTTTATTTTAACAAAAAAACTTACGTCTCCTTTCTTGTGATATTCGGCAGACTTGTAACAGTTTTTAGCAAGACCAAAATCACATATCTTCACAACATCGTCGGCAGCAAGAAGAATGTTCCGTGCAGCAAGATCCCTGTGAATGTACTGTGAACAACAAAAAAAAAAATTTATAATTTTCATTCTCTTTTTTTTTTTTTTTTTTAATTAAAAAAAAAGTAAACAAAAAAAAAAGACAGAAAAAGAAAATCATTTTGAAAATTTTTTGAAAATTTATTGATTTTAATGGCATGTCAAAACGTCTAGGGTTATTTTATGCCTAGAGGTTGAGGAATCATGTTCATTCATACAATATTATACTCAGACCTGGGCTCCAGTGTTTAGACATAGAAACTGGAGTGTAATATTGAGATTGAAGGGTATACAAAGAAGAGTGACAAAACTAATAAAAAGAGTAAAAGATTACAGTTACAGGGAGAGATTGGTGTAATTAAGATTAACTTCTTTACTAGAAAGGATAATGAGAGGTGATCTAATTGAAACTTTCAAAATAATTAATGGAATCTTCTAATTATGAAAGACTGTTTTTAATATTTCTTCTTGAACTAGAAATATACTGTCAAGGCAGATTTCAAAAACTAAATATCAACCAATTGGATTTTTTTTGTTAATAGAGCAATATATCATTGGAAATTCCATAGTTAATTATCTCCCCCTGCCGCTAAGGAGTGAATCGCCAACATCGTATGTTGGTACCAATACCAAAAACTTGACTTATCACGGAGCACCCACTGAGGGTAGTCGCGTAAATAGTGGTCACTACACTTCATTCATCACTTAGCCCCAAAACAGGGCTTACTTCTAAGGACCGTTGACCTGGACGAAGGCATATTTTCACAGCACACTTTCGAAGGCATTGTGTCCACAGACTACAAGGCTATCACAATAGCACACTACAGAAGACATCAAGACCAAATAGTCTACTTGAAAAGGGCCCATTCACCGTCATTAAAGAACTGTTAACCCAGGCGAGAAGCTTCTAAAATAGCATCCCCCATTACTTATCACTGAACCGGTTACGGGGAAGAACGAGAAACTACCGAGACAAAGCGTCTTATCAACTTTTCCTACTGACAAACAGAATACCCCTGTTATCACCACTACTCCAAGAACATCACTTAACTCAGATAAGTCTTGTAGCAAATACCAATAAAATTTGCAACAAGTTCTTGTATTATTTGTCAATACATGCATTAAATTTCCATTGTGTGTTTGTCTTCTTTGTCCAACAATTTGCCTATAACTACGGAGAAATAAGAGCTCCTTCGAAACCCATAAATACTCTTAATATTTTTTGAACAAATAGCGTAATCAGATCAAAAAACAAGAATAGTATAAAAAAATGTTTAAAATGAATTGTATGGATTCAGAAATAATAGTAAGAAAAATAATTTCAGAGGGCATTTTGGAGAACTATTTGATGAATTACTAAACAGAATTTGATCTGTACATAGAATTAGTATAATTATCATATATGTTCTGTGCAAAGATTCTCTCCCCAAACTTTTTTTTCCTTATCTCTGAAAGGGACACAGTCTATTCCAACAGTTTTTGTGGAAGGATTAAATTTGATACTCTTTGAAATAATCATTTTCATCCACATACCCTACTATAAATAGTAGGGTGTATATTTACCAACCCCTCCACATGAGCAGGATGTGACACCAGGCCTATTTTCAAGCAGAGTTTAAGTTTTGAATTACGATTTTGCCTTCTTCTAAACCATACCAAGTTTAAAAGAGCCTAGTCTGCCCAACTATTTACCCATAGCTGGAAGGAGAATAGTTGGATGCATACCTTTCCCAAAGGTATTAGCGCTATGTAAAATGCAGCTAGCCTCATCCAGGATTTGAACATGTGTCACAGTGTCCATTTCCTATGATGATAACCATTACACTACAGGCACCTCCTAAATATCAGGGTAGACTGGATTCTTTAGCTTTGGTTAGGCAATCAGTCTAGGGAAGGGAAACTCCAATTTTCAAATCAGTTGTACTCTGCTTATAAAATTGACTTAGTGTCACATCCTGACTGCAGTGGATTTGTTTGTTTGTGTTTTTTTTACGGCATATCAACCGCGGTGGGTCATTTAATGCCGGCAAAATTTTGAAAGATTTGTAGCAATAATTTGGAAGAAATTTTTTTAAACTCAATTTTTTTGTAAACAAATGTTCTATTTAACCCATAGATGGGACCCTAACAGGTACTGACCGCAGTGGAGGGATTAGATGAATACATACATTTGTTGCAGGAAATGGACTCAACAACCCAGATTCAAATGCTGGATGAGGCGGTTTCATTCCATATAGCACTAATATCCTTAGGAAAGGCATGTATCCAGTTATTCTCCCTCCACTTAGGGGTAAATAGTAGGGCAGACTAGGCTCTTTAACAAGTTTAAATTCAGTTTTCCTTCTAAACTGGTTGTCTAACCAAGGTTAAACTTTGCTTAATGTTACATAATTCGTGGGTAGCCTATGAATTATATATGTAAGTGTAGTTATAATTCAAATAACGGGATCGTAAATGGAAAGTTACCGTTAGCCGTTATAAGTGATTGCCAAGGCAGTTGGTTTTCTGATCTGTATGCCGATTGGCTGAAAGAAAGGTGTGTGAAAGGGAACTGGTCTAGTTAGTCAGATTCTGGCCGTTAGCTGAGGGAAGCAGACGTTAGGATCGTTCGTTCCCAAAAGATGTCAGCTTCTCACCGTGTGGGTCAACCCTTTTGGGGTGTTGGTTTTTAATAAAGAATAAACATCTTTTTAAAAAAAATTTTTTTAAATTTAAAAAAAAAAAAAAAAAAAGTCTTGCTTAATTATTCCAGCAAAGAAATGAGTAGACACCCAGCCCAGCAGAAGAAAGCAGCCCAGAAAAAGGAAGGTCACCAATGAAGTAAGAACAAGTAAGAGCCCATCTCCCTCATCTCCACTCTTCCTATTATATACCCGATATGAAGAGGGTATATAACACTTAAGAAATTGACCATGTGTCATATCCTACTCGTGTGGAGGGGTTAGGTAAATATATACTCGCCAAAAATCTATAAGTGAAACTGATACAAAATGAACAGTTTTTGACTACCACACTTTACCAAATAGCCCGCTACCTTCTCATCTAAGTTCCAAACTATTGGATCTCTTTATCTGTACATTTAGAAATATTTAACATATGGAAAGTAAGCTGCACTTCAGTCTTGATATTTTGTTTTTAAGACATTCGGCTTCAACACAGCATTTAGCCTCCCACAGGAACTAACATTAAGATATTCGAGCAGAGCTATTTAAAAATAATTAGGAGAAAAAAAATAAATAAATAAATAAATAAAAAAATTAAAAAAAAAAAAAACAAGAAAAAGTCTCTTCATTAATATGAGGTTTTAAGGGGAGGATACACGATCTACTCCAGGGAAAAATGCCTCATCGAGTATAAAAGTAAACGTCAAGGAAAGAAAAACTAGCAAGTGTTACTTGATAACAAATAAGCAAACAAATCCTAAGTTAATTAATACAGTTAAAGATTTAGCCAGATTATGTGATTATGGAACCTGTCAAGGTTGATTATGGAGGCAACAGCTTTTTGGTCAGGTAAGAACATTTGCCCATACATTCACATGCCAACTTTTACTATCAACCATAGCAACATGTCTGGAGACATTTTGTTGGTATAACTAGATGTGTTTGTTTATTCATTCATAAATAGTTCTGCCTACATTCAAGTGTATCAGTTTGGAGATTGTATATTTATTAGATATATTAACCATCATCAGGGTAATATTAAGGAGCGATGTCAGGACGCTCAAACATAAGCAGAACTATTTATTCATTCATAAATATACACATCGGCCCTCACCAACTCAGCGTATGAGTAGCATAGGGATCTGTGTGGTAAAGTAAGGAGCTAATGGTAGATGTAGTGCTCCACCTCAGACGCCAAAACAATCTTGGTCTAGCGCTAGTGAAAAGGAGATAGACTCCCTCGCGGATTGGCTGATACAAACTTTAGGCCACCTCGACGACTTTACTTTTACTTTTTACAGGTGCTATATTTCCAAGCAGATAGTGCTCAATATCATTGATTGAGCGTTAATATCTAAGTTAAGGTAGCGTGGACATGGAGACAACACCTGGTTATTGGCAGTTTCTCGACTATGCGATCATCAGACCAATTAATGATTGAGTAAGCGAGAAAATGTCAGTAATCAGATGTTGACTCCATGTCCACCTACCTTAACTCAAATTTATATATATTATGGACTCTCTCGTCGATTTTCGATGCATGAGGGTTCATACATACAATGAACACCCACACAGTGATTTGTTTATAGTGGTGAAGGCTTGTGTTGGACCATCCACACTTTTTGGCACAGTCGATAGGAAAGAATTAGTGCATCAAGGGTTGCCACAAACCCAATCAATGACCGACCTCAGGAATTTTGAATTCAGAGTTATCCCTCTCCTAGACTGGTTACCTATCCAAGGCTGAAGGGCCCAGTCTGCCCAACTATTTAACCTATAGTTGGAGGGAATTTTGAATTCAGAGTTATCCCTCTCCTAGACTGGTTACCTACCCAAGGCTGAAGGGCCCAGTCTGTCCTACTATTTAACCCATAGCTGGAGGGAGAATATATGGATTCATACCTTTCCCAAGGGTATTAGCGCTATGTGAAATGCCAACAGCTTCGTCTAAGAATTGAACTCGAATTGACGAGTCCATTTTCCACGACTAACCACTAGCCCACGCGCCTCCATGTATATATATATATATATATATATATACACACACAAACTAAATATAAGTAAAGATTGCTCAATATCATTAATAGAATATGTATATCCAAGTTAGGTAGCGATGTCACTTGGTAACTGACACCTTCTCACCTATGAGATTTTCATACCAAGAATTGATTATGTCACCATTACCCTAACTTATATATATATATATATATATATATATATATATATATATATATACACACACACACACATTCAGCTGCTTTATGAGAACCTGTTTTATTCAAGTTGCCGGCTAGGGAAATGATTTTTTTTTTTTTTTTTTTTTTAATAATTACAGGAAATAATCATTTCCAACCGAAACATTAAACAGGCTTCTTTTTAACTGCAACTGAATGTCGTATATCTTCCTTCTTCCTAAATTAATCTCAACAACTAATCATATGAGGAGAAAAGTGATGAGCTGGTAGGGAAGAGAGAAAATATTAAGACATACTGACCTTCTTACAAGCTAAATATTCCATACCACGGGCAACTTGGTAAGCATAACAAATCAGGGTCTTGGTCGTGAGAGGACGGCTAAGTTCAGCTGTGGTGCTATCTGGTTGGGCCTTGTTTATATAATGTGGCTTAGACGATGCAAAATCAGATAGACGCTTCTTTTCCATTCCAGGTTCAAATTCATCCTCCATTGTGTCGAGAAAGTTTTCTTTGTTCCTTAGAAGATAGTTGCGAAGATTGCCAATATGACAATATTCAACCATTACATAGAGCTCGCCTGTACAAAAAAGAAAAAAAGACTGAAAGTGACAAACAGGAAAATGTTAAGGAAAAAGTAGGTTTGTTTGGTTTAGTTGGATTTTACGGCATGTCAACCATTGCTGGGTTATTTTATGCCAAAGACATTCATTCTTGTTGGTTAATCAATTTTTTTTTTTTTTTCAAACTCAATTTTTTATAACATTTTTTTTATCTATTTAACCCATAGATGGGACCCTAACAGGTACTACCACTCCGGATCAGGGTGACCTGGAAGTAATGATAATAATGAGGTACTCTGCATTCCCTCGAGTTCCAGAATTGGAACTTCACCCCTAAGAAAAAAAAATAATTTTTAAAGTTTCTCAAGAAGTTACAGTATTAGGATAATTTCAGAAAAATATCTTTCCGACACTAAGCTTATAAATATTACTAAGTTTTTTTTTGTTTTTTTTTTAAATAAAAATAAAAATATAATTACCATAACGGATGTTTTTAGTAACTGCTCCTAACAAGTTGACAATGTTTAGATGTTGTCCAATGTGAATTAAATCTTCAGCTCAGACAATAAAGCCTGCATTTGTTCACGGTCAGTACAATCTGAAAAAATAAAATTAGATTTTTTTTAAATAGATAAGTTAAAAAAAAAAAAAAAAAAAAAAAAAGATTATTCTCAAACTAGTTTATCGATGATGCCAAAAAAAAATAATCAAAATCATAAAACACTTGATATTTGAATAATTTTTCAATTACAATGGTCTTATAAAATAAAAAAACTTGATGTTACTCTGTATTATATGTACATTAAGTATTTTCTAAATATCAAAATAAAAGTAAAAATTAGAATAATCAATCCTTTTCCTTCTTCGATAAATGAAAATTATTAAAAAAATTAAACTAGTTTTTGTTTTTGTAACCAGAAGCTTTGAAATAAAACCAAATATCTATTATCAGATCTTATTTCTCTCTTCTAAGGTTTCATTAGACATTACTTTATAAGAAAAAAAAAGTGATTCCATTCATATTATTTAGGTACTATATGAGAACTTAATATGATTTCATTTCTATTTCTATGGGGAGGTCTGCAACATTTCATTTCTATGGGGAGGTCTGCAACATTTCATTTCTTCTATTTCTATGGTGAGGTCTGCAACATTTCATTTCTTCTATTTCTATGCACATTTCATTTCTTCTATTTCTATGGTGAGGTCTGCAACATTTCATTTCTTCTATTTCTATGGTGAGGTCTGCAACATTTCATTTCTTCTATTTCTATGGGAGGTCTAGCAACATTTCATTTATATTTCTATGGGGAGGTCTAGCAACATTTCATTTATATTTCTATTCGTCTAGCAACATTTCATTTATATTTCTATAAAACATTTCATTTATAAACATTTCATTATATTTCTAGGAATGTCTGCAACATTTCTATTTCTATGGGAATGTCAAACATTTCATTTCTATGGGAATGTCTGCAACATTTATATTTCTATGGAATGTCTGCAACATTTCATTTTATTTCTATGGGAATGTCTGAATTTATTTCTATGGGAATTCTGCAACATTTCATTTCTATGGGAAGTCTGCAACATTTCATTTCTATATGTCTGCAACATTTCATTTCTATGGAATGTCTGCAACATTTCATTTATATTTCTATATGGGAATGTCTGCAACATTTCATTTATATTTCTATGGGAAGATTTCATTTATATTTCTATGGGAATGTCTGCAACATTTCATTTATATTTCTATGGGAGTCTGCAACATTTCATTTATATTTCTATGGGAGGTCTGCAACATTCACTTTTATTTCTATGGGAGTCCACAAGATTTCTATAGGGTTTCCCAGGTTTAAAACATTTGAAAACCACTGATCAAAGCATTTGAGTAAATTTCAAATAATCATTCAATTATTAAAGTTCCAAGAGTTAAGAGTAAAATATTAACAATGTTTTTACCTTTGACCATTTTAACAGCCACAGTTGTAACATCAGCACCATCTTGTATACCAATTGCTTCAGCTTTCAACAAAAGCTCCTTGAGAATCATACCAAAAAAAGAAAAAATCACAAGGTTTCAGTCTTATAAAAGACCTAGGAGTACCTAGCATACATTATATATGCAGTAAAGTAAATTTGGCTCACATTATAAATAGGATCAATCTGGGTTTTATTGCAATAAAAGAATTATAACAAAAATTTAAAGTAAATCTTTTTAAAAAATTTCAATTTTTTTTTTTTATTTTTTAAACCAAAGTGTCTCCAGTATATTTTCTTCAAATAAACAACTAAAAATGTTGCAAAATAAAAAAAATAAAAGATTGTTTTAGTTTTACTGCAGTTTATGTTGTACTAGCAGGACCTGTGAATATACCACAGTATGATAATCTAATTATTACAAAATTTGATAGGTTTACTTAAGGGCCGGGTTACTCAGTCGATAGAGTGTTCGGCTAGAAACCACATTTCGATACTGGTCCTTGCCAACTGAGCGTATGAGTAGCACAGGGATCTGTGCGGTAAAGTAAGGAGCTGACGGTAGGTGTGGCGCTCCACCTCAGATGCTAAAATAATCTCCTTGGTCCAGTGCTATATTGAAAAGGGGATAGACTCCCTCGCTGATTGGCTGATACTGACTTTAGGCCGCCCCGACGACTTAAGAATTATTGCTAAATAGTACAATATATAAAAAAGTATAATTATCTTGATTTAACTCTCACTCACTATTTTTTTTTCTTTCCTTCTTTTCATTATGTCCAATTGAAACAAATTACTGCCATCACCCCCTCTCTTTATATTTCTCCTACTTTCTTTCTTTATTATATTTTTTGTGAGGCATATCCTTTTCTTCCCTTTCTTTATAATAAAAACGGAATAGTCCATTATTTAGCTGAGGTGACGACACTCAAAAAATATGAATTCTGTGGATAAGCAACACCAGATACTCAGGATTTACATTTTTGCATTTTATCTTAGACGATTTGGACAGTTTGATTTTTAACCAGATATATATAAGCCAGAAAAAAATGTTCTATATCTTCTCAACAAAGGTTTTTAAAAATTTAGTTTAAATCAAATTTTTCAGATAATTATATTTTTCTGACAAGAATTATTTTATTTTCAACTAGTCTTTTTTTTTTGTTTTGTTTTAGAAATTTTATAAGATTTCAATATTAGACAAAAAAAAAAAAACAAAAAAAAAACAACCCAGACAACTGACAAAAATTTTATGAAAACAATTTCTGAAGTTTATGACGAGTTAGGACAATTTATGACCACTTAATATTTGGCAAGGTATCCATTAGCATCAATTAATGACTGACATCGTCTAGTGATGCTTTCAACAACTGATTGACAAAGATCACGATTAATGATAGTGATTCACTTTCTTTGTAATATCACAAAGTGACAGTCCACAATCATTGGTTGAGACAATCTAACCTTTTTCAAATTCAGGGTGACTGATTACTAGCCAATAAAAAGGACTAATCACAAATTAAGATATCAAATAAAAAAAAAAATAAACCACCTATTTTTTTGGTATTTCTAAGAATTTTCTTTTAGAAAATTATGAATTTTTGCTATAACTAAGGCAACTTTCACAACAATAATCAAAGAAAAATAATCACTTCCTATGTGTGTATGTAAAAAAGTAAGTAAAGTCGGCAAGGTGGACTAAAGTCGGTATCAGCCAAACAATGAGGGAGTCAATCCCCTTTTCACTAGCACTAGACCAAGGAGATTGTTTTTTTTAGCCTCTGAGGCAGAGTGCCACACCTACCATTAGCTCCTCATTTTACTGCACAGATCCCTGTGCTACTCATACGCTGAGTTGGTGAAGGCCGGTTTCAAACCAAGAACCTTGAGGTTCCCAGCCGAACACTCTACCGACTGAAACCATTGAAATTCCATAAAAATTTGTGACAATAATAAAATATGGTTCAGTTTTTTCTATGCCTGTTTTGTCAATACATAAATAAAGGGTTGCCTCATGTTGGATAATTGTGGTATAAGATGTACACCAAATTCCCACTTATATTTATGAACTTTCCCAACATCAGCAGCAGACATTTTTGGTAAAAATTTGCCAATTGGATTATCTAGGTATAGTTATTTACTAAGCGTAGCTTAGATGCGGCACAAGGCCAGAAGTAGGGGGTACCCAGTGAGAATCGAACTCGCTAACAATGGTCTGCTAATGTAGGTTGCTTACCATTACACTACATGTGGTGCCCAGATTATCTAGGTATAAGATGTACACTAAATTCCCACTTATATTTATGAACTTTCCAACATCAGCAGCAGGCATTTTTGGTAAAAATTGGCCAATGGGAAATGACACAGAACACATTTAAGGTCATTGGTAATTGTCCTGAAATCAATTGCAAATTGAACTTTCTGCAATCAACATATTTCCATATGACTGATAATCTGTTTATAGCCGACCATGCCTTCCCTATTCATGCATTAACATCACTTTCTGTGGATGAGATATTACTACCTACTACCAAAGTATGTGAATGAAATTAAGTAACATATCTAAAATCCATCTGTTTCTTTCTTCTCAAGAATAAGGAGGCAGCATTGAATATACTTAGAAACTTACTTTTTAATTCCCACTTATATTTATGAACTTTCCCAACATCAGCAGCAGGCACTTCTGGTAAAAATTGGCCAGTCAGTGGGAAATACAAAAAGCATTTAAGATCATTGGTAACTGTCCTCAAATTAATTGCCGATTGAATCTTCTGCTAGCAAGACTTATCTGTTGGATTACAAGGAGACAATTCAGACTTTAATAAAGTTTCGGCAAATAACAATGAAGATGAGGACAATAGTCCTAATAACGCAGATAATACTAATCATCAAGCCTCGTCTCAAACATTCAGAGAAATATAATATTTTATAAATAAAATATAACTAGAATGCGAAAAAAAAGAATGTTGGTGCTATTTCCTCAAATAATGGTACAAGTAAGAGGTCTAGTTTTTGGTATCAGTATTCAGCATACTTTTTTTGCCCCTGAACAATTTGATATTTTTTAAAAGTGAAAAATCAACCTACTCTAATGTACATTTAATGTTTATACTGTCCTTTTAATACAATCTTTAACATGCAATTCTCACCAACTTGATTTTATTTACCTAAGCGGAGACGTTCTTTGGGAAATTCCCACCGTGAATCATATGGAAGGCAAGACGTTTGTTCAACTATCGGAATGTCCGGATTGTAGTCACCCTTTGGAACCACAAGTTGTTTCTCAAGGTCATCAAAGTGCTAAAAGAGAAAATAAAGAAAATATATCAAAAAATGAAAAAATAAAAAAAAAATAAATAAAAAAATTAAGAAAACTTTTCAATAATTTCACTCCAACAAGATTCTTTCCAGCTTGCAGCAAATCCCCATTATTTTTTCAATAATAAAATTAATTCTATAATTATTACAGGTTTTTATAAAGGAAGTCTGGGTGCCCCTCTGGTAGGGGGTCCCAAGGCAATTGACCCTTTTGCCCCCTTTTTAATACGACCCTGTGTACAATGGCCGATTTTGAACAAGTTTCAAGATTTCAATTTTTGCAACAGGTTATTCTGGACAAGTACCAAAATTCACTTATTATAATAGAGATTGTGTGTTGGTTTGTCTGTAACCGAAACTATATTACTACTCAAGTTACAATTCCCTGAGTTATTTACGTCACATTCACCATGATTTTATTTTTATTTAAACCTCAATTACTAATAAAATTGTTTTACATTATTAATACTGTTGGCCTTATCTACCTAATAACATGCAACTGTATATATTATATATATATATATATAAATAGCTGCTTACAGTGTGAACGGAAAGGCTAATTTGCATATTGATATTAAAAATTTGATTTTAATAAATATATGCTTGGTATTATTGATTTCTAATTGTTTGGTTTAATCTTAATGAATATGAGCAAAAACCTTGGGGATAAATGTTAAAAGAAATCCATTAACAAGAAGAAATAACTGTCATTTTATTCTTTACTTCCTATTTTAACTAAATATTTAAATTAGGAAAATTTAACAATGAAAGAGGGGATTGATGGAAGAGTAAGTTTCAGTTCTATTTATGTATTTTACCTGCCGGTGTTTCAAATCTTTATTTGCATTCTTATTTCATTCAATATCATATTTTATTACATTAAAACTTAAATACTTGCACCTGGAGGGTGCATATATTTGCTAGTTTAAATAATTCAGAAACACAAAACTGCAGAATTAGATAGTTATTTTTTTTGCAGTTTTAAGAGAAAGTAATTTTTTAATTGTAGAGAAAATGTCAAACCAAATCCATTTCTATCAAAATCTGGCCCACTTTCCTTGACCCTTGAAGGGTTGGCGGGTGAGGGGGAAAAAAGAAAAAAAAGAGAAAGAAAAGAAAAAAAAAGAGAAAGAAAAGAAAAAAAAGAAAAGAAAAGAAAAAAAAAAAGAAAGAAAAGAAAAAGAAAAGAAAAAAAAAGAAAAAGAAAAAACGAGAAAGAGAAAAGAGAAAGAGAAAGAGAAAGAGAAAGAGAAAGAGAAAAGAGAAAAGAGAAGAAAAAGAGAAAAGAGAAAGAGAGAAGAAAAAAGAGAAGAGAAAAGAGAAAGAGAAAAGAGAAAAGAAAAAGAGAAAGAGAAAAAGAGAAAGAAAAAGAGAAAGAGAAAAGAAAAGAAAAAGAAAAAAAGAAAAAGAAAAGAAAAAAGAGAAGAAAAAAAAAAAAGAAAAAGAAAAAGAAAAAGAACAAGAAAAAAGAAAAGAGAAAGAAAAAAAAGAACAAGAACAAGAACAAGAACAAGAAAAGTACTTACATGCTTATTCTTATTTTCTTGATCACAAAGCAAATAATGCTATACTGATAATTAAAACACTCATGGCGACTCCCACAGTCAAGACAATCTCATCCCTCCTCATTTCTGCTCCAGCATAGGAACATAAAAAAGAGAAAAAAAATAAAAAGGTCATCATTATTAAAAAGACATGGAAAAAAAAAAATCATTAAAAGTGAAACAATTACTTTAAATGCTTCAAAAGGTTTCATAATTTTATTTTCTAATGAGTGAATTAGTCTTCCTCAACCTATACCTTATTCAAACATTTGTCTGTACCACTAAGTCAAGTTAGATAGTTTTACAGCATTTCTCTGAATTTTTAGTTCCTGGTTCAATACCGGCCCTTGCCAACTCAGCATATGAGTAGTACAGGGATCTGTGCGGTAAAGTAAGGAGCTGATGGTAGGTGTGCCGCTCCACCTCAGACGCAAAAACAATTTCCTTGGTCTTGCGCTAAGAAAAGGAGATAGACTTCTTCGCCGTCTGGCTGATACCGGCTAAGCCACCCCGATGACTTTATTGCTATTTGCACAACATTTCAGCTGATGTGATTTACGGCCTTCTTCAGGTATTTCTTGTCGGACTCAGATGGCTCCTGAATTCGAAAAGAAGGTTCCCTGAGTCTGACAGGAAATACCTGAAGAAGGCTGGAGGGCACATCGGCCGAAATGTTTTACAAATCTTATAATGGAGATTGTGTGTGTTGTCTGTCTGTAACCAAAACTATATTTCCTACTCAAGTCACAATTCCCTTAGTTATTGACATCACATTCTCAATGATTTTATTTTTATTTAAACCTCAATTATTAATAAAATTGTTTTACATTATTAATACTGTTAAGTATATCTACATACTAACAACATGCAATTATATTTATATATACAATAAAATAGCGGTTTGCAGTTTAAAGGAAGGCTAATTTGCATATTAATATTAAAAAAATCGAATTTAATAAATATGTGCTTAGTTTTATTGATTTCTAACTGTTTGGTTTTATTTTAATGAATATAAGCAAAAATCTCTTCAATGAATCTTAAATGAAATCCATTTACAAGATAAAATAACTGTCATTTTATTCTTTACTTCCTCTTATAACTAAATACTTAAATTAGAAAAAATAACAATGAAAGACGAGAGTGATGGAAGAGTAAGTTTCAGTTGTTCCATTTTTTATTATACTCCCTCTGTTTCAAATCTTTTTATCTGTATTCTTATTTAGTTTCATTAGCCTTTCTAATTTAATACAATATTTTATTACATTAAAACTTAAATACTTGCACCCGGAGGGTGCATATATTTGCTAGTAACAATAAAATTGAAGAGAATAGTCCGAATAATCTAAATAATACTAGTTTTTACAGCACCAACTCTTTCTAGAATATTTTTATGTTGTTGGTCTTATATGGTCACCCATGAAGGCATGTGGTGTAATGGTTAGCGTCATACCTAGACATTAAGACTCTCAGCCACCACCTTCTAGCACATTATAATATAAATATATATAATATAAAGGTATATATATAAATAGCGCTAATACCCTTGGGAAAGGTATGAATCCTACTCTCTCTCTCCAGCTATGGGTAAAATAGCAGAGCAGACTGGGTTCTTTAACCATGGCTAGGTAACCAGTCTAGGAGAAGGAAAACTCTGAATTCAAACCTGTTGAACTCCGCTTGAGAAATTGACCTTGTGTCGTATCCTGCTCGTGCGGAGGAGTTGGTAAATAAATAAATATATATATATATATATATATATATAATAAAAAGGTTTGGGGCTTGGCATAAGGGCAATAGGGTCAGAACAATCATATAGGTGATAGGGCTTGATGTGACGAGCCGATTGATCAGAGGGGGTCTCTCCGACCACCCGTCTAGCCTAAGTAAGGGCCAAAGCGGAGTGTTGCATGACATGGACTGCTCAGCCACCAGGATTCCATCCTTAAGTATCACAAGTCGCCACCCATGGCCAATAAGTGACACCATTGGGGGTGTCCTATCCCTCTGAAGAGATGCAGTTGGTGTATTCTAAAGCCTTAGCCAACAGGTCTACCACAATTTCAGTTTTTAAATTATGGCAGAGATTAAGAACTGTTTTTTCAACACCGATTTGCTGTGAATTCACACAAAGAAACCTAGAGTTACTCAGAGATGCTGACAGGTATGTGTCCCGCGTCCCTGACGCATTAAAATCATATCCATGCGTCCCAGTGTTTTTCTTTTTTCTTCCCTCACCATTTCAAGCTAACTGTAAATACATTTCAATAGTTTCTTAGAAACAAATTACACGGGATAGGTTACAAGGTAGGAGACGGCTTTAGTTGTAACCCACAAATTTTCCTGGGTACTCATTCAAAGCAAATATGTGCGTCCCAGTACACACTAAATCAAAAAGCTACCAGCATCACTGGTTACTAGTGACCTCAAAGTCGGAAGTTTCAACAATCAAAATGGAAAACAGCAACATCAAATTCTGTTTTATTTGTCTGTATTTTTAAGATGAGCTTGTTGTGAACGATTTTGATTTTTTGGACTTTTGTCCTCATCTTTATAGTGTTATGTATAAACACAATGTTTCAGCTGCTGTATCCTCCATCAGGTGTTACTTGTATATCTGATCACAGTAATGACCCAACCTGGGAAAACGTTTTTACTAGTTTGACTGCTGATTAAACAAGTGTCAAAGAACTTCTGAAGATTTTATTCAATTAATGAAGTCATTGTTTTTGCATGCCTATCAAGTCTCATGAAATGGTATCGGAATGATAGGTGTGTAAAACCAATGATGTCATATAAACTAGCAAAATAAATTTTTTTTTTTTTTTAATAAAAAAAAAAAAAAAAAAAAAAAACCTCTGGGTGGTGTAAAAATTAATTTGTGAAAGATATTGCCTGAGGGGTGCGGTTAAAAATTCAATGCTAGGGTTTTCGTACTTAAGTAAAATCATCAAATTTATTAAAGGAGTAAGAAAAAATAAAACTATTTGAAATGGAAACTTAGTTCTGTCCCTCTCAAATAAAATGTTGGATGCATCTATTAATTATTAATTAAATAACTATTTTGAATATTTTACACACAAATTTTACACAAAATCGTATGTATCTATTTATTTGTAAACTTTTTAGTTAACCTCTTGTTACTGGAAAAAAAAAGCAAGAGTAAAAAGAATTTTTTAAACTGATTACAGGGTTGTTCTTTATTTCATACATTGACAATTTTCAGTATTGTGACAAGCAATAATGTAGTTTTGATTACAGACAAAGGGAGACTGAATTTTCATTATTAATAAGATAAAATTAAGTTCTTTCCATCTGTTTAATCAACAGTCAAACCATTAAAAATAATTTCCCAGGTTAGGTGATTACTGTACTCGGATACACAGGGAACACCTAAGGAAGGACAGAGGATACAGCAGCCAAAATATTGTGTTTATACATACCACAATAATGAGGAGTACAACTGTTGGAATATTTAGCTATATAAGGTGTGCTGGAGCCCACCACTTAAACTTATAGACTCTACGTAGCAGTGTGGATTCAATCAGCCAATCAATATGCTCGAATACGTGGTTAGTTAACTATTTAATTGCCGATCTTGAAAGCCATTCAGTTGCTTGTATTCGACATGGATGAACAACCAAGGACTCTGCTTAACACAAGGATTCTTAACGTTAAGGAACAACCAAGGATTCTGCCTAACACATTAAGGAACAACACAAAGATTCTACCTAACATTAAGGAATGCAAGGGATCTCCACTGTAAAGTGCTCTCACCTGCAGCCTTAAAATGGCCACAAAACTCATAACAACAACAGTTGTTGCAGATTGACTATTGTTTCAATTCTTTTGGCGCGAAAAGAAATTCAAAAAGACAAAGGAATTGAGAAACAAAGGATGTTCCAGAAAGAAGTCTGGATAGAAGAAAGAGGAAGAGCGATAAAGATCTAAGGCTTACTGCTGACCGGGTCAAACAAACTGTCGTGAAAAACAACAATAGCAGGATGACAAAGGACTTCCTATTGACTGGTGACAAATCTAGGATTGCAGGTCACGCCGTACAGTTCCGGTGTAATTTGAATAGACCAGAGCATGCTGGGTAAAAATTGAAAAAGTGACCGTTAGACTGAGAGCTGAGATTTGGTAGCTGTTAAGTTCAGTCACTCCCGTCGACTCTCCGATGAAGAGACTTGTTATAACTAGGGTTCATTTGACCACTCATTCAAGCCGGCGCTATCACGTCTCACACCTCCTTTCATCCACGCCAACCGAGGAAAGAAAATAAAGTCCAGCTTTCTATTGTATACCTGTGTTGGTTTTTAATCCAGTGTACTACACACCAGCGCTGTCAATTGATACAGTATATAACACAGTCCAAAACATTAAAATTATTAAATTTCTTGGCATATTTGACAATTCAAAATTAAAATTTCACTTTCACTTAGAACAAATACTTGTATTAAAGAGAAAGATAAGGCAAAGTTCAGGTACTCACTGCCAACAATGACTGTTGCATTAGCAAACAAAGATCCAACTCTGTTCTTTGCAATACACATGTACACACCAGAATGTTCTGGCTTTGTTCTGGGAATGACCAACCTAAAAGAAAAAGAAAAATATTATTTAATATTCTTCAAAATAAAAAGTCAAAAACAAATGGTTAAAAGATCAACCCACGCTACCCACGAAGTCAAAATGGGACAGTCAATTTTATTTTATTTTGCTTCTTTTTTTGTTTGTTTTTGTTTTTTTTTGTGAGGGAGCAAAAATGTAATTTTTTCTTTTTTTTTTTTTGGGGGGGGAGACATTGTCAATTTTATTTTTGTTTGCTTTTTTTCCTTTTTTTTGTAGTGAGGGGGGAATGCAAGGAAATATTTAGTCACTAACAAGTTATGTAAAATCCCCTTTTCATACCTTTAGTCAATAGAGAAATTTAAAAAGTTAATTTTCTTCTTAATCAAAGATACAAGGATTTTATTATTAGGGGTGTGACACTTTAAGCTTCTTTTTTAGTTTGGTTTCTTTATTTAATGGCATATCAACCTTTGTGGTTCATTTAATACCAAAGCCATCCTTGTAGAAGAACAGTAGTCAAGATATTGATTAATTCAGTAGATTTAACCCTGAAGATCCTTATGGTGAAACTTGAGTAGGTTATCACTTGTACCTATATTGCAATAAATTTGCTCTACTAACGCACTGAGCACTTTTTATTTGTTATATCGCTGTCTTACCTATCTGAATTTTGCATCAACTAACCATTGTGACCATAGTCACCGATAAGTCACCTTTTCATATATATATATATATATATATATATATATATATATACACACACACACACACACAGTTAACATTGAAAGGAGAAGCTATTTAGTAAAAAAATATTTTTAATTACAACATTTTAATCATTAAAATTTTTAATTACTTGTTGCCTTTGTTTTCTATTCTCACTCCTAATGTGTTGTTTGGTAAAATGCGTTTTTTATTAAAAACCATTCAATCACTGGTATTGGTCTCCCAGAGGCAACATCACAGGTCAGGGGTAGAGATATATTCACGCTAGCATGTAAGGTTCCTTCAATTTTGCTGCCAAACACAGGTGCAGATTTCTCTGTAAAAAGACAGAAAGAACAACAGTTAACTTTAACAGTTAAAATACTCCAAATTCATCTTTAAAATACTCCATTAAAATTTACAGTTAAAATACTCCAAATTCATCTTTAGAAAAATAAATAAATAAATACAAAATAAAACAAAAAAAGTGTCAAGAAAGAGAAAAAAAAAATATAAATCATTACTTTGTTATTAATTTGATTTTTTTTTTTATTGGTTTTAATTTTTTTAGTTTTATTCTTTTTTTTTTTTTTCATTTCTTATATATATATATATATATATATATATATATAAGTTGTATCGGTTTTGGTATTTATGCATTGACATAATTCAGCAAAGATCAAATTGCGCATTAAAATCACTCATACACAATAATGTTTATAATCAGTAAAAATCAAAAACTAAATTTTGTTTTTTCCTTATTAAATGATATGATTCAATAATTAGAAATCAATCCATTTGTGGAACTCTTCATAGTTCTTCATAAATAAGTACAAAAAGCATGTGCATGTTTAAATATCACAGATTCCATCGGCGAATTTTGAATTTAATGCTTTTTCAAAAAATTGTTTTGTAATCTAGCACTAATCATAAAAAAATTCTTCGTTGGAAAACAAAAAAAATCATGAATATCTCTCAAACCAAGGGGATATATATATCCCACATATATTGTGGTGTAATGGTTAGCAAGTTAGATTAGCAGACCATTGTTAGTGAGTTTGTTTCTCACTGGGTGCCCCATACTTCTGGTTTTGTGCTGCATCTAAGTTACGCTTAGTAACTAACTATATATACTACACATACCATTTGTAATGTATGTGTTTTTATATTTGATATTTAGACAAAAGACTACCTTGTAAGCTAAGACCACATTCACCTTAAAATGATTACAATTTTTGTACTACTTTTAAATAAAGTCTTAATATTATCATTATTAAATAGCTTATGGCATTAAAAATATAGTTAAACTATTCATTTACATATACACATATATAGATAGATACACAGATAGATAAAGTACAATTCTGTCAGTAACACCAGCCTAAATACTGAGCTAAATACTAAATACAAACATTGACAATTAAAGCTTCCTAAAAACAAATTGTCTTCATTCCCACAATTCACTTATTTTACCATCATTCTCCCTACCCCCATTTATTCCATATTTCATTCTACTCATTTACTTCCTTTTTATTTAATTGTACCATTTTAAATTGTCCCTTTACTCTTTCATTTATTCAGTTAGCCTCAGTTATTTCCCTTTTTTATTCTTATTTTACGTCCTTAATTATCACACCTATTTATCTTAATCATTTATTCATTTTACGATCATAATTTCGGATTCAATGCAGGCCCAGTCTAAACATACAACTTCTAAACAGTTATCATTGAATTTACCTCTTTATAAACATAGAATATTTAAATAGAAATACATGTAGATGATACCAAACAGATATGAATATATTACAATATGACGATTCTTATATTTATTGGCACTCAGAAATAGAATTGATAATAGTTTCATATTCTTTAAGTCTTTATTCCCGATTTGCAATTCAGTTCTACAGTTGAAAATCAGTAGAAATGCAGTTCTACAGTTTAAAAAAAAATTGAATTTAAAAATAAAATCACTGAGAAGGCAGTTCTAGGTTTTTAAAAAAAAAATAATAATTTGAAATGCAGTTCTAGATTTTTTTTTTTTAATCTATGGAAGTGCAGACCTAAAGTTTAGATGAAAAAATTTCAAAATAAAATCACTGGAAACAGTTCTACAGTTTTAAAATATCTTGGGGAAAAACAGTTCAACAGTTTAAATTAAAAAAATAAAATCACTGAAAATGTAATTCTCCAGTTTAAAAATCCACTGGAATTGCAGTACTTCAGTTTTAAAAATAGTTTCTACAGTTCAAATATCATTGGATATGCAGTTCTACAGCTAAAAAAAAAAAAAAAACATTGACAATCTGTGTGCAGTAATAATAAAAAATTAGAAAAAAAAAAAACTTGCCAATGTATATAACTGTTCCAAACAATACACTTTACACTAACTAATAGCACAAGAATTTAACTGACTAAAATGTACAAGTTAAAATTATTCCTAATCAATGGAGTAAATAAAAATTAAAAAAAAAACATACTTACTGCTTACTTTCAGGAGGATGACTTTGTCTTCAATTTCATTTGATAAGTTTACAACACAATGGTAATTACCAGAATCATTGATTTTAATCGAGTCAAATTTTTTAACCAGCACTCTTGAATAGTTGGTCCTATCAACACGAGAAAGATTTTTAAAGATAAATACAGAAAGCAAATCTCAACAGAAATCCTAAATAAATCTCAATCCTATGTCTACCAGACTTTACAAAAAAACGTACCAATTCTGGGTATTTCAAATGCTCTAATAGGCATTATATATAATGGGATTCTTATGTTTAATGGCTTTTCTGTGTTTAATGGCATGTTTAATGACAGTTATGTTTAATAAGACATCAGTACAAGACAATTATCCTGTAAAAAGAGTTAATTTAAATAGCCAGTGATAAGTAGCAATTAATAATAAGTAGCAGTTATTTTGTTATGCAGTTTTAAATAAACAGTTTAACTATTATTTTAAAAAGTTTAAATTCAAACAAAATACAGTTGGTTGGTTTTACAACATATCAACCTTCATTGGGTTATTTAATGCCAAAGCCAATCTTTTTTTTTTAGCAAGTAATTATATGGCTTCAAATAACTAAAGATGATAATCATTTGTAAGCAAATATACTTTCAGGTAACTATTCTTTATACAAACAATTTACACACAGTTATGTATTCCTAAGTAATACTCATAATTTGCAAACAGACTTATAGGTGTGATCCTAACCTATCCTAATCAGTAGGGCTTAGAATATGCTATCTCCTGCAGGTACCCCCAAAGGATGTTATAGGTAAACTAATATACAATAATAAATAATTAAACTTGGAAATAATTAACTGTTCATCTAAATTGGCTTTGAAGAAATTAAATCTTATTCAGAAAGATATAATCAAACAGTGGGTTGTTTGGTCGGTTAAACACTATGTAAAACCTTATTGGATTATTCAATGCTGAAAATTGAAAGCAATTATATAGTTTCAAGTAACTAATAATAGTTATTTGTAAGCAATTATATCTTCAGGTAACCATTCTTAATACAAATAATTTGTACACAGTTGGTTTCATTTTTTCCTATGTGATACAAATAATTTCAAAATAAGTCTATTTGACCCATACATAGGAACCTAAGAGGTTCCATCTATGGGTAAAATAGATCTGAGTGGACCTGGGAGTAATAGCAACAAAATTGGCCCATATATAGAAAATAAAATTGAATGTAGAATTAGATATGGAAAACTAATCTAAATTAATGATCCAGATAAGTATTAGTTGAAACTTACATTTTCGAGTCAGTTTTCACTTTTACTCCCCTGAAAGAAAAACAAAACAAAAAACAGATCAAAATAATGACAATTTCACTATTTTCTATAAAGAAAAAAATATCTATGTAGAAATATATTTAATCAGCAACAAAATGGACAAAAGGTAAACTAAAAATAAGATTAAAATAACAAAAGAAGAAAAAAAAAACAACACAACAGTCGATACTTTTTGTAATCAGTAAAGTATTAAAACAAAATAAATAAAAAAATAAAAAAACATTCTCATGTTCATTATAATTTCAGTTATTATCCATTATTCCATTTCCATTTTTCCATTTTCCTTTCCATTATCATCCAGATTATTTTCCCATTTATTTCATCCATTATCATTTTCCTTATTTCCATTATCATCCAGATTATTTTCCATTATCATTTTCCTTATTTCCATTATCATCCAGATTATTTTCCATTATCATTTTCCTTATTTCCATTATCATCCTTCATCTTTATTTTCATAACTATTATTCTCATCAGTTTTATTGCTATCATCATCATCAATTTTTGGCATCATAAATTAAAAGATCCCTGACTTACCAAGTTGCATTTGAGGAAAATGCATTCGGTGTCAAACTCGTTGAAGATAACGGAAGAGAAGGCAAATCTGAGGGTTTCTCATACACCATACCCATATCGGTATATTTCCAGAGATTGGCACTGCACGTTATTTTTACTTCATCACCTTCTGTTGGATCCTCATTACATGACCAAAATTTGAAGCCATTCTGGTAATCTAAGAAAAAGAAAAAAAAAAAAAAAAAAAAATATTTTTAAATGAAAAAGTGAACCATTTAGAAAGCAGAAACCATAGTAATTACAAAATAATCCATTGCAAATTCAATTGTTTAATACTAAAAATATGTGCAAAGAAATTTTAATAGGAGGAGGAAAGTCGTTGGTTGGTTGGTTTTTATGGTATGTCAACTCTTGGGGTAATTTATACCAAAGAGGTTTGGTTTTATTCATTCTTGTTAGGTTTTCAATTTTTTTAAACTCATTTTTTTTTATCTATTCAACCCTAAAAAGGTACTACCACTCCGGGTCCAAATGGACCTGAGAGTAATGGCAATTAAGGAGTACTCTACACTCCCCAGAGCTCCAGAATTAGAACCTTACCACTAGATAACAGTTTAACACCATACCCAGGACACTAAGACCCTCAACTACCTCCTTCTAGAAAATATATGATAAAAAGGGTTGGGGGTCTGCCATGAGAACAAAAAGGTAATGACTATGATATAGGTGCTACCAGCCAATTGATCAGAGGGGTCCTCTCCAACTGTCCATCTAACCTTTGTAAGGGTCAAAGTGGAGTGTTGCATTCCATGGACTGCTCAGCCACTAGGATTTGGTCTTTAAGCATCATGAGTTTCTACCCACAGAGCCATTGGAGGGGGGGGGGCTTACCCTTCTACAGAGGTGCAGTCAGTGTATTCTAGAGCCTAAGCCGCCAGGGCTGGAAAGTCTTTGCCTCTTATAAAAGTCTCTATTGAAGCCCCCTTATGGGGGGCTTCTAACACATCAGACCCCTAAAAACAGGTCTGCTCTGTAGTACACTAGAAATCCAACTAATAAAACTCAAAATGAAGACTTTCTAATTGTTTCAATCAAGGTGAATTTTGACCAGATCTGTCCATCAAATACCTCTACATTCCCAATATCAGAATGATTGAGGTGAAAGGTTATTACATTACTTCACAAGACCAAATCTTGGACCATATGACCTTTAGGCACCCCTTTTTGATCTCGATTAAGAAAGGACATGTTTTTCATTTACACCGTCAATATCCGGTTGTTTTAACAGACGATTTTTATACATTTTTTTTTTAATTATAAAACTAACCTCCTAACCCTAACCCCTAACAAATAACCAGACGGATATTGATGGTGTAAATGAAAAACATGTCCTTTCTTAATCGAGATCAAAAAGGGGTGCCTAAAGGTAATATGGTCCCAAATCTTTAACTTTTTCTAATTGTTACTGGTAGGCTACATCTAATTTATATGTTACATCTATGTGTTGCTATTAATTCAATATCAATACTCATGTTCCTTAATCTTTCAACCATTATCATCTTGCAACACCAAACACAAACACACACCTTACTGCCACCACACACAGGTACAGATTAATACAAGCAGCTGTGAACATCCTTTTATGATGTAGGAATATATCATCCCAAAATATCAAGAAAATATTAAATAA
Source organism: Doryteuthis pealeii (assembly GCA_023376005.1). Lineage (NCBI taxonomy): Eukaryota > Metazoa > Mollusca > Cephalopoda > Myopsida > Loliginidae > Doryteuthis > Doryteuthis pealeii. Next base: position 106,324,661 of record CM042137.1, on the reverse strand, counting down.
CACAAGTAAATGAACAACATCCTCATTGCTTTCTCTTCCTTTAGACCAATATTGTGATGGCCTTCAGAACAAACATACAAACCAAATATACACAATGCTTTAAGTAAATTATAAAACTCATATCACAGTGGGCTAAATTGGCCGTTTCATGGATATTTGGATTGAACATTGAAAATTTGTAAAAAAAAAATTTTTTTAAATATATAAATCATAATAAGCACATGTTTATGGACCAGAATTTAACCAGGAATCCAATTATGACCTCTAAATAGCCTTATTGTTGGAAATGATTTAAGATTTATTAGACTTTTGACATACATGTATAAAAAAAATTTTTTAAATTTAAAAAAAAAATGAAAATTATAAAATTTATATAATCTAAAACCTGGAAGAGTATTAATAGCACATGGCAGTAATACTGTATATTCATTTCATTTAATTTGATACTGTCAGTATCAAACTAAATGAAATGAATACAGTTGGATTTTTGCTTCTAACAATGGAATTATACATGTCTTGTAGCTGATATTTATACTGTAAATCAACTTTGGTGATAAAATATTACTAATTCTAAATATGGATGTTTTCCAAATAGCCGAACTGAATGAAATCACTTTAAAGAGATGGCATATGGGTTGTTTTATATATTTAAGGGCCGGGTTAGCTCAGTTGGTAGAGTGTTCGGCTAGAAACCACAAGGTTCCTAGTTCGATATCAGTCCTCGCCAACTCAGCGTATGAGTAGCATAGGGATCTGTGCGGTAAAGTAAAGAGCTGATGGTAGGTGTGGCGCTCCACCTCAGACGCAAAAAACAATCTCCTTGGTCTAGCGCTATTGAAAAGGGGATAGACTCCCTCGCTGACGCCGACTTTAGGCCACCCCGACAACTTTACATATATATATTCTATGTGTATGTGTGTGTATTCTAAAACAAGGGCCTACACGCCATCTTGTGTGTGTGTGTGTGTGTGTGTGTGTGTATATATATATATATATATCCTCCTTTTTTCCTTTTAGCAGTCCATCACAGATGATAATTGCCTCACTCCATGTTGTTGATTAGTATATATATATATATATATATATATATATATATATATATATATATATATATATATATATATATATGTATGTATGTATGTATGTGTGTGTGTAGTATTTTCTACCTCTGTGTTTTCTTGATATTTCCAGATATACCAAAAATATTTTGGTGTTCTAAAAGTTTTTTTTTTTTTTTCAAATCAAAAATAGACATTTGGGAGGTTATATTAAATATGGATACAAAAAGTTAAATTTTACTAAAAAATAGTCATAAAAATGTATTACTAACCCTTTCTATCCAAAAAATCAGAACCTTTCTGGAGATCATAGGTGTATTTCATCTTAAATTAGCATATACCTGAACTAGAAAGCCATTTTAAAGATTGCACTACAATTTCGATGATAAATTTGCACGCAAAATTTTTTATATTAATTTCTTTCTACCAGGACCAGAAATGTCACACTACCTGCAAAAGGAGTTGATAAATTCAAAGAGAGAAAATTAACTTACCTGTAATAAGGAAGTTGAGAATTTTTCTTGTGGTTCCTTCTTGATTTGTTGCCTCACACATGTACCTGCCTTGTACCTTAGCTGTCACATCCAAAGTGCTGATACTTTGAGACTTTGTTGTCAACCTGACAGGATTCCCTACAAACAGAAAAAACAGGCTTTTTGTCAAACCCTTTAAATCAAACAAAATGCAGCAAGTATTCCTATCTAACACTAATAATTGGCAAACAATTACATGATTTCAAGTATTCCTATCTAACACTAATAATTTGCAAACAATTACATGATTTCAAGTATTCCTATCTAACACTAATAATTTGCAAACAATTACCTGGTTTCAAGTATTCCTATCTAACACTAATAATTGGCAAACAATTACCTGGTTTCAAGTATTCCTATCCAACACTAATAATTGGCAAACAATTACCTGGTTTCAAGTATTCCTATCCAACACTAATAATTGGCAAACAATTATAGTGTTTCAAGTAACTAATAATAAACCTTAGTAAACAATTATAACTTCTAGTGATTATTCTTAATACAAAAAATTTGCACAGTTATATGGTATCAAGTATTCCAATCTAATAAAAAATTTTCAACAGATTTATTTAACCTTTACATGGGACCTTAAATACTACAACTCCAGGTCACAGTGGAACTGGGAGTAATGTCCTCAGAGCTCCAGAACTGGAGCCTCACCACCGGAAGCATTTTAGTATCATATTTAGGACATCATCCCATAATTTTGTTGTTGTACTATGCTAAGCTTGGTAAATAAGGTGACCAAATCTTTGTCTTCAGTCTTTGAGACTCTTTGATGCGAACAGATAGTTTATAACTTTCAGTTGTCAGGGTGAAAAAGCAACGTAAAGAGCACATGTAAAGTGGTTAATGGTTGTTAATGAGATAAAAATTAGAGTATCTAATTTGTTAATTGTCAGAAGGCAGTTACAATTAAGACAAAATTATCAGCCCTAACCCAGCCACCCCTTGCCGCCACCATCCACTTAGTGTACAAACACAACTTAAAGCTATTATACTCTCAAGTGTAAATGATACCACAAAAGTTAAGTCACACCATCTGTTCTAGTGAAAAGTTGGGTATAGAATCTAGAAGGGAGAGAATGTAGAAAGACTAGCTCAGTCGGTAGAGCGTTCGGCAAGAAACCACAAGGTTCCTAGTTCGATACCGGCCCTCGCCCACTCAGCGTATGAGTAGTGCAGGGATCTGTGCGGTAAAGTAAGGAGCTGATCGTAGGTGTGGCGCTCCACCTCAGATGCAAAAACAAACTCCTTGGTCTAGCCCTAGTGAAAAGGGGGATAGACTCCCTCGCTGATTGGCTGATACCAACTTTAGGCCACCCCGACGACTTTACTTTTTACTTGCAAGTTGGTTGGTTTTATGACATGTCATCTCTTGTTGGGTTATTTAATGCCAAAGTCTTTTTGTGCAATCAAT